>JAJTUV010000383.1:790000-950000 GCA_021653895.1 Mastomys natalensis
TTTCTAATTCAGGTGCATGGTGCTAAAACTGTTTCCTACTCAAAACACTTCACAACTACTCTGTGAGATATCCCGACGATAGGGGTTGACTTAAGGTCACAGAGCTTTTACACGCTGCAGCCAAGATTTGAATCTCAGCAGCCTAGCTCTAGAAAAAAAGAGATGGGAGAAGGGCCCAGCCATCTTGCTGGGATGCCTGAGGATCTGGTGGAAGAGAGGAAAACCTCCAGGGAGCAATGGCAGATGTCGGTATACCTGTGAAAGTGTGACATAGGAAAACAGTCACTCTTGGAACAAGCAGCTAGCAGGCCTTCCCTGTTCTCTCTGGAAAGGACATGGGATCCCTGTGGTTTTCTCACTGCAAGAGTGAGAAATAGTACAGGAAGAGGAGCCATGGAGTCTTATCTCAGTTTAGCTAGACGACATTCAGCCCCTCTTGAGGAGGATTCAAGGGATCTCTACTTGTGTATCTGGGGATATTTATAATAAAAAATGATGTGCAAAGGATCTGACCAAGAAGTGTCAGCACATGGAGTCTACATGCAGTTTAGATTCCTGCTGGGTATTTTAAAGCACTGATCCTTTCCAGCATGCTCCAGAAGGGACCTATGCATGCTGCCTCCATATAGAATCTGGCATAATTAAAATTAAGTTGAGAAAAAAGGGGAAAATAGGACAAGATGTTTGGAGATTGCACGAATGTTTTTGGCTTTAGAGTAAATTTTTTTCGTTTCTCTGTATTGGACAAGCAAATTGTGTATCTCTAACCAAGAGGATTAAATGAACTGACTATGTAAAATAGTACCTGGCACTTAGCAGATCTCAATAACACTGCCACCATTATTGCTAACTTAGTAGAGTGACACATTGTTTTTAATATTAAAATATATAAATAAAATGTATTAAATATTAAATTGTAAAATGACGAAATAACATTGAATTTACTCTCCTAGTCTCTGAAGAGAAAAATCGAATACTAAGCAGGTAGTATTTTGCTATGTTTACTCTTCTGGAAAGCAGAGGGTTCCGGGGTCAGGATCCTAGGCCCTCACTCTGACTGTCCTGAGACCTGAGCTCTTTACCGCTCTTAGGCGTCCTTGCTAAGAGAGCAATGGTTCTCAGCCTTCCTAATGCTGCAACCCTTTAATGCAGTTCTTCATGTTGTGACCCTCCCAACCATAAATATTTTCGTTGCTACTCCACAACTGTTATTTTGCTACTCTTGTGAATCATCATGTAAACATTTGTGGTTTCCTATGGTCTAGAGGGCTCAGACCCACCAGTTGAGAACCACTGCAATTATTAAAGGCAGGACTTCATTAACATACAGCAGATAGATACAATCTGAGCCGAACCTAACATTACACATTCACTCACACTACAGTCTTTTTAAAAAAACAAACAGAAAATATTTTCGTGGACTTCTGAGACGTCGTGAGGTCCACGGACACAGTTACTACTGTCACCTGGAGCCTTTTTACATTCGTGCCGAGGAACATCATTACAGCCCTCACTTCAGTGCGCTTCTCTGCAACTTCCTATCTGCGTGTTAGCACCAGCTGCAGATGTCACCCATCCTGATTCTGCCCTGAGCCCAGCGACGTACCGCAAGCCTGTAATCCCAGCCCTGGGGACCGGGCAGGAGACTCGGACCTCCGAGATCCGTTTCAATAGTGTGTGGAGCTGCCCTTGGAGACGCGGGCTGCAGCTCCATGCCTGTCTAGCCTGTCTAGCCTGGCTGCGAGAGAGCAGCGCCCCGCATGGCGTGGCAACGCTCTTCGCAAACGCTGAGCTTAAACAAGGCCATCCGATTTCTGCAGCAGCTCTTCCCACAGCCAGCGCGGCGTCTCCTCTAGAGTCCAGGCCGACTCTGTCCCCGCTCTCTCCCTCGGAGGTCCCCAAGGTCACCTGGAAACAGCCCTCCCACCTCTCACCCGCGTCTCCAAGGCCGGCACCCACCGACAGTCTTCGGAAAGCTCCGTGTGAGAAAACTTCCGACTCCGAGTCTAGTGCCAGCGCGGCGGCAAGACAGCGCTGTCAGCGCGGCGACCGAAGCCCGCTGCAGCAGGCTCATGGCCGCCATGGCTACACCGGCCACGGAAGGAAGTGGGAATGGGCAACGGGAGCCGGGAGGGACAAATCCACCAGTGAGGGCGAACGCTAGAGGAGGCCATGTTGAGTGAGGGCAGCGACCGGTTCCCGCTAGCTTCATAGGCTCGGGCTGGCGGACAAAAGTGACGACATTGTAGGTGGGGCGCGCGAAAGAGAGCTGTGTAAACTCTATGGCATACTGGGGATCGGGGTGCGAGCTGTGGGGGGCGGCCATCTTTAGTAAGGGCAAAGCCTGTTCCTGTTTGTTTCCCTTGTCTCACGCAGCGGAAGTGACCTCGTGGACACCGACCCCGTGGATCTACACTAGAAACATGGCTGCAACCAGTCTAGTGGGTATTTGTAGAAGAGCCTCAGCGTTCCTGAAGTCCGCTTGTTCCCTAGTAAATCCCAAGGCCCCTGCTCACTCCGGGTAAGTGATGAGAGAAGAAATGACTGCCTCTGCCTTTGGGCGCTTCTTGCAGAGTGCAGCAGAGCTCTGAGACAGACCACGGAGGCAGAGAGCGTGACCTTGGAGTCGCCTACCTTGGCTCACCCCGTTCTTCCTCCATAGTTCTGCTGCCGGGGCCGGTGGGAGTTTCAGATGCTCGATGTAGGTTGGGAGAGAGGTTTCCGAGGAATCTTGAGCTGTGGAACGGAAAGGCTTCCCTGGTGTCTTTGTACCGTCGGGTTCGGACACAGATTGCACATACTAAGTGATGAGAGTAGCTAAGGCAGCAGAAGCTGTTTCTGCGAGTGTGAGAAAGACAGCTTACATCTCATTGACATTTGCCAGCAGGGAGCCGACTTTTAGAAATAGTAGAGTGCAGATTAATTGAAGGAAACAAACCATGTTCAGTTGAATACTCGCTGATGTGCATCTATTTTCTATGTTATTAAACATCTGACTTTGGGAATTAGATTTTTAAAAACTTGTAGGGTTGTAACTTGATCAAGGTGGCAAACTTGAATAAATGATTTAGTTTTTCATTATCTTTTTTTCCTTAAAAATGAACTAATCTGAGGCTGGAGAGATGACCCAGTTTAAGTGCATGTGTTGTTCTTACAGAAGACACAAGCTAGGGTTCATGGTGGCTTACCAACTTAACTCCAGTTCCTGGTGATCCGATTTCTTCCTTAACCTCTGAAGGCATCAGCCACACACATGGTGCACATATATGCAGGGAAAACATATTCAAATACATAAACCTTAATTTTTTTAATGAAATAATTTCATTGTGTTTTTTTTTATTTAACAAAAATGAATACCTGTCACTCAGAAGAGAGGCAAAATATTTTGAAGATGGTAAAACCAGTTGTGTATTCCCAAATGAACACATTACCATTTTTTCTTTAACTTTGCACGTATACACTTTATTTACCATTATTTCCCCAGAACAATAGAAACGCTATTAGAGTAAAACAGTAACCATACACTCTTAGCCCTAGTAACCAGTCATTGGCACTTTGTCACACTTTTCAAGATTCCTATATTTATGCTCTTTTTCTGGACTATTTGACAGAGATCAAAATTCAAATATAGAACCAAGGACATTGCCTTATAAGTATGACCCTGTGATCACACTCAGGAATACACTGCTATTTAGCATATAATCCAAAATAAAAATAGAAATTGCCCTATTAATTCCTTTCTTTTTCTTTCTGTCTCATTGTCTCCACTCAGTCCCATTCTTCTCTTCAGGATCCAATGAAGGATCATTAATTGCAATAGTTGCCATTAATCCAATATTTCTTTCTTCCTTTGTTATGATACTGGCCATTTGGGTAGAATTTAGAATTTTTGATTATTTCATCATAATTAGTTTCAAGACAAGAGTCATGGATGTAGCTCAGTGGTAGAGAGAGCACTTTACCTAACACGCCTGAGGCCCTGGGCCCAGTCCTCAGTACACAGGAAAACAGACATAGATTCCAGTCAAATGCTCTTGGTTTGGAAGACAGCACTTGTGAAACATTTCGAATTTTTTTGTTAAGGTCATCTTATCAGCTCATTAAGCCTCTTAGAAACATAATTTCTAAATATGTATGATTATGCCTAAGATTTTCACGCAGTTATACAGTGTTTCATGTTTATGTAACTAATGACTCTTTAATACCACATTTCATGTCTTTGTGGATACCTTAATCAGTGAGCTCCTGTCTATCGGGTTAAAAGTTTCTAGATACAGAATTACTGCATTAAAGGAGAAAACATTGTGCCTTTTGAATGTTGCTGCATTGACTTTCAGAATGGTTTGGATCTGTTCATAAATGTACTTGCTACAGTGGAGGAAGCACTCTAAACTATAAAATATAAAAAGGTTACTCTGAAATATAATTGTGGGGCCAGCAAGATGGCTCGGGAAGTAAAAAGTTCTTGCCACTCAAGCCTGTTGACCTCAGTTTGAGCTGAAGAACCTAAGTAGTAAAAATTGTGTGCAGGGGCAAACATCTCCAATCCCAGCATTCCTGGGCCCAGACAGGAGGTTGAGAAAGGGGAAGCACCTAAAGTCTTTCAGACCTGCTAATCTGAGTTACCAGCACAGCAGCGTAGAGGAGAGAGACTGTGCCTCAACAAGGTGGAAGAGAACCAACACTGGAGGTTATCTTTTGACCGGTACGTGTGTGTCATGGCACGTGAATGCACGTACTCACACACATATGCACTCACAGTAAATAAAAAGATAGATGTATATGATTGTGTACATATGTTGGATGAAATTATGGGGTAGCAATCTGTACAATAAAAATCCTTTCTCATGCATTTGAAAAGCTTACCGCTTCTGGGGTAAAAATCTTGCATAGAATTTTGACACTGTAATAAAGAAATGCGTCTTGCTTATAAAGTCAGAACATTATAAACTTTACTCCTGTGTTCCTTATTTGTGTTCAGTTGCAGGTCTTCTCTTAGTTTGTTGCATAAGAACGCACCACATGCCACATCTTTTCTCCAGTGTAAATTACTTCATACCACGTTGTCAAGGAAAGGGCTAGAAGAATTTTTTGATGATCCAAAGAATTGGGGGAAGAAAAAGTCAAATCTGGTGAGATATATAGAATGGTCTGTAGTAATCTATTGAGCCCTTTGTCAGACTAGGATTTCCTTTTAAAATTCCCTTTGGATTTTAAAGGTCATTCTTGTAATTGAAGTAAAACTTCCTTGGCTGGTTGGTGGGCTGCTTAGAAGAGGGGTGCTTTGAACCTGTTAAGTAACATGAGGCTTGAGTTTATTTTAGTTGGCTTTTTTTTTTTTAAGTAATAATTAAAAATAGTTTGCAGTGACATTAGGGAAAGAAAATGCATTGGCACAAATACCAGCAGTCTTTGCCAGTCATGTTATTGGTATTTTCATGATGGTATTTAATTGAATTCTAATCATATATAATATGATAATTCTGTTGCACCTTTTACAGATACAGAAACATTGAACTTTAAGAGTGAGTGCTGAGCCAGGACGTAGAGCCAGAAACATCATTTAATGTCACACATTTCTCCTTCTCACAGGAGCCTCATGGACCTGCCAGCAGCTGAGGAACAAAAGTAACGAAGACTTACATAAGCTTTGGTGAGTGTTCTGCATATTGAGACATTACAGTTTAACAATGGGGTCAGAACGTCCCCCACATGAGAAAGCACTGGCCAAGTGATGTGTATTCATAGGACAGTGGGTGATTGTGTGAACTTGTTAAAATGTGGCAGAGGATTGCATTAAGACATGTCTCACAATTCAGAGGTAGTCGGAACTTTACATTTTTGCTGTAAGTGCTATGATTCAGACCACTGCCTTTACACCAGGTGTGTCAGGAAACAAGTCCGAATGACCCAGGGACTGGGTGGTCACAGTTACACTGTCCTCCCTTTTCTTCCTTCCTCGTTAACTATTGTTTAATATAAATGATGACAGAAAGCAGATATTTACAGTCCAGTAGTTGACTCACCTTGTACTTGTTAGGATGAACCCTGTTCCCTGCAACTCATAGGAGCCTTAAACCCTAATTAGGAACAAGAGGCTCGGTTTCCAGGGTAATAAAGTAACAACAATTACATAGAATGTGGGGTCTTTAATATTAGCTACATGCACACAGAGAGGATTGAGAAAAAAGACTGCAGTCCTCTCAGAAATCTGCAGAAGTGGAGCCTGGACTTACTGAGGTCCAAAGTTCTGTTGCCCTAAATACACCGTGTTTCTTTTCCCACCTCATTTGTTTGGAAGGCTGTTTGAAAACTGGAAATGTTGAACAGACCAAGGGAGTGACCCATTTGAAGCAGGGTTCTTTTTCCCCGTTCTAAAAGAACATTCAGAAGATGTCTCTAACTGAAGTCTCACCACTGGCCAGATGTTAAGGAGTCATTCACACCCTTGCCTTTCTTTTCACTCCCCGTTACATGGCCTGAATTTTAGTCTATTATCCTGGTGGGTTACTTCAAATGCTGCGTCAGTTAGGAATGTAAGTAGATTTTTCTGGCACTTGCCCTGCTGTCTTTCGTTGTAGTGTTTAGTCTAGAGCTTGTTTTGTTTAAACCATACTTGTTTTGGGGGAAGTCTCCCATGTTCTGTGTAGGCTGCCTCTGTGGCTCTGTGCCAGCCCCGACCAGGCTGTGAAGCGGAGCCTACGCAGCCCCTCAATGCCAGCCCCAGCCAGGCTGTGGAACTGTGCCTACTAGCCCCTCAGCTGTCGCCATCACTCACCTCACCTCACTCATTGTTATCTATCTGTGTACTCTAGTAGGCATTTAATTTTTTATCCCCTAATTTGGAGGATTAGTTCTCTTTCTTAACAGTTTAAAGAATAACATAGCATTTACAAAACCCATCCATACTGCACTTGTTATAGAAAAATAAATTTTAGTAAAGCACTGTTATTATGAGTTACTGATAAAGGTCAACTTAAGACCGTCTCAGCACTCACTGTGCTAAAACCAACACCTGCCACTCCTCCCTCCAGGACTGTCTACATCTGAGTATAAGGCTTGTACTGCCCTCCACAGTTACCACAGTAATTCTGAAGCTGAGGTGCTCACGACACCCCTTTATCCAGCTTAGCCAGGTCAGTGCTTTAGAGTTCAGCTTCCTTGTCCCCTTACACCTTAAAGCCCAAACCGGGAAGTCTTCCCTGGTCACCTTAGCTCTAGAGATGGTGCCTCGTGTCCACACCTTAACTGTTCTAATCCATGTCATCTCCCTAACCCAGTAAGCCACATTGGAAGTAGCATAGCAGGCTAGAGGTAGAATTTACACAGAAGGCTGAGATGTGAACCCAGAATTTGCTGTGTGACCCATGGTCATAGTCCCTGACCACTCTGAGCTGTCTTCATTAGAGAGAGGGAACTAGTACCAACCAGGAGCGTGTGAAGCATGCTCTGCACTCGGGCGTGCAGTAGCTGCACAGCAGGTGCTGCTCATCTTCCTTCCCCGTGGGATGGACGGACTGTGCCTGACGCTTTTGTGACCCTCTGGCACTCTGCACAGGATGCAGCACTGAGTAAGCTGGAGGGTGGCTCTTGGTGCTAGTACTATGTGAGCTTTCTGAAGGACTTCAGGACTCTCGCGGCTTGTAATTTTGATGTAAGAAAGCACTATTGAATAGCATCACAGCTTTGTGTTTGTACAGGTATGTCCTTCTGAAGGAAAGAAACATGCTTCTCACTCTAGAGCAGGAGGCCAAGCGACAGAGATTGCCGATGCCAAGTCCAGAGCGGTTAGAAAAGGTAGGCTTCTGGGAGCTAAGACCCTTGCATGGGCTTAAAACTAAAAGGAAAGGCAGTCGTGATTCTTATAGTTCTTCCCAACACCATTCCAACAGTTTCACATGAGAGCATGTTGTCACAAGTGTTAAGAACCTTTGCTGTCCCCTCATTCTCAGTTGCTACTTACAGATGGGTATTTATTTTTCTCTTGAGCAGCTACCTGGGAGTAAAATTGCCAGGCCATACGCTGTCTCTGGGGAGCTTCTTTCTGAGACAGCCATGTATGGCAGGCTCCTGCCATGGAGCCCATGTTCAGTCTCCAGTATCCCAGACATAAAGTGGCCATTGCATTCTAGCTCAGTCTGGCCATTCTCCAGTAGCTCAGCCCACTTTTCAGTTGGAGGTTCTGTTGTGTTTCACCCTTAGATTGTTTTAGAGCTCAGCAATTGATTTTTCTGTCATGTGTAGCCAGTGAGAGCAGAGCTGAGCTTTGTACCAGCGGTAGTACTGAGCCTCACTTCAGCTCACTTGCCTTCCCTTCCCCATACCATTAATAAGCATTCTCACATACTGCCTGCAGATGAAAGGCCATGTGTGACACAAGTGTGACACTGTATCTGCCAAGCCCAAGTGTGCACTTGGCTTGGACAAAGGCAGCAGTAGTTGTCACTTCTCATTAGCTCGCTGCACTTTCAAACTGAGTACTAGTGCCATGTGCACTCAGAAGCAAGTATTAAGAAAGGAAAAGATAGGGGCTGAAGAGATGACTTCAAGGTTGAGAGCACTGACTGTTCTTCTAGAGGTCCTGAGTTCAATTCCCAGCAACCACATGGTGGCTCACAACCATCTGTAATGGGATCTGATGCCCTCTTCTGGTGTCTGAGGACAGCTACAGTGTACTTATATAAATAAAATATGTTTTTAAAAAAGGAAAAGATAAAACTTCAAATAGGTTACAGAAAGTCATTCTGTAGACACCCCTGAACACACCTGTCAAAGGGGCTTCTTATAAAGTACTTCTTGTTCTTTTGGAATATAGTTGCAAGTAATGGCTAAAGTTAGCTGTCTTTTTCTCACCTCAGGTTGTTGATTCCATGGATGCTTTAGATAAAGTTGTCCAGGAGAGAGAAGATGCTTTAAGGCTTCTCCAGACCGGTCAAGAAAAACCCAGACCTGGTGCTTGGAGAAGGGACATCTTTGGACGAATCGTCTGGTACATGATTATACTGACTTCTAAGAATGGAGATCGGTGGCCTTGTTTTCCCTTTCAGTACCTTTAAAAACTCCTCTCCTGTGGATATATTAGTGTCTTATGTAAAGAGAGGTCCCAATCCCCTAGACCACAAAACATGTTTTGTCTTGTAAAACAAATTCCAGACCAGACAACCCATCCTGTGGGTTCTTGTCTTGTGTGAATGAATCATAGATTCTTTCAAGAGTTTCATGAATTCTTCTGACAGAAAAATCAGCCTATATAGATTCTAAAACTCAGAAGGCTAATTTCACATACATCTCTGGCCACCTTGTGCATTAAGAACCTGGGAAGGTTCTTGAGAGTTCTAAACAACAAGGTCAGTTTGTTTGTTTCACTGGCATCAGGATAAGCTCTGGGCCAAGTAATGAACAGCTTACCTCCTTCCAGGGAAAGATCTGAGATTCAGCTTAAACACTGAGGAATAAAGGACCCAGAGGATCCAGGACACACTAACTCAGGGACATGTAGTGTCTTAAACATGAGTCAGCAAGTGGAGAAGCTTGAGGTGTCTAGACATTCTCTGAACCCAGTGTCGTATAAATACCACCTCACCTGATGCAGAATTTCAGCCATCCTGTCAGGAACCATCTAATCCAAGCAGAAGAGAGAAATTGCCAAAACCTCACTTAAAAACTCTTCCAAAGAGCCAGGCAGTGGTGGCACACACCTTTAATCTCAGCACTCCGGAGGCAGAGGCAGGTGGACCTCTGAGTTCAACACCAGCCTGTGGTCTACAAAGTGAGTTCCAGGACAGCCAGGGCTACACAGAGAAACCCTATCTCAAAATAAATAAAATTTTCCAAGGATTTAGGGATATAGCTCTGGTTGAAAATCTCCAGCATGCAATTTTAGCTGTATTTTCAACTACTTTTAAAAAAAATATTACTTTACCTGTTTGTGAGTTTGTATGTGCTGTGGTGTGTGTGTGGTCAGAGGGAACTTGCTTAGCTATCTCACTGGCCCTATTATCTAATAATTTTTATTTGGCTTAATTTATTTGAGGCCAATTAGAAAACAGTGAAACATTGAAGTAAAAATGTATCAAATATTTCATGTAAAGGAATAACTTAACTTTTTTTGGCAGGCACAAATTCAAGCAGTGGCCGATACCTTGGTACCTAAATAAGAGATACAACAGGAGGCGGTTCTTCGCCATGCCTTACGTGGATCGCTTTATCAGGTGAGCAATGTTCTCATGAGGAAGCAGCCTCCTTAGTCCAGATGGCATGTGGTCTGAACTTCCTTTACACCTTGGTTTCTACTATATAAAGAATATGTTTTCATTACTTTAAAAAAAGAAATAGCACTAGGTTGAAAAAAGGAGAAAATTGATGCCATATATCTAAAACCATATGTGCATAAAGTCACTGTACCAGTATCGTGTATCCTTTTCAAAGTTGTATGGCTTCTGTATGTCTGAAAACAAGGAAATTCTACAGTACCATGTGGTAGCACTTTCCAGGGCTAGTGGAAAGGGGAGGTGTCTGCAGCATTGTGTCTGAGATACTGCTGTGCTGCAGGCTGCTGCCTCAGTGTCTCCTGGGCTGTGACAGATTCTGCATTCAGTTTAAATGAGACAAGGAGAATGTGGTGCTTCTGTTACAGAACTGTAGTTGGCAATAACCACCAGCTAGGTGATTCTTAAGAAACTAGGTAAGATTCTGCCTTTTTAAAAAAAAAAGATTTATTTTATGTATATGAATACACACACTGTAGCTGTCTTCAGACACACTAAAAGAGGGCATCAGATTCCCATTAGATGGTTGTGAGCCACCATGTGGTTGCTGGGAATTGAACTCAGGACCTCTGGAAGAACAGTCAATGCTCTTAACCTCTGAGCCATCTCTCCAGCCCAAAGCTACTTAGAACCCCAAAAGCAGACAAGCTAAGACTGTGTAATCATCACACTGCAATTAGAAGGGAGGCAGGGAGACACAAGATTGCAGTGTCATACTGAAGGGTGACATGCACCCTTCGTTGCTATGCTGGCACACCTGTGACTGAGGAAGCTGAGGAAGACTAGGTACAAAAGCCCTGGTAAGTCCTGTTATAAAACAACCTGCCAGGGATTCTTTCTGCTCCCAACAGGTTCTTCACAAATTGGTCTCTACCCCAAAACTTAATCCATAGGAAAAGTAAAAGAGATTTAGATTTCTAAGTTTGCCCGGTGTGTGTGTGTGTGTGTGTGTGTGTGTGTGTGTGTGTGTGTGTGTGTGTCCTGGTGTGAGGATTTGTTTGTGGAAGTTAGGGGACAACTTGCAGGAAGAAATTCTCTCCTATAATCCAGGTTCAAGGAATCAAAAGTGCCTTCATGGCTGATCATATCACCAGCCATTTTAGTTTTTAGACTGAGTATTAAAATGTTTAGTACACTTATCAACCAACCAACTTTTCATCTTTCTGAACCAGCCCCGCTCCTTGGTTTTTGATTGGGTCTGTGTGAGCCGAGCACCTGCTGTAGGCCAGGCCAGCCTAGAGCTCTGCCAGCTGGGATTAAAGGTGCACTAACATACCCAACTTCTTTTTTGTCCATAGTGTACCTGTGCAGTGAGGACCCCAACACTGCCTGTTTTCCAGAACCAGCCTTGGGTTCAGTCTGTCCTTCAAATGGTTCCTGCACTGCTCCTTCTTCCATCGTCTACTCTAGTATAGCCCCTTGCTAAACATGATCCTAGCTCTGCTCTATGTCTCATGATTTTCAAGGCTTTTATCAGTTTCAAAACTATGCAGTACTTCCATGTCTCCAGAACAGCATGGCTTGCTCCCCCCACTCGGTAGGCACATCCTTCATCAGTGAGAACACTTACTGTCTTCTGACACCTTGCTCATCCCACCTCTGGTGAAATCTCTCCACATTGAAGACCTGGTTATGGTAAGAAGTCTGCCACATTGCGTCTGTTCAGTTTCTGCCGGCACAGTATCGAGGGGTTTTACTTCCATCATGTGTGTTTGTGGTGATCACTGTTAAAGCTTGATTTATATACACCAAGTGCTGCCAACATGACTGAGGCTCTCACAGAGTTGGCTAGGACATGTTTTGCGAAAGGGGGAATGGTTTTGTCTAAGTTGATGTTATGTTTTTATTCTAGACTGAGAATCGAGAAACACGCCCGCACTGAGGCAAGAAAGAGAAGTTTACAGAGAAAGAAAGAAAAAATTCTCCAGGCAAAGTTCCCACATCTCTCTCAGGACCGGAACTCAAGTCCTGTCTAAGATGAGAGCCATTCCACTGCTCTTAAAGCCTGCGTCCTGATGTGAACGGTGTTGAGCAGTTTATAAAGACATGTTCTTGTCAAGTGACATCAGTTGTTCTTCTAAGTGACATGGCATCTTCATTAGCTCTACAAGTAGTTAGTATTCCTTCTACCAAAACCAGGCAGTTTAGGTTCAATTTCCACCGAACAGGTCCTGACATCTAAGCAGCTTAATGTCACCTGATGTCTTGGTATAAATGGAATGCTTGTTGCCAGAGCAATGCTAGCAGCAAAGTCTGTTTGGAAATGCTGTGTTCACCAGTAGTGTTCACCCGTGATGGGAAGGGAGCTGGAGAGGGCTCAGTGCTTAAGAGCACTTGTTGCTCTTCCAGAGAACCCATCACAAGTACAGAAGCTTAAAACCATCTGCAACTCCAGTCGTAGGGAACCAACACCCTCCTCTGGCTTGTTCGGACACCAGGCATAACTAGTGTGGTGCAGATGTACATGCAGCAGGTATACCCATGCAAAATTTTGTTAGCATGAAAGGGATGTGGACACTGGTGGTGAAACAGCAATTGCTTTCCCCCTTATCAAGTAATGGCAAAAGCAGCACTGACAGCAGCAGTCACAACAGACAAGTCCAGAACCCTTCTAGGACAGTAGTGATTTTTATTTAGTTTTGTAAGCCTAAGGTAAAAAGCATAGGCAGTAACTTTTACTAGTCAATAAAGAGTAATTCCCCCAACCCAAAGGAGAGCTGGAAAGTACTTACTGAAAGCAAAATATTTAGAGAAAATAGACATTCATACAAAATTATAAAATGCCTGTAATAAGAATAAGTGCATTTCAAGAAAAGCACAAACTCATTTAATTTATAGAGCCAGTTAAAGCCTTAAAAAATTTAAGTGGAAATTGAAATATGCAAACATGTATAAACATTCTACAAAAGATGGTCATCTTTTCCTGAGTGTACTAAAGCTACAGATGTGAGGTGACAGGCAGGCAGGTGGAGCCCTCAAGGGCATTTTCTTTCTACACACTGCTTCCCTCCTTCTTCATATTCCTGTTTGGAAATCCACATCTGTTGAAAGGTACCCTGTAAGATGGAAAGAAACACTGCATAATTATGCCTCATTTTTTTATTGGAACGTGGTGCTTTGTACTCATAACTGTCCTTAACTGCTAAACTATTAAACTCCCTCCTCCAAAATAGGACTGTCCCTTATTCCTTCTGCCTTTCTCTGAGACAGCCCAGACATTGTTTAGGCTGGCCTTTCAGGTCTAAAAGAAAACCAAGCCCCTCTATACCTGTTACATCAAAAAGAAATTAGAAAGCAGATGGCAAAGGCACAAGGAAGGCTCATTAAGGCAGTAGTGGAACCTCTTAGTGGGCACATGCTAGTTACTTCAGGTCCTCTGAGGGAAAATGGAAACCCTGTATCTCACACACTCCCAATTCAAGGTAGACTTCTGTTTAGACTAGGCACAGTGATCTCACTGGCCCTGGTTACAGAGCCAACTCCTGACAGCCTCACCAGAAGTTGGGAAACAACTGAACTCAAGAAGAAATGACTCGTCAATAAATGTAGTGCACCTAAGCCTGCCCAGGGCCAAGACCTATTAACAGAGACTCAACAGCTCCCACTGAAGGGGAAGTCAATGTCGGGTGACAAATGCTCTCTGATGATGTATCTGATGTATCCAACAGGGCCAAGGGCAATGGTGCAGGCCTATTGTCCCAGCACTCGAGGCTGAGGCAAGAAGACTCCAAGTTGGAGCCAACCTGAGGTTGCTGGAGTTGGGGGTAGGGTTGGGAGTCAATTTTATACGTACATGGTTTTAAGCAGATATTCCTACTAGGTCCCCACTCATTTGTCAGTTTTAAATGCAAAGATCAATGAAGCACTGAAAACATTCTTAATATTTTACTAAATAGTTATTTTCAATGCTATATTTAGGCCAAATAAGAATCTTGGTTTTAAGTTAAGAAAATTTCTGCTTATACCGAAAGTTTATACGACTCAAAATTGTAATAAACAACCATTACCAGAAAACCCAGAGTGCTGTTCTAGGGGGGAAAAAAAAACATAAATTGGGGAGAGTTACTTGTAGTACTAAGAGATTTTTTTCAGTACAGAATAAATATTAAAAGCATTCTTGAGCCCCCAACAAAAAGAACCAGAAAAGATGTAATAAATTATTCAGAGAAAAATACGATGCACTGTCATATGATAAAAGGCTCTTTATAAACTGCTGCACACAATCTCATTCTCAACAGCTCCTCTCTCAAACCACGGAGTCTGTGTCCGTGGAATCTTATCTACTAACCAAAGATGCTAGGATGGAGCCGCCAATCCATGAGCTGAACCTCCGTTCCACCGTTGTGTTGTTTGCAATCAGTTTCAACCGCATACTCTACAACAGACAAACAGGATATTGGGATAGCCACAACAGCCAGCCTGGGGATTCAGTACTGAAAGACCTCCAGAGCCACAGTGGACACAGAGACAGGCAGATCTCTTAGTTCCAAGCCAGTATGGTCGACATAGTGAGTTAGGTCAGACAGGGCTACAATAGCATCCATATCTCATACTCACCCTGTCTTTCTCTCTCTCCACACACGTACACACACAGAAAAAACAAATTAGTTTCACATGGTGTCAAGTAGCTAAGCTAATAGTTGGCATAGGTTAGGCTACTTTTCAGGAAAGGTCTTAGCGAATATAGGGTAAGAAAATAAACTATGTGAGTCAGAGAACTGGACAAATGCAAACGTGTTCAGTACCCTCAGCATGACACTCCCCTCCGAGTTTTCATCCCTGTAGCAGTAGAGACGATTACACAGAGCTTGGAGTACCCTTCCCTAACAGCTCTATTAAACATGTTTTAGGATGGTCTTTGAATCACTGACACTTACTTTGTAATCTCATTTAGAGACAGAATTTATATGTGTACATAATTTCTTACACAACTGTTAAACAAATTAACAAAGCAACAAAAACTTGAAAACCTGCATAGTACAAGGACAGCACTTAAGTGCTGCACTTAGGTGCTTCATCCATTTTCATTAAAGTCTCCCACCCACTACCCAACCCCCAGACCTATCTAAATGCCAGACCACAAGTGACTTTTGATTCATACTGCCTGCCATCCAAATTCATACTTCTGCTCAGAAGAGTGGCTCATGTCTACAACCCCAGCACCCAGGCTAAAGGGAGCAGAATGCTGAGTAAACTAGCCTGGTCTACAATGGGACAACATATGCCCCATCTCAAGAAACTAAAACCTTAGTGCCTCTGTTCTGAACCCTAAACTTGGGATCTTCCTGCCTCAGCCTCCCAGTAGCTGGGATAACAGGTTTGTAACACCTGGGCTTAATACTATATTCATCTCACTTTCTTTATTTAGGGTCTTTTCCCTTCCTTCTTACAAATCTGCCTCTGGGAATCATTTTCAAGGTGTCCAAACAGGCACTCTATACAACACAAATGTGGACTACCTTCACAGTGCATTAACGTGTGTAGTGACATAGAACCCAGAACCAAAGAAGTGCTAATATGGGTGTCTGTTCTAGAACAGAACTTTTCTCCTGACAGTTTTCTTCATTTTAATTACTCCCTAAAGGACAAAAGTTTCTAAATTACTCTTGGGGGAGAGCTTATTTAAGTATTTTAATTATGTGTATGTATATGCCTGTGTGAGCCTATGTGCACATGAGTACAGGTGCCTCAAGCGGCCAGAGAGGGCACTGGAGCCCATGGAACTGCAGTTACAGGGGTATGACCAGCCCAATGTAGGTTCCAGGAACTCAGGTCCTCTACAAGAACAGTTCATGCAGGGAAGACTGCATAATGCCAGCCCCTAATTCCTCAGCAGATCTTGGACCATTCATACCTGTAGTTGTATTTGTCAGCTTTCTATGAAATCCAATGGCCAGAACTTCTACTGCAGGTTCTCCTACACCAGTGGTTCTAACCTCCTTGACTCCTTCAGGAGTTGAATGATGCTTTCACAGGGATCACATTTAGATATCCTTCGTATCAGGTACTTACATTATGATTCATAACAGCAAAATTATAGCTATGAATTCTGTGGTGGTCACAACATGAGGAATTGTAGTAAAGCATTAGGAAGGTTGAGAACCACTGTCCCAGACTATCATCTCCAACTATGCAGTATACTGTCAATCATGGAAGTGTATTAACACCCAAATAGCACTTCTAACTATAAACATACAGTGTATGTAACATCAGCAGCCAAAGCAGACAGTTTCTACAGAAACACTTAGCACCCTTTAAACATCATATATCTGGTATTATTAATACAACATGTAAATTACCCCTCCAGATTCTCCTCTCCTTTGAAAATTAGCACCATATGCCCTGTGAGTGTGTATGTATGTTCATGTATGCACATTTATATGTGAATGTGTGTATGTAAAATAATGTGGAGAGAGATAGAAGACACCTAATTTGACCTCTGGCCTCCAGACAAATGTACATGGGTTAATGTACACAGCACACACAAACATTTAAAAGATCCAAGTAACAGAAGAGGCACCAATAGGTGTTATATAGGACAAATAAATTATTAATAGATATTACTCATATTGTAAAGGCACACAATTATCTATAAAATTCTATTCGGTAAGAATGGACACAACTAACTAACACAAAGAACAGAAAAACTTACTGGTGGAGTTTTCTGAGAAAGCTCTCTATTTAACCTGTCAGTGAAACTCTGTATTAGTGTGTTTCCTCCTGCTACGATCACACTGCCATAGAGACCCTAGGAGAGAAACAGAATCATTTCCAGATGTTTCCAACAACCCTATAGTACCGTTAGGTGCTGGGAATTGGATCCAGCTACCAACTTCACTGTTTTTCCATTTCTTTATTTTGTGTGTATGTAAGCATGCCACAGCTTATGTGTGGAAATTAGAAGGCACTTTTGAAAGTTGATTCTTTTTCTGGCATGTGGATTCTGGGAATCTAATTCAGGTTATCAGGCTGAATGCAACCTCCTTTATGCACTGAGCCATCTTGCCAGCCCAGAGCCACTAACGTAAAACAATTACTGTTAAACGCGTAATTCTTTTTTTTTTTTTGGTTTTTCGAGACAGAATTTCTCTGTATAGCCCTGGCTGTCCTGGAACTCACTCTGTAAACTAGGCTGGCCTCGAACTCAGAAATCCGCTTGCCTCTGCCTCCCAAGAGCCAGGATTAAAGGTGTGCACCACCGCCGCCCAGCAAACTCATAATTCTTATTAGCAGACAGCTACTAATATTAGAGGTACATTTTATATTGGTATTTATCTTTGTTCATCTGAAAGTCATAATATTTTAAATTAGACAAAATTGTTTTATGATCATGACAGATAATGATACTCTTTGGAAACATTCCTGGCCAAAATGCTTTCTCTTTTGTAGGAATATTGCAACTTTTTTAGAACACAGGCTGAACCTCCCAAATAAAAACAATTTCATACTCATAGGGAATGTATTTACTTCTACTTTGCATGTATTTATCAAAATGTAAATGTCAGCCTGCCTTTTTAACTGGCTATGTTCTTCATTTTAAAACCTACTCCAAGCATCTAAATCATCTAAATTTTGAAACAGAAAATGCAAAAATTGGGTCCCATCTGCTAACATTAAATAAATAGAAAATGATCTCAATAAAAGTCCCACTCTTGCCAATGTATTTAATTCTCTGCCCTTAAGTGACCTTGCACAAAAAAATACCAACACTTAGAGCAGAAAATTAGCTACAGGTGCTCGCTACGTACATTTGGACATGAGTTTGACCCCCTGGAATCCACATAAAGGTATAAAGACACTCAACTCCACAAAATTGTGCCTCCATATACAAAACACACATGCATGCACACACACCAAAAAAACAAACAAAAAAAAGTAAACAAAACTATTACTTCCACTGTCCTAGAAGTGGTATAGGCTGCTAAGTCACTTGAAAGAAACTGTTTTCATGATCACCCAACAGCCTTTTGTGAGAATATGGCATTTATACAGTCACATCTATTCACATCATACTTTAAGCAAATTAACTTGAAGACCAAGATAGTATATGGGTTGTAAACTAAGTGGATTATGAAATAAATCTATAGCTTAATAAATTATAATATAGATGACTATATTATGTAACCAAGTTGATATAGTAGCAACAGTTTAAAATTTGACATAGCAGAACAAACACAAAAATCATCTAATACAAGTCACGTAGAAGCTGCATACTTAAGCCACACTTTTCTGAAAACCACAAATCAAAAAAAAAAAAAAAAAAATCAACAATTTCTATGAATCTTGATTCTTGTACATTTTATCTGGAGTAGCAATGACAGTAACAAGTAGACTGGCACTTACTGGTCTGATGTCAATGTCACACATTCCAACACTTGTTGTGACAACGTGACTGACTCCCAGCATTGTGTTCCCGGATAGCCCTAGAACAAGAATGTAAGTGTTCACATGGAAAATCCCCATTGGCAAATTTAGTCTTATTTAGGCTTTTTAATCCCATAAATTCTCTACACAGGAAAAGCCACACCAATTCTGAAATTAGCGTTCACACCTTTACATTGGAAGGATCAAATAATCCTTCAGGAATTTTCAGTCGCTCTGCACCAAAATCACAGTTGTAGCCATTGGGGAATTCGTAGTGAACAGTCGGCATCTGTGCAGCCACTCTGCAGACATAAACAGCATTTCACAGAAAGCAAAACAACCCTGTTCAAAATTATAATCCACTTACAGGAGCTACCAATGTCTGAGAAATTAGAGTACAAGTACCCAAGGGCAGTATTCAGAATGTACTTTATGTTTTCAAGCTGACATACTCTACAACCCTTTCATATTTAAACAAACAAAAGCCCTTATTTCTAAAGAACAGTTAGACAGAAAACATACTGTTCGTCGTAGGTGGAGTCTGACACCTGAAGAACGGAAGCTTGAAAATCTTGGATGACACACTGTGGACAGAGGGGAGTTAAGAATCAGGTTGGAATCTGCCTTTGTAATGTGCACTCTATGTGACAGTCTAAAGAATGACATCAGACCACCTTCTCATGGTTGAATCATTTGAAGAGGGTCATCAACATACCCAATTCTACAGTTACGTGCGAGTTTACAATTGATAGCATAAATTAAATTCACTTCTACACAAGTTATTTCAATTACACTACTTTTGGGACAGTAACAAGAGATTAAAAACAACCAGAAACCTGCACCACTGCCCTACCAAACTAAACCAATTTCAGGACATCATTCTTTTCCTTAAAAGTAAGCTGATTTATTATTTATTTATCTATCTATCTATCTATCTTTGATTTTTATCTGTCTTATCTTTGGTTTTTATCTATCTATCTATCTATCTATCTATCTTTGGTATCTACCTACCTACCTACCTACCTATCTATCTATCTATCTATCTATCTTTGGTTTTTTGATTCAAGGTTTCTCTATGTATCCCTGGCTATCCTAGAACTCACACTGTAGACCAGGCTAACCTCCAACTCAGACATCCAAATGCTTCTGCCTCCCAAGCTCTGGGATTGAAGGTGTGCCACCACCACCCAGTAACTTGATTTTCTCACCTGAATATGACATGCAGACATGTCATATCTCATAGAAATTTCTAGTGACTGCTGTGAAATGAACATGGGCTGCAGGTTGATATGGGAAAACCTTTTCTGATATCTATATAGAATCATTAATCCAAGAATTTTCCATGTTCTAACACACACAACTTTGTATGCAACATGCTCTCAGGATACACTAAGTCAATTATGTCTTTCATATCCTTTTACTATTAGAAATTAGTATGTATCTATGAGATGACAATGTACTGACCTCTCACCTACATAGGTCTACACAGTCAGACAGACTTCCCCCAGAATCTCACTGGCCCACTGCTGGAGCAGTCACACACACTTTCACGTCTGATAAATGATAGGGAAGAAATCATACCTAAGCTATACTAAGTTCTACACAAACTGAAACCATTTTCTCAACAACAACAGTATAAAATAAAATAAATAAATAAACTAGCATGCCTGCTTCTACCCTAAAGCCAAAGCCTCCACCGAGTCTTCACCCTGCTATGTAGCAGTTTATTTGTAGGCACTGTTTCAATAGTATGGAAAGTGCTCCCCACCCCTAAGCTACTTGTCAGATACTTAAAGAAAAACATAACGTGGCTGTTTCTGCCCAATCCAGAGACAGCTCAATTGTCCCTGCAGGGTAATAAATCTCCTCTGTGTTGTTAAAAAAACAAAACAAAACAAAACAAATCCCTGGACTCAACACTTTATAAAGACAGTAAGGGTTACTTACATTGCACATGTAATTGTGCCAAGACCTTGTAACCTGGGGCAGTTTCTCTTTTCTTTTCCAGTTGGCTGGAGAGCCTTCTCGAACAGCCTCCTGAGAACACCAAGAGCACATGCTAAGAGACTTCACAACACAGGAGAGGAGGCATTAATGTCTCATTACATGCTGCTTACTTTTGATGCAATCATATAAGGAGGAATGAGTTCTATGTTCATTTCCTGGAAAAGTTCTCTGCACTGCATGGTAATGAAGTCTCCAGCCAGAGGGGATTTCACAATGCCTGAGAACCAAATCAAACAAGGCTGAAGGAGCCGAAAGTCTCAATTCCTTGGAACTGTGAATATATTTACACAAGAATAGGTTTCTTTTAGTAGATAAAGTAAACTATCATTCCAAAGAGGAAAGCCATGCATTTGAAACATATTACTTGGGAACAGATGTGCTCCAATAAAATTCCTGGTCTGTCTTCACTATGTGTGTCTTCAAGACCGGGAAAGTCACCTTGTGCCCCCATTAAGCAGTTACCTTGTTGAAGGACATAGCCATCGTGAACTGGAATCGCAGTAGTGTGGGTAGCTCCACTGTCCAAAATCAGCCCAGTAGAACGACCATTAGCAAATCTAGTTTAAATCATTAAGGGAAATAAAGTATCAAAGCTCCTAGGATAGCAGTGATTATGAAAGGCTGCTGGCTCTTGTAATGTTTAAGCCAGTTTATTACACATATGTTATCATTTACATGTGTAAAAGCATGTCTAGGGATAAAAACTGGTGTCAATAATTACTCTGTCTTGAAAAAAACTTACGCAGTCATGAATCCCAGAATGGTTTCTATACAGAACTTTCTTTAATTAAGCTGCTTAAAATGAGCATATTGAAACCCTCTACAACTGATCAAAAAGCTTATAATAAATTGAGACATTTTTAACAACATTTACAAAAACTTGACAAGAGAGGCTGTGACACCTCAGGTGGAGAGTTCTGGAGGAGCACTGCAGGCATGGCGGCTAGGTGACAGTTCCTGCCCCTACCCCAGTACAACAGACAAGTAACTCCAGGTGGATCATAGCTGGTGACAGAGCAGCTCCCACTTCCCTCAGCTGCACGCTACAGGCCTATATGCAAGCTTACTGACTGTTCACTGATGGCTCAACTACCTGCTGAACATTTCTGATGTCCCAAGTCTGGTGCATACTAACATTTCAGAAGAGGTAAAGTACAGAGAAATGGGCGGGGAGGACACAACAACCTGCCACTGACATTCCTTAAAAGTAGAAGATACACATCAAGCCATCTCTGCCCTGAAGGGTATCTTGTTTAGAAAAACAGAGGTCGGTATATCTGCAAAAAGAAAAGCTTGGGAATGTCCTGGAAAGATAAAGAAAAGCCCGCCCACCCAACCTGTTCCTGGCCCCCAGGTTCCTCCAACAATAACCTGGGGAGAATGTGGATGGACTAGGAACAAGCAGGAAATACAAGAAGCACAAGAACATGGTAAGCTCACAACCATAGACAGTCAACAGAGCTCCAAGTAGGGCAGAGAAGGGTCACTCAACACAGAATGACTTCACGAAGATTTCACAAGTGCCAGTGACCTACAGAAAGGGAGAACCTGCTAGCTACACAACAGACAAAGGATTACTATTTAGAATACTTACCTAACTAGAAAACTAGACCAAACAAAAAGCAACCTAATCAATAATATAGCCCAATGAAATGAATACATAGCTCTTAAAAGATGAATTACCAATGGCCAATAAACATGAGAAAAAGCTCAACACCTTTAAAGCTATCATGAAAATAAAAATTAAAACCACAATGAGATTTCATCTCACCCTAATCAGACTGACTGTCCACTAAAAGAACAGACAACAGAAGCCAGTGAGACCTCACTGCTGGTGGCATGGAAATCAGTCCAGCTACTATGAAATCAGTAAAGAGGATCTTCAAAAAATTAAAGTTAGTACTCAGGATCCAGTCAGACCTACTAAATCTATGCCAAAAGAAGGAAGTCAGTACAGCCCAGGTGATGCCTGCACTCCATGCTCCTCACAGCACTGCTTGTAACAGTCAAGTCACAAAGTCAGTCCAAGGGTCATCAACATCCGGAGAGAATGTGGTGCACTCGCACACTGCCACCGTTCTGCTTAGCTAGAAGGAAGAAATACTGCTGTCTACTCAGAAACTGCAGATCAAATTAGTGACACAGGAAAACAAACACTGCATGCACAGTGTCTTCTGCAAATCCAAGAATTCCTGAGATACATTAAAAACGCAGGCATCTGCACAGGTGCGGCACCCCCAACCCCAGCCCCCACCACAAAACCGGAAGGCACAGTGCGAGACAGGAAAGAGGGCAGAGTATATCAGGAGGGGCAGATGAATCTAAGCAGAGAAAGTGGGTGAGTATGGTCCAGGTCTGTGGTATACTTGAAGAAGATTGTCTTTATGAAACCCAACACTGCATACAATGATTATACACCAAGAACAGAGGAAAAAAAGCTTTAAAAATACTCAAAGAAAGGTAAAAAGCTAGAAAACACTTCACAAATGTCTTACACACACTGAGAAAAGCTGTCTCATAGTTTAAGGATACGCCGTCAAAACTGCAGTTTTGCAAAGGAAGAATGCAGGGATGCTGTAGTACTCAAACATCAACTCTGTCAGTTTCTCTCTCTTTGCCCTGGTGTTCCACTGGAGAAGGGAGGAAGGACCCAGGTTATTCACTGAAAGTAATTAATTCATTTCATACTACATTACTGAGCCATATTGGCAAAGGAAGCAAGGAAGGCAGGCAGGCAGGAACTTAGTTAAGAAGTTCCTTTCTAAAAAAATCATAAACTATATTATTCAACAGGTAAAAGTGTTAGCTACTATGAGTTCTAGAAATAAAGACTTTTCAAATCACAGGAAAATTAAGATTCTAAAAACAAAAGCATTTTTAAATATTAAATCTGGTAACCAAAATCCTAAATATAAATTTTAAAACACCCAATCATCCCACTTGTAACTGTACTCACAAAGCCAATCATTTCATTTACTGAAATGTTATAACTATAATCAAAATTTCCAAACTCAAAATGTAAATTTTAATGACTCTTTAAAAGAAAACAAAGGGTCAGCAAGGTGACTCAGCAGGTAAATCCTGCTTTGTCCCCAATGCTGACAACCTTAGTTAGAGCCCTGGGATCCACATGGTGGAGAGATCTAATACCTTCAAGCTGTTGTCTGGCCACTACATGTGTGCCTGGCACATGACCACCTGTGTGTATGTATATACACACATGATAAATTAATAATAAGTGTATTCTTTTCTAAAAAGAAAATCTTCAAATAAGCAAAAAATAAAGGAAGAAAAAGAACATACACTAGAGACACTAAAAGAGAAAGTGGTCTCACCGGTGCTTCCGACATAAGAACAGGATGCAGGCTGGCTTCGGATTTGACATGCATCTTGTATGTATGATCCAAAATGGCCTGGAAACTATCCCAGTCTTCAACTAGAACAAAAGAGTCAGAGCCTGAAACAAGGCTTAGCTGATGAATGAATAAATGAATGAATGAGCATCGTCTTAAGACAGAGACTATTTCTATGACTTATAATTAGTATCTCAATATACAGAATCTACTTTGTAACACAGCACTTTACAAAAGAGGCCAGTATCATTTTCTGTATATAGAATCTCATTTTGGTTCTTCCAGGTGGGCCTCAGATCTGTCCCAAATATAAGTGGGGTATTTAACAGACACCTAATTCTTGCTAGAGGCCAGGTGGGTGATCAGAAAGGGAAAGCAGCTCATAGGCTAAACACAATTATATCTGGAGCTCATTTCTATCAGACACTTTCTCCTCTTCTATTACTGTCCTGTCTCCAGTGCATCCTCCAGCAGATCCTATAATGTCAGTAAGTCTTTCAGAGTGGCAAAGACGAGCAAGCACACTGCGCCTTATTTCCCTAGGCCAGCTTTCAGGGACTATTTCAGTGTGCTCCAAAGGAAGACAGCATTCTCTGCCTACCTTTCCTACAAGTGACCTAACATGCACAATGCTGCAGCCATATCTGTAAAGCACTTCAAAGCTATTTCCCTCACAACTCCCATCTCGCCACACAAGCTGGTGTTTTTCTGCTTTTCTCAGTCTTTTTGGTCAGTTGAATTCCTATCCATGGCTCAAGACTCAGCAGCTACCTCCTTTATGAACTCTCTAATCCCAGTTTCCAGATCACACCCACATAGCTCTTAACCCTATGCACAGCATATAGTTTTCTGTGCATATGCCAAACTCTCCTGACTGAGTTTAAGGGAAAGAAACACTTCTTACACATTTTTGTATTCTCATTACCCAAAATATTACTTTATGGAATTAAAACAAATACTTGTTCCTCTTGTAAGAGGTTGCTATTTGTAGCAAATTCATACCCATGCCGTTCTTGAGTGGTGAGATGGCCTCCATGTTCTCCCTGGGCACTCGGAGGGCATTGGTATCTATGTAGTAGGTGGGCCCGCCCTGCTTGCCTTTGTCACCATCTATCTCCATCATCGTGCTTCCGTCATCTCTCTCCAGCACCACACCAATAGCCGTGGGAAAATCAACCTGGGACATTAAAACATGGTGGGAAGGATCATGTGCGCTCATTAAAGGTTGTTTCCCATGTCATTTTTGCTTTGAGTCTCTGCTTGAATTTAATTTTGCATAGATGACTCTTGCCTACCCAAGTAATTCTTATCACTGTTCTTACCTTAGGGCAGTCCTCACCAGCATAGCCAGCCCTCACTGTATACGATCCAATGTCAAAAACAAGAGCGCCAACTTCATCTGAAGAAATTAAAACAGAATTACTGAAGAGATTAAAAGAGAACTATCCATATGCCTTTAATCCCAGTAAGGGAGACAGAGACAGACAGATCTCTGAGTTCCAGGCCAGACTCTTCTACAGAGCTAATTCTGGGATAGCCAGAACTACACAGAGAAACTCTTGTCTCAACAAAAGTAAAGGAAATATTTTATGTACATACAATGAGAATATTTAAAATTTTGTAAAAATCCATTACATTCACACATCATTAGCTAGAATCTAGTTTTTACCATTGTTATTTTGAGACAGAGTCTCTCTATGCAATCTTACTTGTCACAGAACTCACAAAATTCCTGTCTCTGACTCTCAAGTGGATTAAAAGTATGCACCATTATGTCTGACTTGAACCTACTATTAAACACACCTTCAAGATTTATTTAATTAAAATATGACAAGTCGTACACTGTTTATCAGTGGAGGTTTAATCAGGAAAGACATGGTACAATGACAGCAGGTAGTAGTTTCCTTACTAAAGGGACTAGTTATAAACATCTATAGTTGAGGTACAGAATGACAAACAAAGGGACGTGCCCTTGTAATCTTTGGATAAAGAAATAACAACTGTTAACAACATAGAGAGAAGGGTTTTTGTGGGGATAAGTGTTGGGAGCTATGGCATCAGCTGAAATGATGCAGAGAGCTACAGCTGCCTATTCAGGGAGGGAGGACCAAGCTCACAGACTCCAACTTCCAGGAAGACTCTATAAGCCAGCATCCAAATTGGGACACTTTTAACTTGGGTGAGGAGCACCAGCTTTTAATGATTATACTAGAACAAAAAGCACAGGCAAGAAGTACGGTTACCCTATCATCACCAAATCAAAGTTCAGAGCTCAAATCAGAGAGTGAGAAAACCCAGAGGCCTACAGGCACAGGAAGGGTGCAAATGGCAGCAAAGAGATCAGGTGGCACAAAACAATAGAAAACAAACAAACAAAAGGAAAAAAAAGACACCCAATACACCTAAGTACCATTTCATCAATTATGAGAAATTATGTTTTGTTTCATGAAATGAAGAAACTCAGCAAAACACGAGAACTGGAGAGCATGGAGAATCAGAGCCTAGAGTGTCATTTATACAGGCCAAGTAGAAAGCACTTAATGAAGGTGCCGTTTAAGTTACACGTTCCAGACATTAGGATATAGTTTAGTGGTGAGAAAAAAAGTTGGCAATCTTTTTCAGTCTAATTCAGAGAAATGCCTCCATTTATTTTCAAGTACTTCACCCCAAACAGCAGGCCTCCTAGGATAATGCACCTTGGTTTCTCAGTGCTGGTTTGTCAATGGGGTCCCCCCACCTGAAATTTAAAACACTAATCCTACTTACCTACATTACTCAACTGCTAAGGCCTCAAGAAAAGTTCTTCTGTTTCTCTAGTTAAAGCTATGTATCACCATAGCCATTCTGCAATTTAGTGCTGGTTACAAAGAGGCACCCAAAGAATCAGAGCTATTTAGTTTAGACATACCCAGTTTGGAGAAATAAATATTTTAAGAGGAGATGCACAGCAACTGTTTGAATGAAAATGTCTCCTATAGACTCTGATATTTAAACATCTGGGCCCCAGTTGGTGCTGTTTGTGGAGCCTTGATGTAGGAAGCTGTCACTGGGACAGGCTTGGAGTTTAAAGCCCCCACCATTTCTAGTTTGCTCTCTGCTTCATGCTTGAGGTCGGATTTGTGAGCCCAGATTCCTGCTCCTGCCACCGTGCCTGCTGCTAGCTGCCATGCCTCCCCCATCCCTCTGCAATCATAAGCTAAAGTAAAGTCTTCCTTCTAGAAGTTCCCTTGGTCATTTTTGTTTTGTTTTTTAACCACACCAACAGAATGGTGACTAATACACTATATGAAATGGGTAATTTTCTAACTTCTCTGCCCCAGTTTAATCCGTAAAATGTATTTAAGACTTACCTCATAGGCTACTATAACTAAACGCCTTCAATGCTTTAATGTATAAAAGTACTTAGAGTAGTGCTGACAAACAATAAGAACGACAAATATTAGCTAACTGTAATTATTACTGTCACACTTCTTGCCAGGAAACACTATAGTTCCTAGAGAAACTGCTACAGTTCATTCTTACAAAACCCTACACATCAGGTAAAACGAGTGGGCACAGATTTACTGACTCAATACAGATATATTTGTAGTGAGGATTCTATACTATTTAACTCACTATGGGTGCGTGTTACCGGTATACAGCAGAGAAAGGAATGCCTTTGCCTCATCCCAGAAGCTATTTGCTCCCAATTTACAAAGAAAGTCTTTAAACTTACAGCTGGTTGTTTAACTCTTCCCAACATTTTCTTCTTCGTTAAAGTGGGAGATAGCAACACCATATCCTGTCAGCATCCACCCCAGAAAAGAGAAAGAGTCTTTAACTAGTTAACTCCTCTTAAAAAGGAAAAAAAAAAATGCTTTGGAAGCCTTGATGCTGTTATCGCCTATCTATAAAAGATTCCTGCCCAACTGGACAGAGAACAGCAGCCTGTACCTCAACGTTCCGCTCATCTAGGGACCAAGCACACCTAGAACGATGTCCAGTCTGTAGCAGCTGCTGCAGGACCCAGAGCAGAAGCTCAAACACCGGACGCGACTCGCACCCAGTGCCCACCCAAAGGGCCCGGAACCTCCGCGAGCTGCCCGGGACTAACGCGCGGCGGAAACCGTACAGCCAGGGACCCGGCGTTTGCCATCAGAGTCCAGCCGGTCCTGGAGCCCCAGGGGTAAGACACGCCAAGGCCCTTCCTTGAGGCCATCGAGGAACAACGACAGGACAAGCCGGAAACCTATTGCGCGCGGGCCCTGGATCCGAAGAGAAGAGGCCGTGGCCCATACGGGGACCGGAAGCACCGACCAAAGACCGGAAGGGCCCACCGAGGACCGGAGGGAAACGGAAGCGACCAGGGACCGGGCCGGTCGTTCCGGCCCGCACGCCCCGAGGCGCCACTGCGCTCACTCACCTCCGCCGTACACGCCGCCGCTCATGGCTACTGTCGGGCGGGGACTGGCCGAAGACTACTGGGCGGAAGATAACAGCGGCGCGACTCCTCTCCCGGAGAACGCCAGCACCACAAGCCTGCAACTTCCAACGCCGCCCCCTCCGGCAACAAAGCAGCGGCCGCACGCCCGCTGTACAACCACTCTTGCTGGTTTCTCCTATCAACCAATGACAAGGGGCCCGGCTTAGTCTTTAGCCAATCAGAATGTGGTGCTGCTGCATCCCCGCGCGGTTTAGCCGTCTTAGCCAATGGAAGGCAGCCGTGGGAGCGGGGAGAGGGAGAAGCGACGGAAGAAGGGAAGGTGTTGGTTACGGGCAGAAGGGGGCGGAGCTTCACCAGCCGGTGAAGTGGGCGGGGCTTCTGGAGCGGCTGGACTGAGACGGGAGAGTGGGTGGAGCTGCTTCGCCGGAGGGTCTGAACTGTGCTTCGCGCGCGAATAGAGTAGGAGGAGTTTTAGGTGGGCGGGCGAGTGGTAGGAGCTTTGTGCGGGAATGGGCTGGGTTTCCAGAGTGAGTTCATTAGGTACTGGGAATTAAGAGGCTTGCCTTGGGCCATCAACCGCTCTGGTCCTGAAGTATGGCTGCTTCCCAGGAGCCATGCGAATTTAGAAAGAGAGAGGCGATTGTCTGCAAGGAATCTGGAATTTGAGTTACCTCCTAGAGATCCCTGGCCTTGGATTGTGATGAATCAGGATTTTTTTTTTAAGCAGAAAAAACTTCAACTAACATTTATACTTGAAAAAGAAACGTGTACTACACTTTGAATTAATCAGCAAGTCAGATATAATAGGATCCAGCCGTTTTAAAAATGGCTATTTATAATAAGAGATAGTATTTTTTTTTTTCAGCTAGATTCAGATAGCATTTAAAAGTCATGACTTCAGTTTCATTTCTGTGAAAATCATTCACCAAGCCAAGTGGAGTGCCATTCAAGGAAGCACCAGTTTGTAAATATATCCCCAATCTACTGTTCTTAGTCTGCATTTCTATCAGTGTCGTCCAGAACACTGTCTTGTCTTCCCAGAATTACTGCGACAATTTGTCCCTCTGCTTTCACTGGGATTGCTTACTTCTCAGACAATGTATGCAGCACCTAACACAGCCTACCGGAGTGCTATGTGCTGTGGTTCCCATGATCAGTGCTCACTACCAATCAGCACCCCAAAACGATTCTATTTCCAGTCATGTTTTCATGTTTGACTAAATAAAACTGATGAGTTATAACGGATTGTGAGTCCAAGCCAGGCATTGTGGCACACAATTTTAATCCCAGAATTCAAGAAGTGGAGGCAGGTAGATTTCTATGAGTTTGAAATTAGCCTGGTCTGCATAATGAGTTCTAGACCAGTGAGAGATGCATAGTGGCTACATAACAAGACACTGCCTCAAATATATGAATACATGATAAATACATAAATACTATGGCTCCAATAATGAAATATTGAAGAGACATTATTTTTACTTTATGATATATAGTAATATAGTTAAACCATTATCATTTAAATACCTAGCAATTCATTTACAAGTTTGATGGATTTACAGATTGATATCTTTTACCAATACCATCTGTAACATCTCTCATGGATATAAGAGAATAAACTCTAGAATTAAAGATACCTCTTTGGGCTTAAGAAGAATCAAGTATTTGTTCCACTAGTCCAGAGTTTAACAGAAATCAGAGCTGTTCAGCAGGGTTGATTACACCGTCTTGAGCTCACTGCACCTAACCCAAAGGATTTGGAAATCTAAGAGCAAAGACTGTTGAAAAGCTGTGCTAAGATGTTTTTAATAAAGTAAGAAATAAATCATAGATCATAATTTCAGTTCAGCTCAGTCTCTTGATATATCACTGGAGTAAAGACTTCTTTTAGTGAACCAATTGGGTAGAGTTTATAGGAAATTAATTTTTTCACAGTATGCCTGATGTGTCAGGACAAACTACATGCTAAATACATGAAAACACACATTTAAGCCTTTGATGATATTTTTATTTTGAAACAAGACCGTGTAACACCCAGGCTGGCCTTAAACTCACCATGTATCTGAAGATGGCCTTGAATTTCTGATCCTCCTGCCTCCACCTCCAGAGTGCTGCTGTTATAGGCACCACCACACCTACACACCTACACCTGGCTTTACACTTCGCAGAAAATCAGACTCAGGGCTTCATTCATGCTTGAGAAGCACTCCAATTACCTCAGCTAATTTTTTTTAAAAAAATGTAACAAGATGCTAAAATTATTGACTCTAAAATATTGAATTGCTAGAAGAATCTCTTAAAGGGAAACTGCAGCCCAAGAGAACACTCCACAATCATGACATTGCTTCCTTTGAAGTAAAATCTAAAGTGTGGCAGCTTGTGTGTGTAGTTGGTTGGTTGGTTGGTTGGTTGGTTGGTCAGTCGGTCGGTCGGTCGGTCAGTTGCTCAGGTTTTGATATTTGGAGATAGAGTTTCTCTGTGTAGCCCTGTCTGCCTTGGAACTTGCACTATAGATCAGGCTGGCCTTGAACTGACAGATTTGCCTCCCCTGCCCCTGCCCCTGCCCTCCTGCCCCTGCCCCTGCCCGAGAACTGGGATTAAAGGCATGTGCCACCATTCCCAGCTGCTGCTTGTGGTTTTTAATTCTTAAATATTAGAAAACTTGGGGTCTGAAGAACTGGCTCAGTGGTTAAGAGCACTTGTTGCTCTTGTAGAAGACCCAGGTACAATTTCCAGCGCCTACATGGTGACTCATGGTCATCTGGACTCCAGAGCCTAGGAATCTGACACACCTTTTTTCTGACCTCCCCAAACACTGCACATATGTGATGAACAGACATACACGCAGGCAAAACATCCATACACATAAAATATGTCTTTAAAATTTAGAAAACTACTACATAATACATTAAAAATGAAAATATTAGGCCTGATGCCCAGCATACCACAGAACACTAGAGACGGTGCTATATGGCATGTACGATATCTGAGGCTGCACGACGTTTCTGCATGACTAGTTCTCCCCTGAAGCCTGGTGTCTATAGTCTTGCCTGGGCCTCAGTCAATGTTACTAATACTAGTAGGATTAAAGAACAAGAAAACTCAAGACTATTGGCTGTCTCTTCCCTTCTCACTGGCACACCGTATCAAAACTGCAAGTGCCCAGCATGGGAGAAAGCAGCTCAGTGGCAGAGAGCATGACTAGCATGTGAGGACAAAGCAATCCAGTTGTCTGGATCCACACTTGGAGCATTTCTTCCTAAACCCAGACACTAGGTCAATAAACAATGAAGTCCCACAGTGAAGTCATCCCACCCAACAGTGGGTCCTCAGAGACTGACCATGAGTCCAAATGGATAGACATTGCGCATCCAAAAGCCTGGTACGATCCAAGTATAATTTTCTGTGTTCCTAATGCAGTTTCTGGCTTCGCCTCAAGGGGGCGCTGGTCTCCTGTTCTTGTGGTACCACACCAGTTCTCCTCAGGCCTAGCCTATCAATTCAGTGGTCAGTACATAACCACAGGATCTCTACCTCCGTTTTTATTAAATTCACTGTTGAAAAAGCTTCAACTGTTATATACAATGGTAGGAAACAAGTTTGGAAGACTATCTTGGTCCAAAAAAAAAATTCTCTTAATAAAGAAAAATAGGTGTACCTAGAATTATTCCATACTGTAAAATACACGAAGTAAGTGAGTGAGTATAAAAGGCAAATTTCAACGTAGACATTTTTGTGTGGATTCATGTATGTACTGGGAGTGATAGAAAGCACTATCTTATGTTTACTGACATTTCTGTTCAAGTGCTGCTAACAAAACAGGTAACTGGAATCTGGGCTTCTCAGTCACAGAAACTGGGAGTAGCGGTTTGAATAAGAATGGCCTACAAAGGCTCAGATATTTGAATGCTTGGTCGTTAGGGAGTGGCACTACTTGACAGCGATTAGGAAATGTGGCCTTGTTGGAGTAGGTGTGGCTTGCTGAAAGAAGTTTGTCACTGGGGGTGGGCTTTGGGGTTTCAAAGGCTCACATCAGGCCTAGTGTTTCTTTCTTCCTGTTGCCTTCCCATCAGGTACCATGACTGCCTTGTGCCTCCATGCTCCCCACCGTGTGGATAGTGGACTAAGCCTGTAAGCAAGCCCCAATTAAATGTTTTCTTTTGTAAGAGTTGTCTTGGTCGTGGTGTCTCTTCACAGCAATAGAATATTGTCTGTGTCAGATTCACACATGCCTTGCTGTTAGGATAAGAAGACCTCTGCTAACCATTTTATTAACAGATCACGGATTACGAAGAAGCAAATGATATTTTTGAGGAACCAGCTTGACTCCATTTTCAAGGCAGAAGTCATAATACTGTATTATTTTTTTTAATTTTTATTTACTGTAAGCGCTGAATTGCTGTTTTTAAAGTCTGTTTCCTGGAGCCATGATCCTGACTTATTTTTGAGGACACCCTGACCTTCCTTAACCTCCCTAACGTTCTCTAATCACATGATGACCACATGGTGATTTTTTTAGATTTTTTTTTCTATATTTCCTTTTGCCCCATTGTCTTTCTTCTGTAAACCTGATTTAAAACTAATTGTGACTTTACTGCTCTCTTTAACCTGGCTTAAGAGATAGTCGCTGATGGCCAGCTCTTGGGTGCACCCCAATAAAATCAAGCTTGCTTCCATTTTGGCTCAAAAATGTGGTAGTGATCTTACTCTCACCTGGTGGGACTATCAATTTGGTAATGGTGGGCTCCTTCACAATACACCAGTTGGATCCTGGAGTGGAGACAGTGGGATCCTCAAAAGACAGCACTAGCACTGAAAAACATGTTTGAAATAACATGAACGTTTGTGTATTTGCTCTCTCATCACAAAAACAAAACACCAAAGCCTTTGTTCATTTGCTGCAGCTCCTAGGACGCATTACAAGATAAGCATGGAGTGAGCAAGGTCAATATTTAATCAGTGGATGCTACAAAGCAACACCTTGGACCACTCTGACATACCACTGATAGGAGTCAGTTGCAACATCGGTTCCAGAGCTGTTCCACAGCCCAGAGCTCCACCCCAATCCTGTCCAGGGTCTAGCCCAGTCCTTTTTGTAGAATCCAAGACCCCAGAGAACAGCTCTGATGCACCTAACTTAGGCTGCTGAGAGTACCTTAAAGTACCACAGATGGGAACTTCAAGATGAAAAGATTCATTGCAGTCTGGGCCCTGGCTGTCCCAACTATGTCATTGGCTGCTTGTCCCAATGTTTTTCCATGTCTGTGCCCAAACTTCCTCTTCTACAATATTGTGTTAGGACCCACCCTGAAGACCACAGTGTAACATCAGTTAAAACATTATCACCACATCTAGCCTCACTTGGGTTACTGGGATTATGACTTGAACATATGGGGTCAACTCAGGTGATATCACCACCCATGTAATGTGAGTGCAGGTACCCTCAGAGGTCAGAAGAGGGTGTTGGAACTCCGGTGCTAGAATTATAGGCAGTTATGAGTTGCATCACTTGGGTGCTGGAAACTGAATCCGAGTCCTCCACAAGAGCAGTATGCACTCTTTACTGTGGTGTCATCTCTCTGGCTCTTCTCAGATAGACTCTGAGTCACCCAAAGTGTCCCCTGACCACTCCCTGAGCCTTCCTGCTGTAGCTTTACTCACAGCACTATCTGGTCTCGGCACTCCAATGCCTGCACATCTAAGCAAACTCTGCTTCTCTGAAAACAGCCCAGGACCCACCTCATGCTGAAATCCTCCAGATGGATAGAATGGCTCTCTCTTAAGAACTCAAACAGCACTAGAAATGCCTCTAAAATTCTACTTATTTCTGTGTCCATTTCATCTTCTCTAACAAATTGCTAAGTTATTTCGGGGTGCTACATATCTATTACCAATAGTTGCATTCCAGCACCAACAGCTGCACACTTGCACGCGCGTGCATGCACACACACACACGCACGCACGCACGCACGCACGCACACACAGGATCTGGTAATGTACCTCATCCAATACAAGTATTCAATTCATACTTCAACTCCTTCTGTACAAACTCAACACAAATACATGCTCTTTGTGGATCATTAAAATGATGTCACTGTGTCCTGCCTTGATCTTTTGTTGTACCACTGTCTCCCATAAACTCAAAACAAATCTGTTGTAAAACCTAACCCTAAGAGCTATCGGCACAGGCTGGTGTCTCTTGAGACCTGGGAGGAGGCAGGATCTGAGACAAGAAGGTCCATTGTCTTGCTCTTACAAAGCTGTGAGCTCTTTGGGTAAGACTCATCTTGTGCAACAATAAAAAGTACAATCAGCCATCAAAGAACCAGGTCCCAAAAGCTTATGGGTCACTCGCAGAGCAGAAAATGCAAGCCACATTTGCCTCCTCCAGAGTTCTACCAAAGTCCATTCAAATGTTGATTAAGCCAGAAGCTTTGATGGTCTCTGCCTTGAGCCCTGTTTGTGGCACAGTGTCAGGAAAATCCCTCAAAAGCTTCAGGTCACACACAGCACCTGCAACAGAAGTTGTCATGGCTCTGCCTCCACTGCCACTTTCATCCCTGCTCCCCAAGCTGCTGCATTGCTTCAGCTCTTGCTTCTGATCCCAGCTCCATGTCCTCAAACTCTATCCTGGACTCAATGAGTGGCCAAGGGGAAAGGTTCTGTAAGCCATTGTCACACATACATCATATCCTCTTTGTATGCTTGTGTTGTGTGTTGTATGTGAGTCTGTGTGGGGGGCATTGCTTTGCTTTGGTCTTGGTTTGTTTGCTTGCTTTGGGGTATGTGGGTATGGTGTGTATGTGTGCATGTCTATATGATAGAATCTCACATAGCCCAGGCTGGCCCCAGAGTTGCTATGTAGTTTAGCATACCTTTGGACTTCTGATCATATTGTTTTCATCTCCTAAGAGTTAGGTTCAAAGGTGCACACCATTATGCCTGGCTTATACAGTGTAGCTACTTTTTTTTTTTTAATTTTTTTTTTTTACACTCCAGATTTTATTCCACACCCCACCTCCACCCACCCTCTGACTGTTCCACATCCCATACCTCCTCCCCAGCCCACTGTCTCCACGAGGATGTCCCTACCCCCCACCCCTACCCCCTACCCCCCAACTCTACCAGACCTCTCAACTCCCTGGGGCCTCCAACCTCTTGAGGGTTAGGTGCATCTTCTTGGATTGAACACAGACCCAGCTGTATATGTGTTGGGAGACTCATATTAGCTTGTGTATGCTGCCTGGTTGGTGGTCCAGTGTTTGAGAGATCTCAGGAGTCCAGGTTAATTGAGACTGCTAGTCCTCCTACAGGGTCACTCTCCTCCTCAGCTTCTTCCAGCTTTCCCCTAATTCAACCACAGGGGTCAGCAGCTTCTGTCCATTGGTCGGGTGTAAATATCTGCATCTGGTTTCTTTCAGCTGCTTGTTGGGTCTTCTGGAAGGCAGTCATGCTAGATCCCTTTTTGAGAGCTCTCCATAGCCTCAGTAATAGTGTCAGGCCTTGGGACCTTCCCTTGAGCTGGATCACACTTTGGGCCTGTCACTGGACCTTCTTTTCCTCAGGCTCCTCTCCATTTCCATCCCTGCAGCTCTTTCAGACAGGAACAATTATGGGTCAGAGTTTTAACTGTGGGATGGCAACCCCATCCCTCACTTGATGCCCTGTCTTCCTGCTGGAGGTGGTTCTACAAGTTCCCTCTCCCCACTGTTGGGCATTTCATCTGAGGTCCCTCCCTTTGAGTCCTGAGAGTCTCCATCTCCCAGGTCTCTGGTGCATTCTGGAGGGCCCCCAACCTCCTACCTCCCGAGGTTGCCTGTTTCCATTCTTTCTGCTGGCCCTCAGGGCTTCAGTCCTTTTCCCTCACCCAATACCAGATCAGGTTCCCCTCTACCCCCACCCCCACCCATTTTCCCTCACAGGTCCCTCCCTCCCCACAGTGTAACTTCTTGAAGATTATTATATCAGAGGAGAGGGATGTATGGAGAAATGGAATGTAGTTAATCAGCTGCGTAAGGGAATGCAAAGGGATTTAATGTTGAAACAAACACTGATGTTCACAGGTTGCCACCCTGGGTTCAGGACTGAAAAGCCAGCTCAGTGCTTAAGAGTGCACATTGCTTTTGTAAGGGGCTGGGATTTGTTCTCAGCACTGGCAGTACACTCATGTGCAATGTGTCTCACCCGAACAACAATTTAAAATAAAGTAAAAAGTATTTACAATGCAGAATTCAAATGAATCTTTGGGAAATGAAACTCATTTTTTTTCCTGGGTGCAGATCATTCAAACTACCTGGAGAACACATGACCACACAGACCTCTGTTTGAGGACAAGAGAAAGGAAAGGGTTTTGATGAAAAGAAAATGTTTGCAAAATGTGGCTGGTCAAATAAACCAGAAAAGTGTAACACAATTTATCCAGGCATTGGTCATCCTAAATATTGATTCCTGGGTCAGAAAATGTGGGCTTGGAATCATGTGTAACACTTAGGTGTGGTGTCACCCATTTGTAACCCAGCACAGGTGGAGAACGAAGGAGTTTAAGACCACCCCTTCTCTCTTAGTGTTTGAGATCAACATGTGCTACCTGAGATCTTGTCTCAGTAAGGAAAAAGGAGAAGAGAAAGAGTCAACCATGAAAGCTGCTGTGTCTTTACAATGGATTTTAAACTAATGAGACACACACAGGTAGCTGGTGGGTAAGTAAAGCTGATACTAGTATACTTGGCATTAAATGGTTCCAGAGAACAGTTTTCTTTAAAAAAAAAAAAAAAAAATTCACACAATATATTCTCAGCTATCAGAACACCATCAAGAATGGAATCATATGAGGAAAATTCTGAGGGCTTGTGAGATCACTCCAAGAAAACAAGACAAGTGTCTTAGTTAGGGTTTCTATTGCTGAGATGAAAGTCCATGGCCAAAAAGCAAGCTGGGAAGGAAAGGGTTTATTCAGCTTACACTTCCACATTGCTGTTCATCACCAAAGGAAGTCAGGACAAGAACTCACACAGAGGAGGAACCTGGAGGCAGGAGCTGGTGCAGAGGCCATGGAGGGGTGCTGCTTACTGGCTTGTTCCTCAAGGCTTGTTCAGACTGCTTTCTTATAAACCTCTGGACCACTAACCCTGGGATGGCAAAACTCACAATGGGCTGGGCCCTCTACCATCAATTACTAATAAGGAAAATGCCCTACAACCAGATCTTATGGAGGCATTTTCTCAGTTAAGTTTTCTTCCTTTCAGATACCTCTAGTTTGTGTGTCATGTGACAAAAGACTAGCCAGCACAACAAAAGCCTTGTCACCTCAGATCCTTGAAAACATGTAATAATTCTTGGAATGTGTTTTTGTACTCCTTCCAATTGTAGCAGATAGGAGCGAGTTTACTTCAGATTATTCATTACAACTGGCTATTGTTACTTGTTTATATGCCTGTATGGAAAACATGTTTTTCCCATGTGCAGCTTGCTCACCACGTGTGGTTTGTCTTTGTGATTGTACATATATGTGACTCAGAGTACAAATTGTCTGATGCTCTGATAAACTTGACTGTTGCATGAGACTTTAGTCTGACTCACTTATTAGCTCCATTCCCCAGGTCCCACCGACTCTAGAGCAATAAACAAGTGGCCCCATGAACAGGGCCCTGAAGTCTGCTATGAGATAAGAGAGTGGGGATTCCCACAGAGGAGGTGAGGGAGAAAAATCGGACAGAAACAGCGAAGACTTTGCCTTATGTAAAGCTTGTTCACCATTTTTTAAAGAAAAGAGGGGCACAAGCATAATCCCTCATTTCCAAAAGATGGAACTTTAGATGAAGAAGTAGGGATAGAGTCCGAAAGAATATTGAAAAGGTATATAAACAAGAAGAAAAGATCCCCATTCAATTTTGGGTCATGTGGCCATTGATTTGGACTGTTATCAAAAGGCTTAAGGAAGATGAGGATATTAATCATGAGGAAGAGACAGCTAATTTCTTGAATTAATATAAAATGGATGATCAAACCTTACAATCAGCAAATGAGACAAAGATTTTCCCACTTCAGGCAACATTTGAAAGCAAAGTAAAAACACCACCACCAATAACTATACCAGCGATGACTCCCTCCACTCCCTGACTGGAGCGTCCTTTAAACACTTGTATCCTCCACTGCCTGAAAGTGACCCTGAAGCACGGTGTTCTGGATTTGATAATCAATCTAATCCTAAATTCTCTCCACTTTTTGATGAGGATTTAGGAGAGTCTGTGAAAATGCTAACTTCACCTCCTAGGCAGGCTAAGGCACAGCTGGGGAAGGGAATTAGTTCCTCCCTAGCTGCATAAGCTGAACTTGGGTTTTTCAACGCACTAACCAATCCTTTTCAAACGCTAATAGGAAACTCAGCATTGGACAGTCCTTACATATTATCTGAGAGGCAAGAAAAGAACTACAGTTATTTAAATCCAGTCTAAAAAGGCATTTGTGTATCGTGTGGAAACTGCACTGCCTTTAAACTTATTTTTCTGCTAAATTGTCTCCTACAGGCACTAGAGGATAAACCTTTGGGATGTATCTATTTATACAATAAGGACATAGAATGCTAACTGCTTACGTTACTCTTCTTGCTCAATTGGTAAATTGGGGAAGACTTGATGTCAACAATTACATGGAATCCTTGCTCTATTATATTTCCCTTAACTAAGAATCAGTTTTTAAGAACATCGCAGAACTCTATGGATTTTCAAATTTCATTTGTAGATTACCATGGAAGGACAGGAAATCATTATTCAGCTGCTAAGCTATGAGATTTTTCTCATACAAACTGAATTTGTGATTAAAAAATTGTTCAATCTTCTCCCATTCCACAGACAGATATTTATTTTATTGATGGTTCATCTAATGGGATAGGAGGAATTCATGGTCCAGATATTCATTAACCTATTAACACTTGTCTTTTCCTCAGCTCGACAGACAGAACTGGCTGTTTTGATTCACCAGCCAGTATTAAACACTTAAACATATTGTTTCAAAGTCTGCTTAAACTGGTTCAATTTCATCTTCACACTCTGTTATACTTCTGTAACTACAGAAACTACAACCTCTGGGTAAAAACTGAATACATCCTTTGTTTATTCCATGTGCATACACACTCTAGCCTCACTGGTTGCAGAAGGAAATAAGCAACCTGGTGCATTGACTTGCCCTATTTTTTACTCTTCCTGAAGGAAATTGGTAAGGGGTCTGCATTTGTTATTTAGGATGGATCCATTGAAACATGGACTTTTCTTTAGCCTCTTAAGCCCCGGGCAATTAAGAACATAGTAGAGGATTAGGAAACAGTGGAAGTCACCAGGAAGATAGCAAACCTCCGGCTAAAAGACAAAAGGAGAAATTTTGTTTTATTTTGGTGTTTTTAAAACAGGGATTTGTCTGTGTAGCTCTGGCTGTCCTGGAACTCGCTCTGTAGACCAGACTGTCCTCAAGTTTACAGAGATGCCTACCTCTGCCTCAGAGTTCTGGGATTAAAGGCATGTACCACCACCACCCAGCTGCAAAAAGAGATATTGGCCATATTATCAGAAGCCTGCCTTCCTGGGGCCAAGTTAAGGCCCTATGCACCAAGGGAGAAGTTGTTCTACAAAACACACAGAGCTCCATGTCACTGAGAATCCCTTTCTGGCTATGCTGGCTGCTTTGACCTGTGCATCTGTGGTCAGTGCCTCTGAGCACATGTATTGATTGGTCTTATGTTCCTCATTATCCTGTGCTTCAACCTGTAGCGTGAATCCAGCCCCTGTTATCTTTACTCTTGACTGTGTTTATGCCTGAACTCTGAGAGTGCATTAGACTGGTTCATTCATCGGGAGAAGGGGCTGTGTTTAATTTTTCCTTGAGCTTTGAATCAGTTCCCATTTGCGTAGAACATCATAACATTTGGATTCCTATTTAAGGGCAAACATGGGCTTCTGTTCTACAAGATACCAGAACTACTAGTCATATGAGTCTCTTTACAAGTTATTCTCTAGACTTTTCTGATGAGTATAATAATATAACCAGTAGTACTGGACACATATCCCTGTTTTTCATGGCACAGTATTACACACCGTATGTTAACTGTTCTAATATTATTCATTGTGTTTATAATTTGCTTGCTTATAGGATATTCGTGCATCAAATGACAATTATATTTATGTACGACATCTCAAAACCACGGAGGATATTTTGTGTTTACTAAAACAAAATAAAACAAAAGGTTGGACTGGAGAGATGGCTCAGCGGTTAAGAGCACTGACAGCTCTTCTAAAGTTCCTGAGTTCAATTCCCAGCAACCACATGGTTGCTCACAGCCGTCTATAATGCGATCTGATGCCCTCTTTCTGGTGTGTCTGAAGACAACTACAGTGTAATCATATAAAACAAAAAAAAGAGAGAGAGAAGAAAAGGGGAGCCAGGCATAATGGTGCATGCCTTTAATCCCAGGATTTGGGAGGCAGAGGCAGGCAGATCTCTGAGTTCAAGGACAGCCTGGTCTACAGAGTGAGTTTCAGGACAGCCAGGGCTACATAGAGAAACCCTGTCACAGAAAAACAAAACAACAAACAAAAACCATCAAAGGTGATGGGGAGAATTCAAACACAGTCTGTAAAGGCCAACCAACTCTGTTTTTTTTTTTTTTTTTTTTTTTTTTTTTTTGAAGAAACTCCATTTTGTGCAAGACCAGGGACTAAACTCCAATTCCTTAGCAAGAATACTCCTTAGCAAGCATTCTGTGGCAACCCATCCCCTTTAGCAACAGCCAGTCAGGCTATACAATGCAGGGTCAAGGTACATATAGATAACTTAAGACATCCTGCAGAGAATAGATAACTTAGCCATCCTGTTCATCAGGTGATTTTGTCTCCATGTTCAGTTCCTGCAGATTACGCCAGAAATGCAGTTTTTAAAATATTAACTTGCTGACCTGAATGGAAATTCCTCAAGCTTGCTATAACCACAATAAATACCCTGCACCCCTGTACTCAGAGCTTTCCCTCTAACCCACTGCAACTGGATGGTGAGAGACCTTGCACTGGAGCTCCTAATAAAGACCCTTACATTGGCATTGGCTCCTCAGTGGTCTTTGGGGTACCTGCAATTTGGGCATAACAAGTGTCTAAGATTGAAGTTTTTCAAGACTTCTGAGAAAAAAAAAAAAACAAAAACAAAAAAAAAAGGACAAGAGTCTTGTGACCCAGTTTTCTTCAAACCACGAAATTACTCTTGGAATGTGCTTTTGTCTTCCTCCCAGGTGCAACAGACAGGCATGAGTGAGTTTATTTCAAATTACTCATCACGAATAGCTATTGTTATTTGTTTATACGCCTTGATGGAAAACATGTTTTCGCCATGTGCAGCTGGTGCACCACGTGTGGTTCCTTCTTGTAATTGTACACGTTCCTCCTGTGGCTCCTCTTAATCCTCAGAGTATAAATTGTCTGATCTGAATAAAGTTGGTTACTGCATGAGACGTTAGTTCGACTCTTTTGTTGGCTCCATGTTCTCAGGTCCCACTGCCTTTAGATCTCTAAACACTGGTCATGGTTTCTCCTTCCCAACTCTTCCCAGATCCTCCCCATCTCCCACTTCCCCACCTCCACACCTTTCTTTCTCTTTAGAAAACAAACAGGCAAAGAAAAGGACAAGTCACAATTTAAAAAGAAAAAGAAGGACAAGAAACACACACAGAGAGACACATACACACAAACAGACAAATACACACACACCGGCACATACACAGACACATACATAGACACATATACACGAACAGACACACACACACACACAGACACATACGCACACAACTCCATAAAAACACAACATTGAAAACCATAATATACAAGCAAAAGACTGGTAAGATTAAAAAATACTTAAATAAAGCAATATGAAAATTTTCTAAAATCTACAAAAATATCATTGAGTTTGTTTTTCCTTTGCAACTGGGTAGCAATTGGAGGTAGCGTCTTGGTTAGGGGTGGGAACTCATGTCTATTCGCCACTCTCTGTGCTGGGACCTCATCTGTCTTGGACCTGTGTAAGCCCTGTGCATGGTACCATAGCCTCTATGCATTCGTATGCGCATCAGTCCTGTTGAGTCTGTAAGAACTGCCTTCTTGGTATTATCCACCCCCTCTGGCATTTACAATCTTTCTACCCCCTCTTCTATACAGCTCCCTGAGCCCTGAGGGAAGGGTTTGATGAAGACATCCCATTTAGGACTGAGTGTTCCAAGGATTCTCACTCTCTGCACATTGTCCAGACGCGGGTCTCTGTGTTAGTTTTCATGTATGCAGAAGGAAGCTTCTCTGATGATTGCTGAGTAAGACACTGATCTATAAGTTTAGTAGAATGTTATGAGGGGTCATTTCATTGCTATGGTCTTTAACCAGACAATAGTATCTGGCTTTCCCCTAGACCTATGGCCTACCTAGTCTCTGGTTCTCTCCCACACATGTAGGGTCAAACATGGGTTCCATCTTGTGGAGGGGCCTCAAATCCAAGCAGCAGATGGTTGCTTACTCCTACACGTTTGTTACTATCACACCAGTGTGTTACTTAGCAGGTCACCTTTGTAGTTCACTGGGTTTGTAACTAGGTTAGTGGTTATCTTTTTCCTCTGAGAGCATGCAAAGTACCTTTCTGCACCAGGAACACTAGTCATAGGGGTGAAGGCCCTAGTTAGGCACCAGCTGAACAATCCATGTTCAATGAAGTACATGAGTGGTTTTTTAGCAATAGGCCTTACCTTTAGTTGGTGGAGAACAACCAATAGCCTTGGTAATAGCATGGATTATTTGGGGCTTTCCACGGGGCCAATGACTCAGTTAGATGTAACCTATTCCTGGCACTGGAAGTTTCACTTGGTGAAAATTGTCTTCCTTGTAATTTGGTGACTCCGTTTAGATTTCTTTCATACATGGATATATCTTAAGAAGCTTCTACAAGAATAAGTTTTCATATGACCTCTCAACTGGCCCTTACTGATGGTCTCCCCTTCTGTCTCTTACTCCCTGTTCTCTGTTTAGTCCCCTCACTCCAATATCCTCTCCCTATCTTTCCATAGCTATATATTCTATTTCCCCTTCCTTTGGGTGACCCTTCCATCTCATCAGCCCCTCGTTGATACCATAACTTCGATGGTTATGTGAATTGTAGCATGCCTATCAAAGGCTTAAAAGCTAACATCCACATATAAGAGAAAACATACATTTGTCTTTTTTGGAGTCTGGGTTATCTCCCTCAAGATGATTTTTCTTCTAGCTGTCACAACCTTGGTAGTAGAAATGCACTGTTTTGCAGATCTAGTCTAAAAACTTGCAGCCAAACTCACAGCCACAGGATTGAAAAAAATACCGTCCCTCTGGAAACCACTGGAGGGGGATCTTTCCTGCCTGCTCACAGCTCGGGAGTTGGGTCAGCTTCTGATACTGTCCTAGACTCCCTGCCTGTAAAGTCCTCAAGTGGCTGTTCTTTCTGTTGTGTTTATAAAAAGACAAGAAGAGAAGGAATATGTTTGTGGATGTGTAGTAGTGTGGGGGAGGAGTGCCTCTGTGGCCAATGCTGAGGCATCCCTTCCTCCTGAGAGACCAGACACATGCCAGTATAGTATAGAATAGAGTTTATTCAGAGCATGGGGAGGGGAGTTAAGGGAGTAGAGGCAGAGGCAGAGAAAGGCAGGAAGAGAGAGAGGGAGAGAGAGAGAGAAGAGAGAGAGAGAGAACACAGAGGCTGACCATTAGCCCATGGGGGTGGGGAAGGAATGGAGAGAGAGAGGGTAAGGGACAAGAGGACAGAACAAGAGCAAGAAGGCAAGAGAGAGAGAGGAGGGGGCAAGCAGCCCCTTTTATAGTGAATCAGGCATACTTGGCTGTTGCCAGGTAACTGTGAAGGCAAAATGCTAACACTTTCCCCTTTGTCTTTGCATTGTCTTTCCCTGTGAAAATATGTCTTTGTCCAAGTTTCCTCTTCATATATGGACTCCAGTGATGCTGAAAGAGTCTGCTCTTAAATCCTTATGCACAAACTATCTCCCTCCATGGAGTCACACCCTCAGGTAGACCAGGTTAGGCGTTACAGATATCACTTACTGAAGTGAATGGAGTAGACAGTTCAGTCCATTATGCCCCAACCCATGTTCCTCTTCTTGTTTTGAAGCAAGGTCTTTCACTGAACCTGGAGACCACTGTTTCTCCTAATTGGCTGGCCAGAAAACATCCAGGAGCCTCCTCTTTCTGCCCCTCAGTGCTAGGGTTATGGGTCCTTCAGGCATTTTTTTTTTATGTGGATGTTAGGAACCTGAGGCCCTCACACTGTCACAGTGAATACTTCCAAGCCCTTTACCCACTGAGCCATCTCCAGCTCAGATCTGGTCTGTTCCTCATGAGAAGCACATTTCCCTTGGACCTTGATTAAGTTACTATTTACTTCCCTCTCAGCAGCCTCTCCTGGACCCCCTACCAATCTCTGCCTTCATGTTTGAACTGCCCTCAATAGCATGGCTAGATCTTGATCATGGAACAGTTAGGATTCTAACAGACTAGCCACCCCATCCCTCCTCGGCCTTGATGTTTTGACCCCTTTCTCCACAGTATGACTGCACCTGGACTGTGGGTAGACAGAATTCTTAAAGACATCTCTTGGCTTTTCTGAGAATGTTTTCATATCCTGTATTTTGATAAGAAGAAGCACTGAAAGGTGCTTTGGAAAAGGGAAGTTTAACTCAAACACAGAAAACACACACACACACAAGTAAACTTTCCCCATCTGCAAAACTCCCCTAAATGAAGATGCTGAGCATTTTGAGAGTCTCACAGTTGGGGGACAAACTGGGTCCACGATCACTTATAGTTCAGAAGTTCGTTGCAGCTAGTTGGGACCCATCCTACCAGAGCAAACTTGCCTTCTGAGCTCGGCTCAGATAATGGGTTCCATCCTGTCAGTCCCATGCTTCCCCTCCTGTTCCTGGGGGAACTACAAGAAGGGACCCTCATCCTAGCAGTGGGCAGGTGGTCAGATCCAGCCTGTCACAGTCCCTCTTCAGAAGTGACCCCTTGGTGAGAACGCTGGGCCTCTCAATCAACATGACTTCCCAAGAAAGAGTCCAAGGCAAGGAATTCCAATGGCTCTCACTTCCTGCCTCCTAAAGTCCCCGAGGCCCACTAGCACCCCACCCCCTTCCCCAGCAGATACAACCCAAAAGTTCCCATATCCCTTATTCTATTTTGGGTTAGATTTCTGTCATCAACAACCTTACAAGGAATATTCAGTCATTTTATCTCCTCACCAGAGCCCAACAAAGCTGCTACAGGCTGTGACTTCCTTCATCTCCACCAAGTTTGTAAGCCTTGACTCTCTACTTGGCTTTGCTCCTCTGTGTCTCCCTGTGATACTGAGGCTAGACTAGAAAGTCTGTATGCTTATTTATCCTTACAGGTATGCAGAAAGTGATGATTACTTGACTTGAATACTTTTCTTTTTCCACTTGAGACAATCTCATGCATCCCAGGCTGACCTCAGACACATTACACAGTCAAGGACGGGCTTGAACTTGTGATCCTCCTGCTTCTACCTCAAAGTGTTGTGCTTTTACAGGTGTGTGTCGCTATATCTAGCTTATATGGTACTGAGGATGGAACCCAAGGCTTCAAACATGCAAGGCAAGCACTCCATTGACCAATCTATATCCCCAGAAAGAGAAATTTAAACATAGATATAGGGGGTGGGTCTGTTCCCCAGTTGGTTTTTGATTATCAAAATGCCAAGGCTAATTGCTAGGCAGAAGGAAAGAGGTGAGACTTCCAGGTCCCCACAGGCAGGCTAAGAGATGCAGGAAGAGGAAGGAAGATTGCACTATGCTTCATAGGGAGAAAAGGTGACCAGCCATGTGAGATCTTGGGCAAAGTGACCATAGGCTGTTTCCCCAGGTAGGATATTAGAAATGCGGCTAAGTGGAGGGCGTTTTTGCATTGCTAAACAAGAAGGTAACTGAGCAACTAAAGTTGTGGGCAGATTTAGGGTATTTTGAGTATTGGGAATGGCATGGTAGCCATGGGAGATTAGAAGTGCCCAGAAATTGAGCCAATAAGACAGATTGAAAAATAAGTTAGTGTGTGTGTGTGTGTGTGTGTGTGTGTGTGTGTGTGTGTCTTTCATTCACAGATCCGAGGGAACCTGGGCCTGGCTGATAGGACAGATGGCCCAGATCTTAAAGTGGTAGTTAAAGCTACACACTACACATATATTTCTATTTTAAAATGTTCCTTAATTGTATAAACTCTGCAGAAGAAGGAGCCATTTTTATCTGAGCTGACATAAGAGAGTAACAACTGGAGAAAGCAGTCAAGCTAACTAACATAAAGACTGTAACATAGACCAGTCTTTGTGTTCACTTGTCACTTCTTCAGGCTGTTTTCCGAGAATGGCACCAGGACTTTACTGTCACATCATGAAACAAAGAGCAGTCTTGTGAGAGTGCAGAGTGACACATTACTCCAGCAGCTCAGAGCCCACAGAGTCCAAATCCATGGCTTTGGCTTCCACAGTTTATCTTGTCATCTTCTCAATATGATACTTTTCTTAAAAAACTTGCATTCATACTCAGGCATTAGGTATGATTCAAAAGCCTAACAGGCAATGTACAATAGTAGGGAAATTCCTGTGCTGAAGCCTAAAGCCATGTTGATGTCCGTGGTCTGAGCTGCTTCCAAGGGTTGTTGATGGTGCCTATAGCCTGTACTGTCACAGGAGACCACACTAAGGTTAGTGGCACTTGCTTGACACCAGGGACCATGTGAATGTCCACGGTCCACACTGTGGCCAGAAACCATGTGTAAATCCATGATCCACGTTCCCACTGACTGTAAAGGGCAAGAAAGCTACTTTTACTTTGGTACTGATGACTGCAGACTCACAGTTGAGAAAGAGGGACATAGCAGACTTCTGTGACAACACCCCCCTAAAAGTAACAACCTAGACAGAAAGCCATTGAAAAGAACTTCTAAAAATCATGATAAGGATGCTGAAGTACAGTCTTCAGAACTGAAAGCTTCTGACAGGGGTGCAGGTCGGGAAGGACTCTGTTTTTTTCTAAGATGCTGGCCACTGGGAGTTTGACCATGTTCCAGTAAGTAGGTGGGCAACACAAACTGAATTTTCTTCTCCTTCCTTCCTTCCTTCCTTCCTTCCTTCCTTCCTTCCTTCCTTCCTTCCTTCCTTTCTTCTTTCTTCTTTTCTTCTTTTGGGGGGTATTTCCAGGAGTTGGTGAGCAGACCTTGGAGAACTGGAAAGTTAGGGTGCTTGGGGTTCATGATATGAAATTCCCAAATAATCAATAAAAACATTATGAAAAAAAGAATAGGGTAATTCAAGGAATGATGTCAAGCCTGGAAAAGAATATTTATGTAAAAAAAAAAAACCACAGTAGATTTGTATTTTCCTTTTTTTCTTCTTCCACTTCTTCTATGATGATGATGATGATGATGATGTGTGTGTGAGTGAGTGAGTGTGAGTGTGTGAGAGAGGGGAAGCATGCCATGACACTGCTGCACTGTTGTAGGGGTCAGAAGACAACTTGCAAGAGTTGGTTCTCTTTCCATCATGTGTGTGCCAGGGATAAACCTAAGAAGTCATCAGTCTCTACAACAAGTACCATTATCCACTGAGCCATTTAATAGCTCACAGTAAGCCTTTACTTTTTTAAAAAAAATATTACTCATAAAAGAGCTGCCCTTGTGTAGTGGATATTATATATTGTACTTAATAACAGTGGTGAATGGAAATTAGTTCCTGCCCTGGCCACAGTTTCAGTCTAGTGTGTGACATAGGTAAAAGGTAACATGACTGTGTCTGTCTGTGTGCATGTTCCCCAGGGCTTCTTTGTTTCTGTTCTTCCCTCATATCTCACATATCTGTGGACACACTTGTCTGCTGTGAGCAGGTTCCATCCATCATGTCCCAGAGGGCTCCAACACTCAGCATCATCTGATCCAGACGTGACAGATGTCAAATTGTAAAGTAGTTTCGTGACTCCTGAGGAAAGAAAAGGTCAAGAGTGATGATCAGGGCATCAAGAGATCCTGGAGTCCTAGGGATGTGGCCGCTTGGAGAGTTCAGGAGAAGAGCTTCCTGGACCATCTTCTCTGAGCTGTCAACCAGAAACCAGATACCACGGTTCCTATCCTTTTACTCCTCTGTTGACTTCTCCCTCTCTGCCCCCAGTGGAACCTTCCTCTTCCTCCTCCACTTCTCTTCTGTCTAGTATGAGTCTCTAAGCAACGTCCTTCGTCTCATCCAGTCAGCAGTGGTTATTGCTGGAAGAGGACCACTATATGCAGGCTGATGCTGTGGTTTGTCCCCTCCCAAACTCATAGTGAGATCTGATGGCCATTTTGGTGATGTTGAGAGGTGAGACCTTTAAGGTATCATCAATAGATCCTCTTGAATGATGATGATTTTCTTACAGAGGGAGTTCTTGCTGTCCTAGGGCTGAAGTAGACAGTGAATGAGTGGGCTGAATAAAGTCAGGGGTTCCTTCCTGCCTGCCTACTTTCCTTTCCTCTTTCCAGCCTGAGCTGAATGAACCTATCAAGGAAATTGGCCAGACTCAGCAGCCCAACTGTGGGCTTCTCAGCCCTCAGAACCCTGAGCTCTTCTCTTTATAAATTAATTAATACCCACTCCTGGCAGAAAGGGTCCCGAGATATCCACTGAAAAAGAGATGGGACCCCCTCCCTTCATTCACGTTGTGTGTGTTTGGTGTGCTATAAGTGTGTATGTAACATGTTTCCATGTGTGTTCGTGCACATACACACACATGTGTATGTGTGTGTAGAGGCATAAGGATAATCTGGAGAATCATCCTTGGCACTCTTCTGCCTTATTCACTGAAGCCGGCCTCTCAGTCAAATCCAGAGCTAACCAGTATGGCTATTTGGAGAGTGAGTATGGGATTGTATATTAATGCTGCAGACTGCACACTCTCAAATTCCTCTATCTTTGACTCCACCCTCCAGGATGAATCACAAGCCTACCTGGATACCTCCATGTGAGTTTTTAATATGATGGTCCCATCCCAAATCATGTCCCTTGTCCCTTCCTTCTGTCTCCCTCCTACTTACCCCTCCTTTTACTTTGTTACATACACCCACACCTGGATTTTTATCCTGGAGACTTTTCGTTGGCTCCTATCCATAACGGAACTGTCAGGAAGGAATGCCACAAATCTGGGTGCTTCATGCCCTTTGTATTTCTTTTACTTTAGTTCCTGCCCTGTCACCTTTCAGATTGTGGCTATAGCTACCTCCTGCCTGCTCATAATCTGAGCGCTATTAGGGCTCCACAGCAGCCGGAGAGAGCTTCCTTAGGTATCCTGTGAGAGCGTTCATCCTGACAACCTCAACCACTGAAACAACTACCATGTATGCTTCATTGTTTTGATTTTCTACAATTATATCTTTGCATGTGTGTAGTATATGTGCATGTAGATGTGAGTGCAACTGATCATGTGACAGTCCCAGGATAACCTTGGAGACCAGTCCTGACTTTTCACCCTGTTCAAGACAGATTATCTTGGCTGCTTTTCCCCACTGCATACACCAGACTAACTCTGGGGAAGTCTCCTGTCTCTACCTCCCATCTCACTGTAGATGCCCTAGGATTACAGACATGCTCACCAGGCCTTATGTGTGCTCTGGGAATTTGAACAATTGAGAATTGCACAAACTCTTTGTACTTATGCAACAAAGGCTTTACCTACTGAACCATCCATCTCCTGAGGCCAGTTTTTTTGTTTTTGTTTGTTGGTTTTGTTTTGTTGTTGCTGAGACAGAGTCTTGCTCATCTGCCCTGGCCTGGAGCTTTTTTTGCATGCCAGGCCTGGAACTCATGGTGATATTGCTATATATGCTTCCCTAGTGTTAGAGCTATACAGCATCACACCTGGGTTTCCCCATGACGTGTTTTCTCATTTATATACCTGTTGTTACTCCTTATATTAAAATATAGATTCCAGATGATGCTTCCAAAGCCAGCTCCACTGTGCTGCCCAGTCATGTTGCGGGACCCAATCTCCCAAGTGCCATATCCTGTGAGGGGCTGGGCCAGCTCTCCTGCTCCCACATCCTTGGGGCTCACCCATGCCTTTGCTACCAGAACCAGCACTACTGTGTTGCCAAGTTGAGATTCAGGGCCCACTCTCCCGAGTGCTGCAGCCACTCCTGAGTGAGAGGCAGAGTCAGCTCGCCCACTCTCCTGACCCCCAGGTCAGCTCTCTCAGGCCAGCTCTCATGTCAGAGGTAGTGGGACCAGCTCTCCCATGCTCTTGTTCTCTCTCCCTCTGGTTCACCTGTACCTCTGTTCATGATCACCTCTTCTGTGCTATCCAGGAGAGGTGCAGGATCCACCAAGTACTGAATGGTGAGACCAGGGCTAGTTCTCCAGAGCTTATGGACAGCCTTCCCAACTGCCAGAGGTGGCAAGGGGCTGCAGGGGGGATGGGGTGCGCATCACCTCTCACTGGTGCCATTCCCTCAGCAGATGAGTGATGGGGTCAGCTCTCCCACACTCATGCCCTTGGGGCTGGCTCACCCCAACCGCATCACCAGGGCCAGCTCCACCTACTGCCTGGGCAAGGTGTAGGACCCTCTCTCCCAAGTGCTGCCACTGGTGAGATGGGGCCAGCTCTCCCAAAGGCCACATCCGGTGAGAGGCGGGGCTAGTTATGCACAGCCCCTGAACATCCATGTGGTTCCGTGCAGCTGTCCTGACCAGGGAGATCCCCGTGTTCTCTAGTGATAGCATGAGTCTCGGATATCCACACTGACCCCTGCTGCTGTGTACTCATGACCTCAGACACGGCTCTCAGTGACAGCTCAGGCTGGAGCCTTATCATAGGCTGGACACTTACGTCAGGCTGCTCTCCTCTACCCTGGAGTCTCCAGTTCCACCTCCCTTCATAATGCTCAAGCTGCCCACTTATTTTTTCCTCTCCCAGCTGCCCGCCATATACTTGCACATTGTGATGGCTCTGGCTGAGGGCTGACCACACGGCTGGTGGGCCCCTGAGAAACAACCTCCATCCATGCTGCATGATGTGGTGGCAAGTGGGTGTCTGTGACCTGCCTGTGCCTTGCACTGGAGGGCAGGTCTGTGGGTGGCATGGCAGTCTGCAGATCTCTGTCTTTCTCTTCCTGTGCCGTGCTGCCTGGGTTTTATTTGATTTGATTTGATATTTATGTGTCTTAGACATAAGATGGTTTTGGCCACCAAGCCAGGCATCAAACTAGGATGAACAAAGGCCTGCCATTGGCTCTGTCCGTTACTGATAATAAGGCAATACCACCAACAAGGTGTCTCTTTACCCATTGCCAGGTGAGTTATTTATATCATTTTAATTTTAATATAATATGTATATTATAACTAGGGTTGGACTATAATAATCTATCTGAAAAGAATACAAAATAAAAATGTAGATGATTTATTTTGCATGCATCAATATTAGAAGAGTTACTATGTGAGTGAGAGGATAAATGGATGATAGATGGGTGCATTTGTGGATAGATAAAGGGATTACAGATGAATGGATACATGAATGATGAGTGGGTAGAGGATGGATAAATGCAATAATGGATGATGGATGGATGGATAGGTGATGGATGGTGGATGGATGATGGATGGATGGATGGATGAATGAATGGATGGAGGGGGATAAAGGTAGATAAACAAATGGACAAGATGATGATTAGATGCATGATTGGATGCATGGAAACATGGACAGACAGACACACCATGATAAGACTTTTAAAGAAATTTGACAATGAAGGAATCTGGTAAAAAAGTACATGGTTATCTACAGTAACTTTATTTCAGATTACTATGTCTGAGGTTTTCCATAATAAAATGTTGTAGAAAACTACTTCTGGAACAATGGGGAAGGCTCTGGCTGTTTTAGGATTTACTGCTGCTCCCTGGCAGTAGTAGTGGGATAGAGCACCTAAGATAATAACCAAATGAACTGTCATCTGCTTACACTGAAACTTGAATGCTGTTTGGATTTCCAGGACTTTGAGGAGTTTATGAAAAACATCTATGAAATAGAACACTGCTATGCTCATTTTCAAGCTAGGTAGAGTCTGCGTGAGTCTGTGGGGTTATCTAGAAGGCATGCAGCCCCCAGCAGTGTGGGTCCATGAGGTTATCTAGAAGGCATGACATACAGCCCCAGCAGTGTTTCTTCCTCTTCCCTGGACATCAGTTTCCACTCATAAGTGTTTCCAGGATAATGACCAGACACAAGACGTCAAGAAAGGACAACATACTTATTTTTCCTTTTTTAGAATCAAAGACACAATATTTAAAATTCATGACACATCCAGCTTGATGAAATTTCTCCTTCCCAGAAGCCTCGACTTCTCAGTGCAGGCATGAGCGCCCATCTCTGCTTCTGCAGCTCTCTGCTCCATGACTGCATTTGGCAAGAACAGCAGGGTCTTTTCCATACGCACCATTTTCCCCACTGAGGAACTACATGAGAGGAGCTGGATGTAGTTCATGAGGTTGTAAAGTCAATAGAAAGACCTCCGTACCTTAAAGACAGGCACGGAGAAAACTGGAAGTTTTTAAAAAAGAAATCAGTTTTCACTGGGTATCTATGAGAGGACCCCACCAGTGCCCAGTGACATTGCCAAAACAAGTGCTTGGGTCCCCCAATAGAGAACGGCAGCCTGTGCTCATAATGTGTTCACATCCCCCTACACTCGTTCAAACCATCTCTAGTTACTTAAAACGCTTAACACATTTAAATGCTATGTAAATGGTTGTTAATGTAACTGTTTAGGGGATAACAGCAAGAAAACCTGCACATGTTCAGTGCATGTATAAGTTTTGAAAAATTTAAGCTGGGCGGTGGTGGCGCACGCTTTAATCCCAGCACTTGGGAGGCAGAGGCAGGTGGATTTCTGAGTTCGAGGCCAGCCTGGTCTACAGAGTGAGTTCCAGGACAGCCAGGGCTATACAGAGAAACCCTGTCTCGAAAAACAAAAACAAAAAAACAAAACAAAACAAAAATTTTAAAAGACAAAAAAGGTTTCTTGTTAGTATATATTAATTATATACATTTCATAACGATATTTCATACATGTATATTTCATCCCACTCACCCCCATTACCCTCTTTTGTCCCCTCCACTCCTGCTGATTCCCTTCTTCTTTCCTGCTAGTTTCCTTTCTACTTTCTTGTCTGTCTGTCTCTCTATCTGTCTGTCTGTCTGTCTGTCTAAATAAAAATTGGTACCAGAGAGTGGGCTGTTGCTGCTATGGACACAGATGTATTGTTTGGGCGGGGGAGCGGCTGAGGAAGCATTTGGAGCTTTGAGCTGTGAGGGCTTAGTACTTGAAGATCTACTAGTGTAGGGGCTTGGATGGTGGCGTTGAGAGCAGTGCCGACAGCTTAGGCTCGGCCCATGGAGTTCAGTGTAAGGCTTCTTTCTGTTCAGTTTAGGCTTAAGGATACGCTGTGAGTAAAGAGACACCAGCATTATCTAAGTGAGACCTGTGCTTTACTAGAGCAATCGATGGTGCCAGCTGGAGCTGCAAACAGCGTGATTAAGACGAGACCTGTCTAACGGAGGCGAAACCTTCTGGGAAGTGTCTCCTCAGGACTCACACACAGAAGCTGTAGTCCAGGGGTGTCAAGACCACATCAGGCAGGCAGCTGGATTTGATAATATTTAAGAGTCTCTGTCTTAGTTGGAATTTCTGTTGCTGTGATAAAAGTAACCGGTTCGTCTCACCTTACAGATAATTAAATCCATCACTGAAGGAAGCTGCAGCAATAACTCTGTGTAGGAACCTGGACAGGAGGAACGTGATGCTTACTAGCTTGCTTCCCATGGCTTGCCTAGCAGCCTGCTTTCTTTTGGCACAGAGGACCACCTGCCCAGGTGTCACACTCCCTACAATGGGCTGGACCCTCCCACATCTGCCTCAATAATAAAAAAATGCACCACAGGCTTTCTCTTAGGCCAGTCTAATAAGGACATTTTCTTATTTGAAGTTCCCTCTTCCACAAAGACTCTAGTGTGTGTCAAGTAGATATGGATTTTGGATTTTCAAGGCCTGAGAAGTTTATGAAAAATGTCCATAAAACATAAAAATATGACTGGTTGTTAATGTAACACACAAACACATTACAGTTAAAAATATAACCTTCCCTTTCTTGTTCATTGCCATGATTACATATTAATATCAATATCACAATATAAAGCATTCCAACTTTAAAAAGTCATACAGTCTTTACAAATCCAAGCACTTTAAAAGTTAATCTCTTTAGAACATCCAAAATCTCTTTCAAAGTTCATGCCTCTCTAAAATATCCCCAATCTCTCTAACACTCCAAAATATCTGCCAGACTCCAAACTCTGACAACTGTGGGCTCTTGCAAAGTCAAAATAAGTTAAATATTGTCTTACTCCGAGAGGGAAGAACTCCAAAAGGGCACAGTCACAATTAAATCAGAGAGAAAACAAAGTTCAGTGGTGGATCTTAGTGTCTAACTTCTGGAAGTCACTCACAGTCTTCTGGGCTCCTCCAAAGGGCTTGGGGAAGCCATTCGCAGAATAATCATCTCCTACCAAGCACAGTCTCACTGGTGGTTTCTGGTCCATTGAGATCAGTTAAGGCTTGGTCCCATAAGGCAGGGTCAGAGTCTCTGAAGAGAGCCTTAGAAAATGACTTAAAATAAGTATTCAAAAATAATATTTGAGGTTTTTAATCAGCATTGTTAATTGATATATTTCTACCTAGACAGATCAGTTATATGACACCAATTCTAAGTTTTGTGTTGACACAAAGGTTTCCAACATTAGACATTTGACAAGTAGGTACATATGTGTGTGTGTATAATTTATTATTGTATATGAGTTTATGATGTATTTTTATGACCATAGGTACACATGTGCCATGGTGCATATGTGGAGGTCAGAAAATGACTTGCAGGTCTTGCCATCCATGGCATCTTCTAGGCAACGGAATTCATGTCATCAGGCCTGCATGACAAATGCTATGCTTTTACTCTCCGAGTCATCCTGCTAGCCCACAAACATATTTTTATGTGTGAGATCAATTAACAAATCCTTAAAGTTGAGGAAAACTCCTTCACATTTTGGTGAGTTTCATCTTGTTTTAACATAATTTTCATCTAGTATTAGAAAATTTTAGTTCTCCAATTCAGATCCTTTTCTCATAAGGGGGATGCAGGGCCTTATCCCTGCCAGGCAAGCACTGTACCACTAAGTCACATGACAACCCAGGTACTCCATTTCTGGTGGCATCTTTTCAGTTTGGAAGTTCTTATTTTGTACTCTTACGTGTGTCTGTATGACTTCTACAAGTGGGTGAACAGAGCCATTTCTAATTCACGAGGAGTACAAGATTCAGAAGTACGATTTAACTTGCCCCATGGTACATGGTGTTTTAAAGAGTTTATTTTACTTCTTTTTAACTATGTGTTATGCATATATGTCTATATGTGCACATGAGTGCAGGAGCCTCAGAAACCAGAGGCATCGGATGCCCTGGAGCTGTAAGTACAGGCAAGCCCCCAGGCATGAGTGCTGGGAAGCAAGCTCAGTCCCTCTGGAAGAGTAGAACATGCCCATAAATGTTGAGCCACCTCTTCGTTCCCTTGGTCCCTTGGCTGTTGAGCTTTCCTCAAAGTAGAGAGAAAAGGAGGGTCATAGGACTCTTACCTGAGTATGTGGCCACCCCTCCTGATAAGCTGTTTGTAGTTCCACCCTAATTTGCACATGGCCCTGGGGTCCAAGAGGGGCTACAGTATATGGACTGAAAAGTCTAGGGGAGGAGGGAAGCCGTTATCCATGATGCAGGGCGGCTGCTTTGAGGTCATCTATGCTCTTGCTGTGCCCTCACCTGCTGCTCTGTGAGTAAGCTCTCTCTGAGAGCTTAATAAAGCTCTTTGGTTCCTCCGGGTGAATGCTGATATAATCAAACCTTGGCTTATCACTGGGAATTTATGAGGAGGGATGGGAGGAATGTTACTAGTCACCCCCAGAATGCAAACTTCTCACAAGCATGTTGCCCGGGTTTGTGTAGCTGGCAAATAGATGACATGAACACCTCCAGGGGCTAGGCGCTCAGAGCTCATGGTTTCTGTGGTTCCAGTACTATGGTTTAACAAGCTTAGGGTTCTATTGATCTAGATTCATAAGGATGGGAACCTGTGGCAGAGGCTGCTCACCTCCCGACAAACAGGAAGCAGAGAGAGAAAAGGATCCAGAAGCACCTCCTTGTAATCTATCGCCTCTAGAGAGGCTCTGCCTTCCAAAGTTTCCATCACCTTCCAAAATAAAGCCTACAGGCATTTGACCCAGGAGCCTATGGGAAATCATTTCATATTGAAACCACCCCAAGTGGTTTGGTCTCTAAGCCCTGAATGACAGTCTTAATAAGTAATATTGTGGAAGAGCAAGACAGGAAGAACTCATTCTGTAATGTGTCTTCATGCCACTCGTGCCCAAATCTCCCATAACATTGTACCGCAAAGATTCCTGCACAAGTGGCTCACCTAGTGTTCTGTAGACCACGTCCTTCCAAAGCGATGGGCCACAAATTGAACATAGTATCTGTATTAGGCAGGGTTATCTAAAGGAATAGGACTGATAAATTTACTACACATACTCTGTGTGTGTGTGTGTGTGTGTGTGTGTGTGTGTGTGTGTGTGAAACACCCAGAATCTTGGGTTTTTGTTGATTCCAGATGCAGTCAGGTTGACAACCAAGATTAGCTACTATAGTAGTTACTAGTCATAAGACACTAATCTAAGAATCATTTCTTCGGTCTACTATAGTCACGTGTCAAGTGCTAAATAGTCACATGTAGCCAGTGCAACTGTAGACTACAACCCATCGTCTTTATCCACCCAAGTTGCTAAACAAAACACCATAGGCTGGGTAGCATATAAACCTCAGAAATTAGTTTCTCTAGTTCCAAACCTGGATGGAAGCAGCGGCAATTCCAGCATCTAACCTACTTTATGATTTATAGAAGACAGCCCCACCGAGCCCTCACATAGTATAAAGGAAAAGCTAACTCCCCAGTGCTTCTTTTAAAAGGGAACTAATCCACTGGGCAGGTGACACACTGCTGTAATCCCAGCACATGAAGGGGTGGAGGCAGGAGGATCATCAGTATAAAGCAAGCCTCAGCACAAAGTCAGTTCAAGGCCATCTAGAGAATATGAGACCTTCTCTCAAAAACGAAAAACAAAAATTGAGGTGGCAAGGGCACCAATCCGACTCATGAGGTTCTGAGTGTGTACATGCCTGCATGCCATCTCTTAACCTCCATTGGCCATGGTGCCAACTCATGAATTTAAAAGGGACACAGACTTCCACACATTGTCTAGTAAGTCCACCTGAGATCATCTGGTCGTTAGGGGACATATGTTTTCTCAGCTAGGTATGAGTCTTTAAAATTAAATGTGAACTGACTCTAAGACTTGTAAGTTGAAAATTATTTTTTGTCTTGTGGGAAAACATAATATGTATACTAATAGAAAAGAATGCTAAAAGATTGGAATTTGTTGTTCGATGGGATATTATTCAGTTCTCAGTTCCTCTATTTTACTGTACAATCTTATCCAGCATTTCTCTCCTCGCTGGTTTCACACACAAACACACACATCCTTCCAAACCAGTTGGGTCTCTCATAACAGAAGTAAACTAAACCTTAAGTCATTTACTACACATTTTTATTTATTTATTTGGTTTTTCGAGACAGGGTTTCTCTGTGTAGCCTTGGCTGTCCTAGAACTCACTTTGTAGATCAGGCTGGCCTCGAACTCAGAAATCCCTTGTCTCTGCCTCCCAAGTGCTGGGATTAAAGTGTGCGCCACCACTGCCAGACTATACATTTTTAAAAAATATTCTTTTTAATTTTTTGAAATTTGCTCTTTGGTGTGAGAAAACTATTTAAATGGTTACTTTGGGCAGACTTCTTAGCCTGCAAAGCCCATGTATATGTTTGTGAAGAGACATAGTTTGTAAATTGGAGACTGTTCTCACATCGTCTTTGAGAATCTCACCAGATAACAACTATCAACCTTTTCCTGCACTCCTGTGTAAAAAATGTTAAATAAATGTTAAGTATTTTTATCATTATTACGTAAGAAGACTTTACCAACTGTGTCGCTAGATGTCTGGGCATCTCAGTTCTCACTTTGTGTTGCTCCATTCAAATGTTAAGGTTCGGACTGTGTTCTGGGCACAGTGCCGGTGTCTGTCAACCTCAGCTTCACTCTGCGCTTGGCTCATTTTAAGCTTCTCTGAATCGATGGGAGTTTTCTGGCTAATATCTTGCTTCCGATCATGAAAGAAAGCCTTCCAGGCAGAGAAGAACTAAGAATCTTCCCCCTGGTACCCTGCTTCCTCCCCTCCCCCCCCCCCCCCGCCCCCCTTGGGTCTTCTTTCTGCCAGCACAAGTCATTGACTTCACACTTCCTGTCTCCAGGCATAAATACTCCCTCCAGACACAGCCAGTCCCCACTGCGCTTTAACTGTTTCACTCCTAAAGACCTCTTTCCCTAAGCAGCGCATGTATGGTGTATATACTTACATTTATTTTCCTGCCGTCTTGCAGAGCAGTTCACTACACTCCCCGATTCATTTATGCCTGTGCACCCTGTAAAGTCTGTCGTAGTGGTCAAATAAAAACTACTTTTTCTTGGTTTTGATCCTAAAAGCAGCCCCCATTTATTCCCCTGCAGCTCAGAACTGCTTCTTGAGGATCTCTATAGGTAGCACTGGAGGTAGCACCAAAACAACTAACCCGAGAAAGAGGCAGGCAAAGTTGTTCTTTGCTTTTTTGGAGTTTACATGATTCAGTCTAGAGCATGTTCCAGCCACATGGTTCTGACTTCTGCATAAAGACACCAAAGCCCTGCTTGGTCAATGAAAGAACAAAGAGACATCTGAAAGAGAAATGTGTGACACCAGGACAAAGGGTGGACTTGGCTCTCTCTCTCTCTCACCCAGAAACTGTTGGTGCCATAAGTGTGTGAGGCACACTTGGCCGAATATGCACTGGAGTCGGAAGGAAACAAGCAGAGAAAGCCCTGGAGTCTGGAGAGTTGAAGGCCAAATCCTCATCCCAGAATTCAATTTACACTGAAATTGTGAGTCACATCTAAAAATAAAGTCTTCTACAAGTGGCCAGATAGTTTTACTTCCTCTTAGCAGCTGAAAAATAAGGTCAAACATCTAAGGAAATTAAGTCGATTCCCAGCTTAGTTTTGTGTTTAGGACAGCCTCTTTTCATCTGAATGACCTGGAGCCAGTTTCTCCTCCCTGCCTAGTCTCCTTACACAGTGGGCGGCAATGGTAGTATCTAACCTAGGACTGTGCAAGAATTCAATTGCAATCCAAGAGCTACATTGTACATGCACATGGTCTGAGCACACCCATTTCCTTGTGACTTTTGCTCTAGAGCCTTCCAAGGAAGCCACTCAGAGTGCTAAGGATGACTTCTGGACAGTTTGTGGAAGCAAACATTCTGAAACTGTAAGTAAGTACTGATTTAAGGCTGTCAAATTAAATAACAACAGAAAACAGAAGTTAGGCCAGTCTTCCTAGTTCAGATGCAGAAGCTGAGAGCCCAGGAGTGTAAGAACAACTCAATAATTTTAAGATGTGATTTTTGGGGTTGTTGTTGTTGTTGTTCTTGTTGTAGTTTATTGTTTGAGACAGGCTGTCCCAGAACTCATTCTGTAGACCAGGCTGGCCTTGAACTCACAGAGATACACCTGTCTCTGCCTCTAGAGTGCTGGGATCTCAGACATATGCCACCACTGTCTGGGAAGACATGACTCTTATAAAGCTTATTTTAGTAAGAATAAAGACATGCTCCAAGCCAAATGATAAGCTGTGTCGTTGTGAGGCTGGCAATAACAGAATGCCAGGTAGTTTAAGCCACACAACTTTTATTTTCATGGCTGTGGAAGCTGAATGCCCCGGATGATAATGTCAGCCTGCTGACCACAGAAGCCTCCTCCCGGGGCCTCTCTCTAGTACATGGTCCCTCTCACCGTGACCTCAATGAACTCTGAGAGGTCACAACAGCATTTAATTGTTATTATTTCCTCAAAGCCTCTACCACCAAATAAGAGCAGCAGAAGCTGGAGTGATGGATGGATCAGTGGCTAAGAGTGCTGGCCGCTCTTCGAGAGCACCCTGGTTCAGTTCCCAGCACACGCATGGAGCATCTCAACCATCTATTCATTCCAGTCCCAGGGGAACCCATGTCCTCTTCTAGCCTCTATGGGCACCTGTGTAGTGTACAGATGTACATACAGGAAATATATTCATGCACAAAATAAAATAATAATACAGTAAAAAATAACAGTGGCATTGGGGGTTGGGGTTTTGGCTTGTGAGTTTTAGGAGAACTACAATGCAATCAGCATCATCGTGTGCCTGAGACTCTTCCCCGGAAGTGCGGTTAATATTTGGTGTTATACTAGGTTACACAAGGCTGTTTCCTTGCAAGTATATAATGTACTTTAAGTATATCTGCCAACGTCCTAATGTCTCTTCTCCCACTCCTTACAACCACCAGCCCCTTTGTCTCCTAGACCCTTCCATTCCATTGTCATGTCGTATCATTTGCACCTGTATGGTTCCACATATCTGTATAAACTCCAAGACCAAGAAGTAAGAGAAAACTTAATATTTGCCCCTCTGAGATCAACTTCATAACTGCCCTCAGAGAAGGTGCACCCTCAGGAGCCATCACGAAGGCTGTGTCCTTGCTGGCTTTCTCGTAGGCTCCTTCTGGTTCTTCAACCTCATCCTGTACTTTGGCCTGAGGTTACTCCCTTTTGCCCTTAGTCTGCTGTAAGATTTTCCTGCCTGCACACGTTGGCTGCACCTGAGCCTGGCCTGGAGGCTTCTTTCAGGAGGCTTGTTCTGTTCTAGCCCTTCCTTCAGAGGATCTCCTCTCCTCAGCTGAGCTCCACGGCACAGCCTGCCCTGCCTTTGTGTCCTCTCCATTGTCTCTGTTTCATGCCAGCCCATACCTGAGCTCCTCTCTTGGCTCACCCTTGTCATCGTCACCATCTTTCCATAGGACAGTCGCTCAAAAATGTGAGGGATGAGTAACGAAAAGGTGTGCCAGGGTGGATGGCGAGATGGCTCAGTGGCTGAGAGCATGCCTCTAGCTGAAGAACAGAGTTCAATTCCCACACCCACCTATAGCAAGCACTCATCCAGCTCCTGGGGATCTGATGCTCTCATCTAGTCTCTGTGGGCACCTACACACAGACACACACACAGACACACACACACACACACACACACACACACACACGCACATGTGTGTGCACACATGCACACATATACATGAATAAAATTAAAATGTTAAGTAGTGGCACACCAACTGGAGTCTGAGAGACCAGCAAGGTTCACCAAATGCTGTCTGCTTACCCACAGAGGGATAAGACTTCAGAGGGATTTCAATGTAAATATTCTATGTCTTATTTGAGTTATATTACTTTTCATAGCAAAAAAGAGAATTTATTTCGAAGAGACAGGGTCTCTCTGTGGCGCCCAAGCTGACTGCAAACTTCTAAATTCAAATGATTCTTCTGCCTCAGCCTTCTTAGTAGATGGGATTACAGGGGTAGGCCACTCAGACAGATGGGTGAGAAATCTGACTCAGACAGATGACTGAGAAAGAACATCAGGCTTTGGAGATGTGGCTCCATTGGCAGACCCTTGCCAAGCATCCATGAAACCCTGCTCTCTCCAGCACTGTATAAATAAGATGTGGTACTAAGCCGTAATCCTAGAATTTGGGATGTGGAGACAGAAAAACCAAAAGTTAAAGGTTATCCTCAACTGCAAAGCCAGTTTGAGGCAAGCCTGGGCAATCCTGGATTCTGTCCAAAAAAGTAATAAGAATACAAATTAAACCACCTCAGTTTTAAAAAGGAGGTAGGTGGGGAGAAGGCAAAGTTTGTTAGACCAAAATCCTGAGATTAATTCTGTGCTATCATGAATGTAAAAAACTTAAAAAAAATATATTTACATGACAAATGCCTTATACTTCCTTTACTATTGAAAAGAGGCATATATGTAGTAGATTTAAAATGTGAAATTTACTACACATCAAGCTTCTGACTGACCATCATCTCTTATTCTCATCTTTAAGTCTTTACTACCAGACAAAATGTCATCCTAGAATTCCAGATGTGAAGAAAGAGTAGGGATTGCTTTTGAAATAATAATTTTTTAAAAATTAAATTCAGCCGGGCAGTGGTGGCACACACCTTTAATCCCAGCACTTGGGAGGCAGAGGCAGGTAGATTTCTGAGTTTGAGGCCAGCCTGCTCTACAGAGTGAGTTCCAAGACAGCCAGGACTACACAGAGAAACCCTGTCTCGAACAACCAAAAATAATAAATAAATAAATAAATAAATAAATAAATAAATAAGTTTCATGAAATCTTTCAGTTGAAACTAAGTGAAGATAAATATTATTAGATATTATTACATGGTAACTTATATTGCTATATATTACTATAAATTATATAGTAATTTATATTACTAATATAAATATTAGTATTAATATTACATGGTAACATGGTTGAAAAAAAGAAGAAAGTAAAATCTATTTCAGACCATACCTCAGTCAAGAAAGAGAAGAAAGAATTTGCCTCAGTTCTTTATGCAAGCACCAGGATTATCCAGACAAAGCTGAATTTACACCCATAGACGTATGTATATCACACTCCAACTGAGAAACACTACTGATATTTATGTTTATTTCACTTAATATTTATATGCAGAACCTAAACTTTTCAGTTTTCCTCACTGTCCTTTGAATACAGAAAGCACTGCAAGCCTGGGAAGGCATGAAACTGCCTTACCAAGAGTCTACCCCTGCCACAGAACACAGTGAGTGTTGTCCTCTGGGAGAGAAGGAAGCCATTTAAATTCAGGGAACAGATTCTCAACACTAGCAAGCTATTTTTAGCTAAAACTGTAGTTTAATTTGGAAACTGAGCAGTTAAGGTCTTCGTCTCTTTTTTGGATTGACTTTTTAGATGGTCATAGATAGCTCTGCAAGTGGAAAAGTCAATCTTTAAAAGGAGCATTTGAAACATTTCAAAGAATATATAATTCAAAAGCTGGTCAAAGCAAAGCCCAAGCTAGGACTTTGGAAGTTTTGTTTATCTTCAGACTGGTGTTTTTAAATTCCTGGTGCATGACCCTAAAAACTAATAAAGAGGATTGACTCAAGCAGAGTCTGTGGGCTATGCCAGCCTGGGCAGCTACCTGACAGGACAGCAAGCTGCCACCAGGCTGTCTGGAGGCCTGACCAGAATAAAGACCAAGGAATCCCTTGGCTTTCCAAACTCGGCAATGCTCCATTTAGAAGTGTCCCCAGAATTTTGTGGCCCTCACTGGGATTTCAATCCCAGACTTTGCTTCAGGATAACCTAAATTCAAACTTAATTAAAATCATTCATTTTCTAGTAACACCATCTATATATACTTCAAGAGACTGGCTGAATAAGCCTCGAGGCTTCCGGATTGGACAGGAAACGGTCCTCCATACCACAAGGTCACTTTATGAAAATCTCTGAAGGAGGTATCCAGAGACAGAATTTGGAATTTGCTCGCTACTATTTTTTATTTTTTTTTTTAAAGACAGGGCCTTATGTAGCTCAGGTTGAATTCAAACTCACTAAATAGAAGAGAATGGCTTTGAACTCCTAACCCTCCGCCTCTACCTCCTGAATGCTGAGATTAAAGGTGTATGTGAGCACTCCCATTTTGTGCAGAGCTGGGCAAAGCCAGCTCTTCCTGCCAGCACTCGAATACTGAGTGAGCCGCATTCCAGCCCACCTGACCATCCCTACTCCTCTCCTTTTTAAACAAACACCTACAAAGTACAATGTAGTGTTCAGTATGTGCTCCACACCACCTGAATATGAGGGCTAATCGCTCATGAGCCCCTACAATTCTCCTGGCCTCTACATAGACAGATGCCACCTAACTCAGAATGGTCATTATCTAGAAATCTGACAGCAAATGCTCTCAGGGTTGTGGGGCAAAGAGAAACTCTAATTTACTGCTGGTGGGAATACAAGCTGCTATAGCCATTATACAAATTGACCTGGATATTTTTTCAGAAATGTAATATATAATTGCAATTCGAACCTGCTGTATACCCCTGGGCATTTACTCAAAGGATTACATATCTTCCCCTCTCCTGCCCCCACAGACAGGGGTTTCTTTGTATTGAGAAGGCTAGACCGATTCAATGACAAGCGTCAAATTGGCAGTTAAGGAGACTAAGCTAAATCTGTTTCCAAAAGTGGGCAATTCCAGGCAAGCCCAGGCCTCAGAAGCTGCCCCACCACCTGGCCTGAAGCAAGAACAAGGGTCAGCAGCAGTTTCCAGACTTCCTCAGCTACTTCCTCAGCAGCAGATCCCAGACCTCCCAGCAAGTTCCCAGCCCACACACCCTGGTAATGGAATGTCCATAGAGATGGACTCAACAGATTTACATAGAGGTACCTACCTCAGAATCCCCTAACGTGCTTTAAATCAGGCCTGCAAGCTCGCTTGGTTCTCTCTATTCTGGTAATGGTAGACCCAGCATGCTGGACTTCTGCAGAATGAAACACTCTTTGTGTTTACATACTATTTGAGTCTGGGGTCTCATTCTTCATTGAATCATGGACCCTTACAGTATAGCCTTGGTTGCCTAGAACCAGCTCTATTGACCATGATGGCCTCAGATTCACAGAGATCTGCCCACCTCTGCCTTCTGAGTGCGAGATAAGGGTTGTGTACAACACTGTCCATCTAGGACTCTTAAACCAGAGACTTGTCTATGTTTAATGATGCGCTGTGCACAAGACCAAAAAATGAAACCAGCCCAGGTAACTATCAACAGATGATGTGTAACAAAAATGGGATACATATATACGAGGACATTTTATTCTGCATAAGAAAAAATAAATTATAAAACTTCTCCAGGAAAAATGAGTGGATCTGGAAAGTGTAATATTAATGACACGAGTAACCCAAACACTGAAGAAAAAAAAAAAGAAAAAGAAAAAAGAAAACCATGTTCTCTGCAAATGTAGATTCCATCATGTAATGCATACAATTATAAAATGGTTGCACACATAAGTTAAATAAATGAGGTCTGAGGAGAACAAAAGGAAAACGGTGACATGAAAGCAGAAAAGGGGGCAGTACAAGGGGAGCTTAGGGGACAGAAGTCAGGGAGGGGAGGAGGAGGTGGGAGATGAAGGGGAGGATGGGAGGAAGGAGGGAAGTTGGGTGGGAAGGGAGGAGGGGAAGTGAGAAGGGGAGGGAGGAGAGGGGGAAGTGGGGAGGGGAAGAGGGAAGGGGAAGAGGCGGGAGGGAGTCGGAGGTAAGGGAGGGGGACTGCTACTAAAACTGTGTTGAAATTCTGTAATGAAGATGGGGACAACATGAAAGCAAAACCTCTGGAATTGCAAACACTAGAAAACCTGTCTTGTCTGTCTGTGCAAGAAAATTAAGGAGAGTGAAGCCAATTGACAACAGTTAATCTGAGGCCTCAGCAGTGGCAGGTTTTAGCTGAAGAACAGCTCCTTTAAGTAACATGGAACCCCACACTTGAATTGTCATTTGTAAAATGAGCTTAGGTTTGCAGAATTCACCCAATCTTCAGTACATTTTTCTGAGATTATAATAAAGTTAATCATTTCTCTCTTCTGTTTCTCCTTTTAACCTTCTATGTACCTGCCATTGCTTTCTTCATGCTCTTTAATTAATTTTGAATAGATAATGATGTACTCCTGGGGAAGACTATCGCTTGCTCTCAGCATTGGTTGCCTCTAGTTCTTTGTCAAGAGTGGAGAGCACATACACTTCTCACTTCCATAATACCGTGTCTATTGGTATCTTCCTCGTTCAGCTCATTTTAGGCAGTGACCTCTAGAAGACACACAATCTCTCATCAAACTTCCTGTTCCTTTGGTTCTTAAAATCTTCCCATCATGTCTTCCTCAATGATGCCTGAGCCTTAGGTGCAGGAGTTGTGATACTGACGTATGCTTTGAGAAACCTTGACTCTGAGTGTAATTTTTCTGTAATGGTGTCTGTCCTGTTGCAAAGAAAGGTTTCCTTGATGAGCAGTGAAGACTACATTTACTGAGACTATAAGGACCAATATTTAGAATGCATTTAGGGGGTGTGCTGGCTCACTAAAGTGTCACTTGTAGGTTCTTCCTTAAGATGCTAAGATTCTTGACTTTGCTAGCCCTGGTAGTTGGACAGGTTTCTAGTACCAGGCATAAAACACCATGACAGAGAGCAAGTTGTGAACAAATCTGGCTTACTCTTCCACATTTACAGTCCATCTCTGAAGAAGACTAAGGTAGAAACTTAAGCAGAAGAGGAACCCTAAAGGTAGGAGCTGATGCAGAGGCCATGGAGGGCGCCACTTACTGGCTTGCTTCCCATGGCTTGCTCAGCCTGCTTTCTTATAGAACCCAGGGCCACCATCGTGGCACCACCCACAATGGGCTGGGTCTCCCACATCAATACAGAAACATTAATAAAGAATCCTACATGCTTGCCTGCAGCCAGGCTTACGGAGGCATTCTATTTAGTTTTCTTCCTCTCAGATGACTTTAGTTTGTGTCAAGTTAACATAAAAACTTGCCAGCACACAAACCAAACAATTAATATTCAGTGAAAAATAAAATTATGAAAATTTATTTTAGAATATTAATATATTTAAAAATTAAAAGTGAATTTGCATTTAGTCCCATGATGCACTTGTGTACTATTTCATCATGGCATTAGTAACCCTAGCTAGGGCAATTTGTTATTATATGTACCTATATACCTGAGATTGTGTAAACATTTCTCAAATGAGAAGAGGCCATAGCAGAAAATGTTTAAGCAGCCCTGGTCTAGGGCCCTTTCCTCTGACATTAGCAGGAATACATTCTTTTCAAGGTGCCTGGAGTGATGTAGTCATGACTTCTGGGACAAAAATCTTGACAGAAAAACTTAAACATTTTTTAAAATACTTTATTTGGGAGCGGGGAACACATGTACCATGGCATGTATGAAGGTCAGAGGACCATTTAGGGAGTCCTTTCTCTTCTATCCTGTGGGTCGCAAGATTCAAATCAGGTCATCTGGCTTGGCAGCAGGTGCCTTTACCCACTGAAGTACTTTACGTCTTGAGAACGCTAGAAGAACCTGCTTTCTGAGGTGTTTGTCCATCTTGGCAGGAAGGTGCCAGGGCAGAGCAACTTACTCCAGAGAGAGGATCACACTGGGACCCAGTGTAACCTTCAAAGTCATGTCCCCAGTGTCCCACTTCCTCCAACCAGCCCCACCTCTCAAATTACACTGGCAATTGGGAACTAAGCATTTAAAACAGGAGCCGCGGGGAACCACAGTAAGAATCCTACTCTGGGGAGGGAATTGTATTAATTATTTTCTCATTGCTATGGCCAAATACCTGACAAGAGTCAACTGAAGGAAGAAAGGAACGGGTTATTTAGGCTACAGTGTGAGGGTACGGTCCATCCTATGGGAGGAAGGCAGGGTTACAAGAAGGCAAGGTTACAAGCCTGATAGCAGAAAGGCCACACCCCCAGAGATCTATTTCCTCCAGCTAGGCCTGTCTACCTCCTCAAGGCTCCATGCTTTCAAAACAGCGCCTCCAGCTGGACACCAAGTGTTCAAACACGTGCACCTAGAGGGGAACATTTCTTACACAAAAGCAGACACAGTCTGTACTTACCCTTATGTCCACAGATAAAGGAATTAACCAAATACTAGACTACATGGAAAATTGCAACAGAGAAGCATGTGACATGGGTTAAACTCTGGGCGCCAAGGGTACTCAGTGACCTGGCCCAGCCAGAGAGGCCAGAGTGGGCTCCTTTGAGTATGTGGAACCTAAAAAGAGGCCAGGTCATCAGGAGAGCCCTGTGGTCCAGCTGCTGCCACCGGGCTAGGGTCAGCTATACCCACTTGCCCTCTTCGGCAGCACATCTATCATGGGTCTGAGTACGTTGGAAGCTGTGTGTGAGCAAGACAAGAAAGAAACAAAACTCACCACCCCTCAGGCCACCCTTCTCTAGTTACCCAGATTCTTATCTCCCGGGCAACCAGTGCTGTGCTGACGTCAGAGTTAAAAATGGAACACAAACTCACATCTGTAGCAGAGATAAAAAAATAATTCCTTTTCAGCCTGTGCACAGCTCACACAAGGGCCATATGGGCCATGCCCCTGTCAGTAGCTTCTGTGTACAGCAAGGAAAATGAATGTAGATTCAACTAGGACACCAAGTGGAAAAGATTGCATTGCAGATCTCTTCGTGGTGTCTGGTTTTTAAGGACCTCTCCCAGAAAGGTTGAATCTCGATTCTATAAAGGCGAAATGCGTTTTTACAAAACTGGGCTGAGGAATGTAGCTCGGTGGTTGGAGTGCTTGCCTAACCTGCACAAGTCCTAGGTTTAATTTCCTGCATCGCATGAAAGAGCATGGTAATACATATCTGCTGGAGGCAGAAGTTCAAGGTCATCCTGACCTCAATAGCAAGTTCAAGGGGAACTGGGATACATCAGACCTTGTCTCAAGAAAGAAGGAAAGAAGGATGGATGGAAGGAAGGACGGAAGGAAGGGAAATGGAGGGAGTGGGAGGTCAGGCATAGAGGCACATACCTTTAATTGGCGCACTGGGAGACAGAGACAGAGACAGCTAGATCCTGTGAGTTAAAGGCTACTCTGCTCTATGTGTCAGGTTCCAGGATAGCCAGGACTACATAGAGAGATTGTGGTGGTTTGAGTGAAAATGGCCCCCAGAGGCTCATAGAGAGTGGTATTATTAGGAGGTGTGGCTTGTTGGAGGAAGTGTGTCACTGGGGGTGGACTTTGGGTCTCATATGATCAAACCAGGACCCAGTATGCTTCCCCTTCCTGCTGCCTGCCAATCTATATGTAGAATTCTAAGATCCTGCTCCAGAACTATGTCTCCTGCAAGCTGGCATGTTTCCCAACATGATGATAGTGGACTAAACCTCTGAACCGTAAGCCAGCCTTAATTAAGTATTTTCCTTTATAAGAGTTTCCATAGTCACGGTTTCTTTTCACAGCAATAGAAACTCTACCAAGACAGAGATCGTCTCACAAAAAGATAAAAAAAAATTGTTTAATGGGATAAACAGGAAGCACACTTGGACAGAGCTTGTCCTTTCGACTCTGAGCTGGAGCTCTTCCCTGGTCAGGTCTCAGGTCTCTTTCATTTCAGGTCGTGACTTCCACCAGCTCATCAGAAAGTAGTCCATGAGGCCAGGAGGGAGCAGGTCTCCCCTGGCCTCAAATCTGGATGCCACTGGACAGATTTACTTTCGGAAGTTAAATACTGAATGTGTCACTGATACATGCACCTTCCAGCCAGGGCAGCAGCAAACTCAGCAGCTATGAAACAGTTGGGCAGGTGAGAGAAACCAGGGCAGCAGGGTGCATGCATCTGGGGTGCAGGCATGGGTGGTGCGGAACGTCCATGGTAAACAGGAGTTTGTGCTCTCTCTTCACTAACTGGTGGTTCTCCTATCTGCCTTTCCACTTTGGTGTTTTCCATCTTTAAAAATTGGTGTATTTTCACATGAAATGTGGGAACAAACAGCGTTGTGAGCTAACACGTCTGAGACGACAGATTTGATCTTTTGCTGGCTGAGATGTGCCAGTCTCAGAGATAAAGAAAGAGGCTAGGATGTGAAGGTGGGTGGCCAGCAAAATGCACACCAGAAGGAGGACCTGCAAGGGACTTCGTGAAGTACCACGTGAGACTGTGCAGTATCTTCCGCCACTGCTCCCTGTGTCAGCGAGTGACAGGGATCTCCTAACAGCAGTGCTTGGGCTCGGTACTCACCAAGCTATTTCCACCTTTAATTCAGCTTCTCCTGCTCTCTCACAGTCATTAAAGCAAATGTAAATATCCACTTTGGTAGTTTTACTTCTCTTTCTAAACTAGCAAATGGGTAGTGGTCTGATTTTACAAATTAATTGCTTTTCAAAATAAACTTTAGTGTTAAAAAATTTTGCAAATAAACAAAACACCAAGCAACAACATGTTTTCCACATTAATTGCCCTTGCCGCGCTCTGGCCGCGCTCTGGCCTGGTCTGATAAACTGTGAGCATGGTTCGGTTTCAGGGTGTAGTCTTCCTGCCTCAGTGGGGAAGCACACACTGTAAGCTTTATTTTTTATTTATAGACATAAAATCGCTCATGTCTCCAAGGAGTCTTGGTTACTTTCATGGGAAGTGGTATTTAAAGGCCACAAATGTGCTGCCTTTATGTCCAGGCCTTTGCAGAGGACAAATCTAGGAAATTCTGGAACTTCTCAAAGCTCACAAGCTCATACTGATACTGCCAACTCAAATTTAACATTAAAGACGCGTGTGTATGCACATGCATATATATGCATATATATGAAGAGAGAAACCTTTATTAATAGTCAGTTGTTTTCTCCTGAAATTATAAAATAATTTCAGAATAATAAGAATATTACTATCACTGTTAATAGGAGCCTAGCAGTTAAAAACATTTGCGTTCTCCCACAAGACCTGAGTTTGGTTCTCGGAACTTACATCAGATGGCTTACAAACTGCCTGTAACTCCTGCTCCAGGGGAATCCAATGTTATTTTTTAGACTTAGGCACATGTACACACATGATGTATGCGTTCCTGTGAGTGCTACACACCACACCAACACACACACCAACACAACATAAATCTTTAAAAATAATATTTAACACATAAGTCTTAGGATTCCCTTTCTATTCTGTGCCTTAGAATATATTCTGCCCAGGAAGAATACTAAGATGGTGCAATGATAACTTTAAATCATAATTTTCTCTGTATAGTTACATCACAACTCGATCTGCCTTAGCAAAATGAAACACTTGCTGTGGTTTCAATGTTGAGCATATTAAACGCTTGCTTTTCAAGGTGACCCCACTGGGAAATGATAGAAGTGTGTTGTGTGTGTGGTTGTGTGTGTGTGTGTGTGTAAGTGCACATACCTGTGGGGCCAGAGGACAATCTCCGGTATTGCTCCTTAGCACTCATTCATCTTTATTTTGAGGCAGGATCTCTGTCTGACTTGAAATGCACTAAGTAGTCTACACTGACTCTCTGGGAAGCCCCAGGGATCCACCTGTCTCTTCCTGTCCAAAGCTGGGATTCTAAGTGTGCAATTGTGTCCTGACTTTTTTTTTCCCTAAATTAATATGGTTTGGGGTATTGAGTTCCAGTCTTCAATGTTTGCAAAGCAAGCACTTTATGACTGAGTCGTGTCCTTGGCTCAGAGAACAAACTTTTAAGAGGTAGGGCCCACTGGAAGGAGCTTCAGTTTCTGAGGGGCCTGACCTAGAGGGGACCTTGGGGCTATAGCCTCTTCTTCCTCTGCTTGTGTCTTGCCTTCTGGCCATGAAGTGAGCCACTTAACTCTGCCATGTGCTCCAGCTCTGATGTGCTTCTCCCCACAGATCCAAAGTCACAAGGCCACTGCCATGGGCTAAAAATCTCAATAAATTCTAGCTAATAAAGGCGCTGCATTCACCTTATGTGTGTTTTGTCTCGGGCACACCACTAGAGTGATGGGAAAGTGGCTAACAACACGTTCCTTCCTCTTTCTGTTTTACTTTTTTAGGATTACCTTTTCTTTGACTAAATATATAAACCATTAACACGATCCGGAGTCCGGCGCCATAGGACGGTGTGCTGCTGCAGCAAACCACTTCAGTTCCCATTTTCGTTAACTTTGGTTCATTTATCTCTTTCAGCCCTGCTTCTCTATCTCAAGAACTCACCCGGCAGCCCCGCACCCTGCAGCCCGGCACCCCCAGCTACCCCACACCCCTGGCAGCCCCACATGACTGGCTGCTCCACTGGTGTTAGCTCAGCTGAGCCCACACATCTCCCATGGTGCCACAGATCTGTGAGGACAGACCACTGTGGTCACACGAGAAAGTGTCTGTATCTGTCTCTTCCACTGGGATTTGTCAGTTAAGAGTCACTAGGGATTGTGCATAGGGCTTCTCAGACTTCCTGCCTGCAGTTTTGCCTCCTGTTTGCGGTTCTTGGGTTCTCCTAACCACCCAGCATCAAAATTCCTCCATCCTGTTTAGTCTTCATATCCTGTCAATAACTAGAGCGCATAGGCAGCCATTCAGTTAACAATTTCTGGGGATCAACTGTGTGCCAAGGCCATGGTGAATAAGACACACTGTGAGATCCCTGCAGTATAGCCAGCTGTGGGAAACCACAGGAATACATCAATGATGCCTGTGTGTTGTTGAGGACTGTGTCAGACAAAAAGGAGGTTGGCGAGAAGAAAATGTCCTAGAAACCCTCATGAATCAGGACTCAGAGATGGTTTCTGGGCTGTGTTGGGGTGGAGGAAAGTGGGAATCAGAGAAAAGTGAGGTGAGAGCAGGATGGAAATGGGAAAGAGCAAGCCAGGCAGGAAACCAGATCTTAATGAAGAGGCTGGCCACGAAGTCAGAGAGCTACCTGTCTCTGTTCCCAGGCTTGTATCCCAAGCCCCAGCCTGAGCGTCTTAAATTACACTTCTCCTTAGCGGCTTCACTGTTTTCAATCCTTTGATGCTTCCCGGAGAGTTAAAGTAAGAAGAAATGGAAGGGAGGAAGGAAAGGGAGGGAAGGAGGGAGGGAAGGAGGAAGGAGGGAGGGAGGAGGGAGGGAGGGGAGGGAGGGAGGGAGGGAGGGAGGGAGGAGGGAGGGAGGGAGAGAGGGAAGGAGGGAAGGAAAGAAGAAGGAAGGGAATCAAGGTAGGGAAAGAAGGAGGGAGAAAAAAAAAAAGAAAAAAGAAAAGAGCCAGTGAGATTTCTCTGTGGATAAATGTACCTGCTACCAAGCCTGATGACCTGAGTTTGATAGCTGGGTCCCACATGATGAAAGGAGTATCTGCTCCAAGTTGTCCTCTGACCCCCATACATGTGCTGTGGCATGTATGCATGCACTCATACAATAAATAATTAAAGCAAAATAAAGAAATGAAGTCAATCCATTTCATGGTGAGTAGATCAGATCTTCATATTCAGGCTCTAAATCAGCTTTCTTCTTCTGCCAAGCTATGGTTGTCCACATATGTCTAAGATTTTTTGGCAGGAGGAATCCCTCCCTCCCTCCCTCCCTCCCTCCCTCCTTCTGTCCCTCCCTCCCTCCCTCTGTCCCTTCCTTCCTTCCTTCCTTCCTTCCTTCCTTCCTTCCTTCCTTCCTTCCTTCCTTCCCTTCTTTCTTTCTTGAATTCTCAGGAAGCCATCAAAGGATTGTAAAACAGCAAAGACATGTAAGTGTATTTTTAGAAGCATATGCTGGAGCTGGGATGCACCTTGGGGACAGAGCATAAAGCTTTAGAAGTTGAACAAAGAGCAAAGTTTAGCAGAGAATGATCCCAGCCTGCCAGAGGCAGGCAGATCTCTGAGTCTGAGGCCAGCCTGGTCTACGTAGTGATTTCCAGGCCAGCTAGGGCTGCCTAGTGAGGCCCTGTCTCAAGAAAGAATAGAGTGATGATTGAAAATGGAGAAGAGCACAACTAGAAAGGGACTGGTGCCATAATTAAAGGGAGAAAGGAGGGTTCCCGGACTAGAGCATCCCAGAGAGAGTGGGGTCGGGGAGGGGTGGTTCCCTGAGTGGCGTGAAGGAAAAGAGAGACAGAGACTTGGCAAGCACACAAGGACTGTAGGACACACTCAGAATTCTAGTTTAGAATCCAATTAAGATGGCTTGTGGCACCACTCAATAGGAATGAAGAGACAGCAGCAGGATGGAGGATGAGATGCTGGGATGACAGTGTCCAGCTCCTGTCACTACGAGGCACTATGCCCATGACATAGGAAGGGCTGTGTTTTCTAGGCAACATGCAACAGATCACAGCATAAGGGTGAGGACATGCACACAGGACTAGAGGGGGCTGTATAGAGAAAGCCAGAAAGCAGAGCAGAGCCATGAGCGTTAATAGGAATGAGAGCTGTGTCTGAGGGGCATGGATAAAGCAATTCACTTCAAGAACCAATGCATAAACCCTGAATTGCTTTGGGTAGATGAAGGCTGCGGCCCAGGGCTCCTGCCAAGCCCTTCTCTGTAAAGATTTCTTCATTGTCTTTTCTTTTATGTCAGCATCACCAAGTGTTTCCCTGGCACCCTTCAGTTTAGCTTAATATAATTCTCTCCCTTTAAACTAAATTATTTTACATGTGTATGTTTGTGTCTGTGTGAATGCATGGGCATGCAGGTATGTTTGCCTGCATGTGTACACAGATCAGAGGAGGGTGTCAGGTGTCCTCCTCTACTGTCTCCTCCCTATTCCCCTGAGGCAGGGTTTCTTCCTGAAGCTGGGATTCCACCTCAGCTGGACTGAAAACTGGGAAACTATTGCAATGCTTCTGTTTTTTACCCCTCCAGCTAGTGTGACAGGCATTTGAAGGGACCTGCAGCTTGTTAGGAGGGACCTGGATTCAAATGCCCATGGTCAATGACTGTGTCATGTCTCCAGTCCCCTCTCTTTTGCCTGGTGTGTACTGGAGGCCAGAAGAGAGCATCAGAGTCTCTAGAATTTGTGTTACCAATGATTGTAAGCCACCACATGGGTGCTGGTTTCCCCTGAAAAAGCAGCAGCAAGTGCTTTTAATTTCCGAGCTTGGCCCCTATTTTTAATTTTTAAACGATATGATGTGATCACTTCGTATGCCTTGAAACTGTCTATACTATCATTCTAATGACTTCACGGTAGTCTACTGCATTCTATTAATTTGCTTCCAGTTTTTAATGTTAAAAACTATGCAGATCAGGGGCTGGAGAAATGATTCAGTGATTAAGACCACTGTCTGCTCTTCGAGAGGTCATGAGTTCAATCCCAGCAACCATATGGTGGCTCACAACCACCTGTAATGAGATCTGATGCCCTCTTCTGGGCAGATAGAGCAGTCATATACACAAAATAAATAACACACACACACACACACACACACACACACACACACACACACACACTTCAAATTAGGCTACTTTTCCTTCTTAAACTTATAGCAAGCACATCACCAGTGCGGATACTTCACCACTCGTCAGAAACAATGTTTTTATATTGTTATTTAACTTTCTAAACACTTGAACCTTTGTTTTGCTAACTGTTGTTTGCATTAGTCAGCAGAGGTCAGTTATTCTATGATAACAAAGAATCCCCCAATGTCAGAAGCATACAGTGTGAGGAACAAAGATTCTCACTCCTCACTGGAGACTCTGAGCCCCAAACACGAGACAGTTTATTTTATGGCTTTGCAAAGTTGAGTGCTAGCCCAGAAGAGCAAACATGCTGTCTGAGCACAGGGATGTTTGTCTGTCTCTTAACAACGTTGAGTGCATGGATTTGTCCCCAAGTTTTACATCTTGTTTATTCTAGAGTTTACCATGCCCTTGTCACCTCTGCAGGATGTTGGGAAAGCTAGCCTGGGGCTTGGGGGTTGGGGCTGTAACAACATGAGCAGACTCCACAGGGCTCCTGCATTTTCTGTTCACCTGCAGCTTTGAGTCACCTACACTGACTCAAGACGCTTCTGGAAAGGGACCATGGTTTTTATTTCTTAGAACAGCAACAATAAAAGAGTTGTTTCTCTATTCCTTTCAGCTTGACTGTGGGCTAGCATGACTCGCCTTCATGAGCTCTCCACTTTGGGATCTGGGTTGAGCAATCAACCTTGGTCTTAGACTCCCTCTTCTTTAGTAGAGGGGTCAGCAATGGCATCTTTTGATGATGCCCACGAAGCTTTTGCTTAGAAGTGTTGTCCATAGATCCCTGCTTGACTGACTTTTCTTTCTGGCTGTCTTAGGGTTTTATTGCTGAGAAGAGATGCCATGACTAAGGCAACTCTTATAAAGACAAACATTTAACTGGGGCTGACTTACAGGTTCAGAGGTTCAGTCATCATGGCAGGAAGCATGGCAGCATGCATGCAGAGATGGTGCTGAAGGAGCTAAGAGTTCTACATCTTGATCCAAAGGCAGCCAGAAGGAGGCTGGAATTCCACACTGGGCAGAACTTGAGCACAGAGATCTCAAAGCCTGCCCCAACATTAACATACTTCCTCCAACAAGGCCACACCTCTTTATAATACCACTCCTCACGGGCTAGTGGTTCAAACAATGAGTCTACAAGGCCATTCCTATTCAACCACCACACTTTCCTTTTGAATTTTTTATCAAAGCAAGCAACCTGCTTCTATCTGATGCCATGGATTGAGTACAATTGTTTACATTGAGTCACTTCAAGCATAATGGAACCACCTTGGCCTGCCATTACTTCAGATGTGTGACTCTCCTTGTCCCTTGTACATCATCTTTGTGAAGGAATTGGGTTTTATAGAGCATAATCATAAAGTTTTTTTCCCCATGGTATTTCGAATTGTCCTTAATGTTGCTTTTGACTCTGGATGTTATCCCAAGAAGATCTGAAAGCTTTTTTTAATACTTTGAGGAATTATCACCCATTCTCACTTTTATGACTTAAAATGTTCTATTTGTTCAAAGCAATCAATTTAACCTCTCAGTCAGTTAAACATCTCTACTACAGCTCTCAGGAAGACTTGGGTTCAGGCCTTGGCACATGTGACACTTAGAAGCTGGAGGCAAGAGGAGCAGGAGTTCAAGATCATCCTCAGCTAGGCCAGCCTGAGCAACATGTGTCAAAAAATAATTCTTCCCATTATAGACCTGTGAAAGGACAGTACTAGAAAGTTCCAGGTTGGTTTCTGCTTCACCCCATTTATAGTCACCATTCAATGCAACCATGTTGGTTTGCATCCTTGTGTTTGAATAATGATTCACTGCATCATGAAGTCTGCGCCTGTGTCTGAGGCCTGGCCCTGGATAACCCTGGGTACCATGATAGCACATTCCCAATAGTGTTAATTATAAGGTTCTAAGAATAGAAATAAGCAGACTGAAAACCACAAATCGAAAACTCTTCATTTACCAGTAGTGAATAAAGCCCACCAATCCTGAGCATAGCAAGGCACTTTATGAAGAAGGAAGCCACTGACCTATCAACCCTGATGAAGAACCGGGTAATTAAATAGACTAGGGACCTGACAACAGAAAATGATTCTCAGCATTTTGTTACGAATATTACAAATGTATAATAATTGATTTAAAAACTTTCATGCTTACTTATATATTCATCACATCTACTCTGTGGTATATTTTGTATGTACATATGTCTCCATTTTCTTATCTTTCTATCCACATAATGATCCACTTTTGTTTTATTTTAGGCAAGGTGCCATGTGTCCCAGGATAGCCCTAAACTCCCAGTGTAGGAGAGGATGGCTTGTATTTTTGATCCTCCTACCTCCATTTTCTGAGTGCTGGGGTGACAGGTGTGCACCATCACATCTGGCAACTTACAGCTTCACATGAACTAGGCAGGTACTCACCTAACTAAGTTATATCCCTAGCACAACTTTATTTAACTTTTTTTTTTTTGAGACATAGTTTCTCTGTGTAGCTCTGACTGTCCTAGAACTCTCTCTGTAGCCCAGTCTGGCCTCATAGAGATCCCAAGTGCTGGGATTAAAGGTAGACGCCACCATCGCCCAGCTAATAACCTTAATTTTTATTCCGCGTATAGGTGTTTTGCTTCCATGTATATCTGTGCGCCATATGTATGCAGTGCCTGTGGCAGCCAGAAGAAAGCACTGGATCCCATGTCTGGAGTTTCTGGTGGTTGTGAGACACTATGTGGGTGCTGGGAATTGAACCAAGGTCTTCTAGAAGAGCAACTAGTGTTCTTAATGCTGAGCAATCTCTCCAGTCCCCCATTTTATCTTTTATACTTAAAAACTTAAGTTGCTGGGTCAGAAAGATAGCTGCACAGCCAGTCAGGTAGCTTAGCAGGTAAAAAGACACTTGCTCCCAACCTGATGACCAAAATTCAACCCTGGGACCCACTTGGTAGAAAGAGAACTCTCAAAAGTTGTTATTGCAAGTTGTCCTCTGGCTGTTATAAACATGCTGGGATACAGAAACACACAATATACACCACACATACACACACAAAATAAACAAACAAAACAAACAAACATTTTGGGGGTTGGAAATCCTTGCTTTGTTATTCAAATTCAACAAAAATTATCAAACATTATAAAAACTTTTACTTTAAGATAAGAAGCTAATTGAACCTAATATTTTATTTTAAAAATCTACTAAAATTTTCATTTTTTTATTCTGCTTACTTTATATTTAATTTTTACAGATATGATTTGTTTATTTCTTGGGAATTTCAGACATGTGTTTTGATTGTGCTCACCTCCATTTCTCCTAGATCTATGGCTGTAGCACCAATTTAAACTTATCCCTGACTAGCTTAAAATAAATGAAACTATGGTTATTTTATTTGGCCTTGACAATTACTAGAGGGTAACCCTATCTACTTTTTAAACTACTGACCTGGCTACTTCCCCAGTGGAATACCCTAGACACTTGCTGTTTCTCCTGGCCATGTGCTCATGGTTCTGCTCCCTGCATGGTGGCTTCCCCCATCATCTCTCTTTTTCCTCCTCCTATCCCTGGCCTCTCCTCTTTCAAAAAGGTCACTCAAAATCTACCTACCTCTAATCCCTCCGGTAATTGGCTATAGCCAATTTTATTTAACCATTAGTTTTAAATCAAGAAACAAGATTTACACAGCAAAAGCTTGTAAACAGAAGTCACTCGTAGGCCTAGACCTTCAGGTATAGAATTTAGCATTAAAGTACACAGCAATAGAACAAACACCAACAATCTACCCTCACCTCCCCTTGCCCCCCAACTTTATGTTCTCTTTTTTAAAAACTTATTTTTAAGTATGAGTAAATGTACTGGTGATGTGGTCTATGCCACCTCATTAGAAGACATCACTGAAGCTTGGAGTTTTTTCAGAAGCAGAATTTCAAAGGCCACCTGAAGGATACACTTAAGACTACCATCACGTATTCAGTTATGCTAGTAAGCTCAGCTCAGTAGCAAAGAAGGAAGGAAGGAAGAAAAGAGAGAGGGAGGTGAGCAATTTATCAGCAATAGACTTATCAGAAAGAAAGTGATAGGGTCAAAGCGGCTCATAATAGGACTGTTTCCTGCCACTGGGTTCTTTTTCCCTCCTGGAGGGCTGTCCCAGCTGAGGTGATCTGCTCTGGGTGTGGATATGAACACAGAGAGCTACTGGGACAGTGATTGAAGAGGTGGGACTCGGCCAGGCGGTGGTGGCACACGCCTTTAATCCAGCATTGGGAGGCAGAGGCAGGCGGATCTCTGAGTTCGAGGCCAGCCTGGTCTACAAGTGAGTTCCAGGACAGCCAGGACTACACAGAGAAACTTGTCTCGAAAACAAAAAAAAAAAAAAAAAAAAAAAAAAAGAGGTGGGACTCGGAACTCAGGAAGCAGGTGAGTTCGGCAGGTGTGGGGCACAGATTAGTGAGTGACAATGGCATTGCTTTAGACAACTGTGCCTACTGCACAGGCAGCTGGGTTCCAGGTCTGAGGAATGCCATTGCTTCTTGGGTTCTAAAGTGTGGGGTACAGAAGAAGCTCGGAGCCCAGGGGGTAGTATAGCGCAGAGCAGCTGCTGACACGCCAGGCATCTCAGTGCTAAGCTCTGGTTTTGTACGAGCTTCATACTTGTTCCCTGGACTTTTCCTTTTGACAAGCCTCCCTTTTCGCAGGTTTACATCCCTTCGTTGTTCATTCAATCATTGTTTTGTTACTTCTATAGGGGAATAAGGACAGAGACTCCCTTATCCTCAGTCTTCTGGTTGTTTCTCTGGAACTCCCCAGTTTTTAATAGACACCTGGCTGTCCACAGTGGAGAAGCAGTTTGCAGTTTGCCTTGAGACCCACCATGTGGTAATAAGTATGTTCTGGCCAAGATTATGACAGTAGTTTCTTCAGGGGAAGTCTCTATTTAAAAACAAAACAGTCAACGAGCTGGAGAGATGTCCTACCAGCTGAGGTGGTTGCTGCCCTTGCTGAGGGTCATAACTCAGTTCAGTTCTCAGCACTCAAGTCCAGTGGCACAAAAGCACCTGTCGCTCAGTTTCCACGGGATGCTAAGGCATCTGCAAACACATGCACACACCCACTCACCCACATACACGAAAATGAAATGAAATAAGTCTTTCTAAACATCAGCCAAGTATAGTGTCCCCTCTCCTGTCCCGCCTGAGTGCTTAATATATGTCTGGCCAGAAAGCTTCTGTCTGTCTAGAGCCCAGCCCTTCGGGACTTGCACATAGACTTTTGCATGAAAGAAACAGAGCAATGTTGATTTTGTGTGTCTGTCATTTGGAGGCCAGCCTGGTGCTGTCACGTAGCTATGATGATCACCTACTTCCTGGTTGGCCACTCCCACCTTGTGCTCCCCGTATCTTTGCCACAGTGCTTCCCTAGCTTATCACTAGGACTTCGGTGCTTTAGTAGGTGCTGCAAGTCTGATGACATCTGTGACTGGATCCAGTCTGTTGGTGTGGACCTTTGTTCTCTTCTGAATTGTGACAGTTTTTCATTTCTTCTCCTTTTGATTAGGTTAAAGATAGCTCTTTGAGCACAGGGACCTTTTATGTGTATTTATAGAATTTTGATTTGATTCTCTCTTTTTTTTTTTTTTGCCTCATCTGCTTCATTTTTTTAAAATCTTATTACAGGTTTTCGCTTTGGTTTGTTTTGGGGGGTTTCTCAAGTGGCCTAGGTTAGTTTGAAATATAGTCAAAGATGACCTTACAGTTCTGCTCTTTCCACATCTAGCTCCCAAGGGCTGGGATTGTAGGCATGGACCACCACACTTGGTTTATGCCATCCTGGTGATTAAACCCAGATCTTCATGCATGCCGGACAAGCGCTGTACTAACTGAGACACATTCCAGCCCACATCTACTTCCTTACTGAATATTTCTCTCTGCTTTAAAAAAAAAAAAAATGTTTACCCTTGCTTCTCAGAGCATTTTGTAACAGCTGTTATAAAGATTTTACCAGTTAATGCTAACGTATGTGCCATTTTGGTGTTGGCATTTTCTGAATGTCTTTTTCTACAAGCGTTGAGATTTTGCTTGTTATTCCAGTGCTGTTATTTTGGATTATGCTTTGACATTTTGTTATAAGGCTCAGGGCTATTTTGAATTCCATGAAGTGTGTTGAGTACTTTGAGTAGTGTGCTAGTGAAGGTTCTCTAAAGAAACAGAATTGATAAAAATGAGTATATATGTGAACATATATAACATAATATATAATGTATCTAATATATAATATATCCATATACTAATTGTGGATGTATATGAATATATATGTATTAGCTACTTTTCTATTGCTGTGAAGAGGACACCATGACCAAGGCAAGTTAGAGAAGAAATTTATTGGAGTTTATAGTTCCAGAGAGTGAGTCCATGACAATCACGGTGAAAAGCATGGCAGAAAAACAGGCAAGTATGGTGCTGGAACAATAGCTGAGAGCTTACACACATATGCACATATGCACACATGCACACACAGAGACAGAGTAGAGAGAGAGAGAAGAGACAGAGATAGAGACGAGGAGAGAGAGAGAGAGAGAGAGAGAGAGAGAGAGACCCTAGCTCTTGTCAAATTAACAAGAAGAAGGAAGAAGAGGAGGAGCAGGAGGAGGAAGAAGAAGAGAAAGAAAAAGAGAGAGAAGAAAGAAAGAAAGCAGCAAGAGAAAGCCCACCACAACAAAACAGCACACTTATTTCCATTAAAATCTGTCCATTACTTTTTGATAAATCTTTTCAAATTAAATGAAAACATATACTTCAGATTCGTACTGTCACGTCTGCATTGTTCATATATGGGCCACTGAAAACCAATATTGTGTGTTTACATTACTTAAAGATTTCTCTAACAAAGCAGGCTAAAACATTCAGACTGCGGTTGTGTCATCTTCCTTCGGGCTGTTGGCGTCATCGATGCAGTCAACAGTTGCCTTTCTTTGTTAAACTCCGTAGAAACTGGCCTATTAAACATTCTGTATTGCTCTCCAAGTCTGAAGACATTCATAGTGGGTGCATGGTGCATGAAACGACTCTCATTTAAAATAGTTTTGGTTAGATTTTTGAAATAATGAGATGTCTTATGCTTGGATGAAAGCTTTTTCTGTCTTTCAAATTTTCCTTAGAAAGAGCCGTTTTTAAATAGATGTGTTTTCTAACCACAGGCCCAATTTTCTCCAGCTTGATTTGTGCCAAAATGTTTTAAAATGAGCTTCATGATTATTTTGTGAGGCCAGACGTTATTTGCTCTGACTCCTCCTTGTTTCCCCATCTTCTTCATTAAAGGCACAAGCTTACCTTACAGGGTAAGGCAACTTACTGTTTATGGATTGAAAGACATGTAAATCTTTGCTTTTCCCACTGATCCAGCCTGGGCTACTGCAGTGTTTCTTCCAGCCTTGCTCCTTGAGTTAGAAATGACACTGATGCTTCCAAATGGGACTGTTGGAATCAGCCTGCTCAGAGCTTCCATTCTGGGGCTTCTGTGTGATTATACTTAGTCATACAAAATGAAATAGAATAAAAATCTGTCCTGTGTCAGTCAAAACTCTTCTGGGAATTCCACTGAAATCTCTGGCTGCTCCCGCTGACTGCAGAAGACATGAGGCATGGGCTGTTTTCTTTTTATGTGTTTGTCAGAAAGATATTCCATGAGTCTTCAATATTATATGCAGGGCATGTATATTATAGGCAGTCAACGTGTATGAAGCCCTGGGTTCAATCCCCAGCATATCATAAATTGGATGTGGTAGCAAATGCCTGTACTTTCAGCACTTGGGTCAGAAGTTCAAGGTTATCGTAAGCTATATAGTGAGTTTGAGATGAGCATGGGTGACAGGAAGTCTTGTGTCCAAAAAATATAAATAAAATAATAAATTATAACACATAAACAAAAATAAAAGTTATTTTAAGATTAATAATAGCAGCTGGGAATTGGAAAGGCTAGATCAAGAACTCCTAATGTTATAATCTTTTTTTTTAAGATTTATTTATTTTTATATAGGAGTACATTGTCACTGTCTTCAGACACACCAGAAGAGGGTATTGGATCCCATTATAGGTGGTTATGAGCCACCATGTGGTTGCTGGGAATTGAACTCAGGACCTCTGGAGGAGTAGTCAGTGCTCTTAACCGCTGAGCCATCTCTCCAGCCCTGATGTTATAATCTTAAGATGAAAAATCAATTTCACAATTTTTGATGGTCATTACGGAGAGGAGAATTGATTCCATGTTCAGAGAGAGAATACAGCTTGCTGCACGTGGGGGTCCTAGGTTGCTCACAGGTTGTGAGATGTATTGTTTAGAAAGGGGTATGTATGTAGCAGATTTTTTTCCTGAATTATTGATTAGATAATAAAGATGGCAAGAAGCTGGGCGGTGGTGGCGCACGCCTTTAATCCCAGCACTTGGGAGGCAGAGGCAGGCGGATTTCTGAGTTCAAGGCCAACCTGGTCTACAGAGTGAGTTCCAGGACAGCCAGGGCTACACAGAGAAACCCTGTCTCGAAAAAAACAAAAACAAAACAATAAAGATGGCAAGAAGCCAATCACTGGGTGAGGAGGAGGTGGGCCTTCCGGTTCTGAGAGAGGAAGAGGGAACCGAAGGAAAGGAACATCCCTTCTTTGGAAGGCAAGGGACTGTTAAATCTGGTGGGAGAATCCACCAGAATCTGCCACCGGAAGATTTCTAACCTAGAATAGTTAATGAGTTTGGGACAATAGATTACACGCCCAGCGGTTGTGTTATCTGTTGATTCTAAACTAAGATTGTCTGGTGTTTTTCATTTTGTACGACTCAACTGAACTCCAGGGGAAAGGTAACCGCAGCGGAGCGTGGGTTGGCGAGCCGCTGAAATTTGGCAACAGCTAGCTGCAGGGAATAGGTGACTGGAAGAACAGCAGTTCAGTGACAAGCGAACCTCAGACTACCACATGGGGATAGCCATCGGGGCGCGGGGAGACCACCGTGCCTGGAGAGTAGCCTGCGATAGCATAGATTGTTTAGTTTTTTTGTTTTTTTTTTTAATAATTACACGCAACACATGAGCATAAATCAAGCAGGTATATATTTGTCTTAGTTACTCTTCTATTGCTCTGAATAAGCTGCCATGACTGGTGCAACTTATAAAAGAAAGCATTTACTTGAGGACTTGCTTAAAGTTTTAGCAGTGAGTCTGTGACCCTCATAGTGAAAGTGTGGTAAGAGGTGGGCAGGCATGGCACTGACGACAGTGGTTGAGAGACGAACCATGAGGCAGAGAAAGAGAGTGAGAGAGCTAACTGGGAATTGTGTGGAGTTTTGGAACCTCAAAGCCCAGACACTTCCAGTAACCTACTTCCGCCACCAAGGCCACACCTCCTAATCCTTCTCAAACAGTCCCACCAGCTGGGGACCAAGCAGTTAAACTTATGAGACTACTGGAGCCATTGCCTTTCAAATCTTCACAAGGTTTTAGGCTGCTAAGTGCATCATTAGACATTTTGGCTTGTCTGGTATTTGTGCCTCCCGAGTACTGAGATTAAAGGCGTATGCCACCATTGTCCAGCAATGGCTATTTTCTGGTAAAAATAAATTTTATTTTCTTAAAATTTTGTATTGTTTGGTCCTTTGAGGCAGGCTCCTTTAAGACTAACTGGGGTTGATCTTGAACTTGATGACCAAGGTTGTCCTTGATCTCCTGATCTTTTTTTTTTTTAACCTTCTCTGTGGGGATTACAGGTATATGCCACCTTGCCCAGCAATTTTGCTTCTTTATGAAGTATCTTGTTGCTGTGGGCTTGCAGGTGAAGCAGATGCCTCTCTGTAGCTGATCATAGTATCCAAGAGCAGGTGGGAACCTGCATGCTGAGATTCATGGCCATACAAAAGACAAATTGCTTCCCATAGGCGTCCCGGCAGAAGACAGGATTCTAGAAATGACACGAACTGGGTTAGGAAGGATAGAAGAAGTACATACCAGGGGTATGAAAGAAGAATGGTGTATAAAACATGTTTGGCTCTGTCCACCTCTACATCACTGCTGTCCTTGCCACAAGGGAACAGAACATTGGACTCAACTTCCAGATGTTTCAACACCTTAATACCAGCCTTTCCACTCGGGATGTGTTCCTTCACAAAATGAAGGGTTGACCTACATAATTCGTAGATGCCACGTGGTTTGCAAATTCTGTGAGCCTGTAATTTGAGATGATATATCTGAAGGCCGTGGTGTGCTTATGAGTGTTTGAACACCCTGATGCATGCTCTGTAAGATGTTTCTTAGTATCAGGGCAGACTTCTTGCAGACTCATGTGTCCTGCACTTACTTAGTCTTCAAGATTACTTAAACTGGTCAGTTTTAGCTGTCTGAGAAAACACCATTATAAAAATTAGAAAAACACTGCTCCCTTAGCTTGGAAAAATGATGCGTGCTTTTGTGTTTAGTTGTTTGTTTCTGCCCATTCGAGCTTCTTCCACAGAGAGACACAGCTGAGTGTCTGCTTGTGATTCTTGGCCCAATAAGTGAGGCCTTCCGGTTCAATGGTCACATTTGATCTTCTCCCAAACAGTATAAGCATAGTTCAGAACAAGATTGGATTTCTCTTCAAACATCTGTGACTTGGGGTGAACCTCAGGAAGTTAGAAAAAAAGGGATTTCCGTGTTTTCAAAGTAGAGAAACAGAAAGGGTGGTGGACTTTTGCTCAGACTGTCTGCTTCCCACTACTATGGAGTAGAGGAGTGAAATCGGCAGTAGATTCACATTTAAAAGTCCTTTCCAAAGGAAATAGGTACCAGGTACAAGGGACATTTCTATATTATTGTAGGAACTTCTTGTGTCGCTATAATTATTCCAGAGTAAAAAGTGGGCTTGTTTTGGTTTGCTTTCATTTGATTTTAGTTCCTTCCCTGTGGGGAAGTGGACTTTTGACTTTGGAAAGAGTTACTGCTGTCGTTTGAAATCTACAGAGCATAGGCAAGTGAGGCCTGTAGTCAGACTACTATCGTTTTCAGAATAGATTATGTGTGCAGAGGTTTCTTTCTTTCGAATCAGCATCAGTGAGCATAAAAAGCGATAGAATATTCCATTAAAAGTATCTTCCCTGCTGGGCATAGTAGCTCACCTTTTGTGGGACAGAGAAAGGTGAACTTCTGAGAATTCTGGAACAGCCTGATCTACATAGTGAGTTCCAGGACAGCCAGGACTACATAGAGAGAACCTATCATAAAAAGCTAAAAAGAAGGAGGAGGAGAAGGAAGAGAAGAAGAGGAAGAGGAAGAAGAGGAAGAGGAAAAAGAGGAAGAAGACTGAAAAGTTGGCTGGGCCTTAAGAAGACCTGGGTTTGGTTCCTAGTATCCACGTGGTAGCTCACACTTAACCATAACTCCAGGGTACTCACTCTTCTCTTACGACTTCCACAAGCACCAGGAACCATATGGCACATGTGGGCAAAATATTCATGCACAAAAAATAAGCGAATGTTAAAAACTGATTTTAAGTATGTTCTAGTGATGGAATGTAGTTTAGAGTCATTAGTGAGAACCAGAGTCTGATCCCAGCACTGTGGAAAAAAAGATGTGGGTTGGAGCAAGGAGGAAGGAGAAGAAGAAAGGGAGGAGAAGGAGGAAGGAGGAGGGAAGGAAGGAAGAAGGAGGGAGAGGAGGGAAGGAGGAGGGAGGAGGAAAGGAGGGAAGGAAGGAGGGAGGGAGGGAGGAAGGAAGGAGGAGGGAAGGAAGGAAGGAGGGAAGGAAGTAGGGAAGAAGAAGGGAGGAGGAAAGGAGAAGGAAGAAGGGAGGGAGGGAAGAAAGGAGGGAAAGAAGGAGGGTGGGAGGGAGGAAGTTTGTTCTAGCAAGTGCAGAGTACTACATGCCTGTCATTCCTGCTGTGTGGGAGGCTGAGTTGGAAACATCCTGATTTCAAGGCTAGCCTGTGCTACAGGGTGAGTTCAAGACAAGCTGCCCTACATAAGGGAATCTTTGTGGCTCGTTGTTTTTATAAAGGGTGAGCTCATTTCCCAGCTCAGCACTTGACCAATCAGACAGTGGTCAGGATTAACTATATACTTGATTTAAAAATATTTTCTCAATAATAGAAGCCAGTGCTCCTCTTCCCTGTGTGGCCACACGGAACACATTCCTTTTCCTTGCTTTTCACTATTTCTTATCTCTTTAATCGCAAGCTGGGGATGGGTGAGCAAGCTTTGCTTGTGAGAGCTACTAGGCCCTCCCTCCCTTTGGCCTCATGCAACAGTGACATCAGTAAAGATAAGACAAGGACCAGTGCTACCACACTCAGAAACAAGACGTGCTCAGCAGGTCTTTCTAGACTAGATGTGAGGCACTACGGGTGGGTTGTGAGAACAGAATGAATGGGAACCCCAGGGCAGCTTCCCAGAAGGAGCAGACACTACTTTCAGGGAAGATACTGTTGTACTAAAGCCAGAGAGAACAAACAGACCAGACCGCAGAGAGGATCGGAGAGCAGGCGTCAGGAATCAACTACAGAAAAGTATAGGTTCTTAGCTCGGGAGTGACTTCATCAAAAGTGAATTGTAGAAAAGTAATTTTCACAGTAGTGTGTCATATGGAACAGAGCAGAGAAAGTCTGAGAATTTTCCGGATTTCCAAGAGATGCAAAGATGGGTCATCAAAGCCTATGTCTTTCTCTTATCACACAATGATTAAATTAAAAAATATACACTTTTGCAAATAACTTCAATAGGAGGAATAATTTAATGTCATCAAAATGTGCAAAATGGCAAAGGAGTTGAAGATTTGGATTAAAAAATCTGGGTTTTAACTGGTATCGAATAGATTTATTAGGCAATCATCAATGTGGAAAAAATTAAAGCTAAGTTTTATTTCATGGAAAATAAATTTTCCTTGAAATTTGTATCTCAACACGTGTGAACTCAAAGAATGAGTTCCCTGTAATTTACCAAAGCTGTTCCTTTCAAATAATAATACCTAAAGCTATTTACAAAATAATACATCATATAACCAGGTGTACTGCCATTGATCCCAGCACGGGGCAGGCAGAGGCAGGCAGCTCTTTGTGAGCTCCAGCCTAGCCAGGGCTGCATACTGAGAACCTGTCTTAAATTATAATGGTAATAATAATGCAGAAATGCAAAAAGGCAAGTTAAGGGCTTGGTTTTTAAAATGAAAGAAAGACTGAACAATCTACAGTAGGTTTTATTTTTAGAGTTCCTGCCTTTTTATCCAAACAGAGATGAGGCAGTTACTCATTAGATGACAAGAGTTCTTTGTTTCCTCCTCCAATTCTCCTCTGAGTTAATACATCTCTGACTCACTGTCACTTACACAGGAACCTGCTTGCAGGGGCTTGTGCAGCTGCCCCAGGCTCATTCTCTGTAGAAAAGATACTTATCTCTACATGCTACAAGGGTAAAAATTTGTATTCATTGAATTCTGGGTTTAATTACAAATAAGTCAGATTTTATTAAGATTGTTAAGAAGACCAGAATTGTCTTTGGGGGGGGAAGGGGGTGCAATTTAAAGAAGTGTGGTAATCTGTTGATTATTTGAAAAAAATTACAAATTTCAGAAACATTTATTGGTTTGCAATGGAGTACATGCAGTTCTCAGAGAAGATGGAAGCAGGCAGGACTATGAATGAGCACCACAGCGTGGAGTGCAGGATGAATCATTCATGGTGCAAAGCTTCCAAGCTAGGAAATCTATCCACAGAGGGACAAGGGCTCAAGACTTTGTCAGTGAAAGCTAAACAAGAGAATTGAATGTGAGCAAGAGAGAACTGAACGAGTGAGAGGAGAGAGTGAGAGAATGAGATGGAGAGAGAGAGAGAGAGAGAGAGAGAGAGAGAGAGAGAGAGAGAAGAGAGAGAACAATTGTGTTACTATTGGCGTATAGGCTCCTAAGAGCCAAGACACACAGTCTGGAAAGTTCTGGGTCCACATGTCAGCCTCAGCATCCGTAGGTTGGATGGCTGATATCTGCTGTGCTGCTCAGTTGCCAAAAAGCTTTAGTATATCAAGTACACTCCTCTTAGATTGTGTAGTTAACTTGGAAGGGTTAGGAAGGGATGAATAGATGAGGACTGCCCCCACCCCCTACACACACACACCCTGGGCCTGTCTCAGGACCTTAAGCAGGATACTCAGTTCTGTGACCCTGACTCTCTCTTTCTCTATATACTTGGGAAAATTAAATTCCTGATGAATCTCTTGAAGACCATAATTGATCTAATAATGGCAGGTCCTTGCTTTTATATGCTCTATAAACATATTTTACGTTTGAATAGATTGAAGGAAGTATTTGAAAACAAGAACTCTGTTTAATCTTAGTCCTCATTAGATTCTCTTTGTGCAGTGGACAGTGGTTGACACAAAAGCTTGTAACCAAGTTGGAGAGGAAAAGTGACTGTAGAGCGCTGCTGTGTGACAAAATGTTTCCTAGGAAACATTATACACAGGTCTACTTACCCAGACAGGAAACCCAACACACCCCAAATATGGATACCACCAAAATCCAACTTGGTGAACCAATGAGCTTTATTGGGGTTAATACAGAAATATGGGTGAGAGGTTGCTTGCAGAAACAGAAATGATTCAAAGACAGCTGCATCACCAACGTTCACCCTAGCATGGGTGACGATTCACAAAAGCTGGGAACCTGGAGCACAGTATACAGCCTGCAGGCAAACATATTGGACAATGTCCTTTCCAGGTACCTCAGTTAGTGTAACCCTCTTTCAGGCTGGTCTGTTCTTCTCCAGGCAGATGGTCTAATCCTAGAGTTTTCTTTGCAGCTTGGCAAGTCTGAGAGTGACAAAGCTTTTATTGCTTTTTCTGGGAGGGAGAGGGTGAATGAATCTGATCAGTTTCAGGGACTTCCTGAAGCTATGATGGGTTCTTTAGCTTCTGTCTTAAGGTGCTTCCCTGGGAGATAGAATGTTTCAGTCTAGGAGTAAACCACAACCCAAGTGCTCAGCCTCAAACTGAAAGTCTATATCATACCCGCTCCCCCAAGTCTTAAGGATTGTCATGAAAGAGGGGCCAGAATAAGAGCAGAAGCTGAGGAGCACTGGATTGAAAGTGTCTTCTGGACACAATAGGTCTGCTGCCCCAAGAACTCTCAGAATCTATAGCTGCCTGCAGAAGATCTGCAGAAGATCAAGCCACTCAAAGTCTTAGCTAGTAGGGGAACAGGCTCAATGAAGTACCACCCCTAACTGAGGAGCTTAATAGTTCATTATTCCTGGTGGGAGGGAGTCCTTTTCTTTAAGAATATGGCAGCTAGTAGGTCCATCATACTCCAGGGGTGGCCCCATACCCCATACCCATGTGTATAGAAGGACATGAAGTTGTGGTGGATGGGAAGATAGATCTGGGAAGAGGTAAGGGAGGAGTGGAAGTGAGTTTGATAAAAAATACATTGTATGTGTTATTAAGGACTCAAGAATTAATAAAATAGTATATTTAAAATAATTTTTAAGAGAACTCTGCTTGTTTCTTAATTCTTTCCTGTTCTAGAATATTTTAGATACTTGTTTTCTGATATTTGACTTTAATAATTGATTCCTCCCCTTTAAAAAAAAGAGAAAGCAGTTCTATTTAATCCATTATTACCACGCTAATACTGTGGATCAGAGTCATGACTGGGCTTCCCAATGAGCATTAAGAAACAGTGGACACCACCACCCATTAGAGCATTCTGGATGCGTGAGAGCACGGACCAGTGGTCCCTGGGGGAGTGAATCCTCCTAAGACTTCTTTAGCTACTGTCATTTGGATGGACTGTCTGCCACTCTTCACACCATGTGATGGACTGAAAATTTTGAAGGTAGACCAGTTCTCTGTGTTAGCTCAGAGTGATATAATGCATAAAAACCATGCAAAGTCTTTGAACTTGTGCCCTACTTTTACCTCTGCTTGGCTATCTCACCAACTGGGATAAGATCCTGTTCCTAGAGCAGTCAAACAAACCCAAATGTGTGTGTATGCTTGTCTGTTGTTTGTTTTCATCTGAATTTCACTGTATCTACACAGCAGTAAGGTTACGTTACTGTCTGAGAACATATTAAATACTTATAACGAATGAATGGACGGATTCCTGGAGACCCTGAGTCTTCACTCATTCACTGACTCACGTATCAAGAAACCCTTGATGGCTTCAGGTGCTGTGGTAAGATTGATAAATGTCTCTTCTCCTCGGAGGGAGGAATGTGGGGAAAGGGATTTGGAAGAGGGGTTAATGGGGGAAAGATTTGTGAGGAGGGGTAATGGGGGGATTTTTAAGGGTGGGACAGGGCAGTTGGGGGTGAGTGGGGCTGGGCTGTAAAACCTGGTGGACTTCCTCTGCCAAGGCTCCATCTCCTAAAGGTTCCACAATCTCCCAAACAGCATCACCAGCTGGGGCCAAGCATTCAAATAATGAACGTGTAGGAACATTTCATATTCAAAGCACAATAGACCTCCAGGTCCATCTAGAGAAGATGGATGAAGAAGTCTGAACGTAATGCCTTTTTCTGTTAAATACATTTTGGGGCAAAATGGAACATTCAAAATCATCTTGTTTTTAAAGTCTGGCTGTCTTATTCTTGTTTTCATGTGCATGCATGTGTGCCTGTGTGGTTTTATGTATACAACATGTATGCAGCCTTTGGAGGCCAGAAAAAAGCCTCCATGAAATTAGAATTGCAGATGGTTGTGAAGCTCCACGTAGGAGCTAGAAATCAAACTCAGGTCCTCTGCAAGAGACAGCCAGTGCTGTTAACTGCTCAGGCATCTTTCCAGTTCCCAAATCTATTTTTTAATTTTAGACTTGTTCTATAGTGCATGTTTGGTCATTGTTGTTGTCTGATATGGAGAATGGTGTTTCTACCAACAAATGAAGCCAGCTGTCCTACGGGGCTCCTTTCCACCCTCCCGTGCCTCTCACATGCAGTCCGAACAAAGTTTCCATTAGGAAACTATTTCTGTTATTCGATCATTGCTCCTTTCATTGTTTTCATTGCTGGGGAGAAGTGACACATTGATGACAGCTATCAGAGCTCTTTCTGCTTTATTGGAAAATTACCTGAAAAATTACCATATCATTAAGTTCTTTAAAAGTTTCAAAACCCTCTCACGGAACTGCTCAGATAGACGTAAAAGAACTTCTCCTGCGACTTCACTCTGTTCAGTAACTGAGTAAAGCAGGTGAGCTCGGGGAAGCTGCTCCAGCAGAATGCAGTGCTGAAGGGAGAGTGGAACCCCTCTCTTGGATCATCCCCATCCCAAGGGAGAGTCCCAACAGAACCACTGGAAGTATGTTGGCTTCTGCCAGCAAAGTAGACTTGTTTCCAGCCGGCTACTACCTGGTGCAGGAGTTGCTGCCTGCCTATAAGGGAGAGTTCACAGCCTGGGGACAAGCATCTAAGATAAACTGGTGATGTTTCTCAGTGGCCTACTGGGTACATGGGTAGTGTTGTTTTAGTTCATGAGAGTGCTAGAAGGAAGGACATAGAGGCCAATTTGGGGAAGGGTATCATCAGGGATAGAATGGCAACCCTCTGAAGAGCAGAAAGACCAGATAGGACAGGAAACAGACCCAGGAAGTGCTGCAAGCATTTGGAAACAGGGCTGGAGGATGATTCTACAAGGCCTTGCAGAGCACACACTGGGTTTAGTAGATGCTTGGAAAACATTTATTGTGGGTTGAGTGTGAAATTAGTCCCTATAGATTTGTGTGTCTGAACACGTGGTCCCTAGCTAGCTGTGGTATTTTAGAAAGTTGTGGAACATTTAAGTGGAGGTCTTACTGAAGCCAGCCTTGAGGTCTGATAGCTGCTTCCTGCCCATAGACTGACTGTGACAGACTGCCTTGCCATCCTTCGAACATACCTTCTCTAGCAGGGTGGATTGTGGCCCCTCCACCTGTGAACATAACAAATCCAGCCCCCCCCCAACTGCTGCTTGGTAAGCATTTGTTACAACAATAAAAAATGTAAGTGGTATAACATTGCAGGATTTTTGAGCCAATCATTGCTGTGGTTTAGGAAAATTAATTAGAAATAAATCTATGGCTAGGGGTCACAGCAGGAAAGGCAGAAGGTATAACATGTACCCATAATGCTGAAGAAAGGACAAAGACAAATCATTCACTTGCCAAATTAATACATATATGTACTGGCTAGTTATGGCAACGTGACACGAGATAGACTCATCAGAGAGGAGGGAGCGTCAATTGAGAGAATGCCTCTGCCATCAGTGGTGGTGCACCCTTTAATCCCTGCACTTGGGAGGCAGAGGCAGGCAGATTTCTGAGTTCGAGGCCAGCCTGGTCTACAGAGTGAGTTCCAGGACAGCCAGGGCTACACAGAGAAACCTGTCTTGAAAAACCAAAAGGACAGAGAGAGAGAGAAAGACACACACACACACACACACACACACAGAGAGAGAGAGAGAGAGAGAGAGAGAGAGAGAGGAATGCCTCTATAAAATCTGAGTATATGCAAGTCTGTATATGCATTTTATTAATTGGTGATGATGGGAGAGGGCCCAGCACATGGTGGGTGGAGCCATCCCTGGACTGGTGGTCCTGGATTCTATAAGAAAGCAGGCTGAGCAAGCATATGAGCAAGCCAGTAAGCAGCACCCCTCCATGTCCTCTGCATCAGCTCCTGCCTCCAGGTTCCTGCCTGGTAAGTCTACCCTCGCCGCTTTTGATAGTGAACTGTTGCATGGAAATCTGTGTGATATAAACTCCATTTGTGTCCACGCTGCTTTTGGTCATGGTGTTCTGTCACAGCAACAGTAACTCTAACCAAGACAATATAGAACAGCATACATTATTGCTCAGCAATAAAAATGAACCATTAGATAAAGCCCTAAAGACACCACTCACTTTGAACACAGGACATAGAAAAATCTGCCTCAGACTGACCAAGAACCTCTTTCCCTGCTGTCTAGGTCACATAGTGACAGAAGATGCCATGGAGACTGCTGGGAGATAAAACCACTAACGGAACTTAACAAGATATATCATCTGGTACAATAGTAGAGAGATAGTTTCTGATTGGATATGAGGCTTGTTCTACACGAGGGCGTTCATGCCTGATACTGTAAATGTGCTTCAAAGCTCATGACTGGGAGCTTGTAAGTTATAAGTGAGCAGCTTTCTGTTGCTGTTTTGCTAAATGGCCATGCTATAAAAATGCATCCTAAATGTTGTGTGTAGTTTTACGCTCTATCTGCCTTTACTCCGTGAGGTGACCATGCTACCAGCCCCCACCCGGTTTCCCTTGAATCCTCAGACAAAAGGCACACACACAGTTTGTTCCTTTTCAACTTGCCTTAGGACACAATTGCTAAGTGCTACGATCTCCAGCCTGGAAAAAGCATGCCCATAATAATATTTGTATCTCCGTTTCTCCTACCTGCCCTAAACTTCAGTGGCTAGTCCCACCTAGCCCCTGCCAAACATCCCTGACCACCCTCCTGTACTAGTGACCCACAGGCCCCAGCTCCTCCCGACACTTCACATGGCTGCTGGCTTCTTCTCCCTCCAAGGTGTGGCAAAACAAAACAAAACAAAACAAAACAAAACAAACAAAACAAAACAAACAAACCCCGTCTCTTCTCCTTAGACCTGAAAGTCCTGCCTGTATCTCCTGCCCAACAATTGGCCCAAGGCTTTCTTTACTGACAGATCAAGAGCTAATTAGGGAACAGGACTTAGCATCAGAACCGCCCCCTTACACCTAAACATATCTATAGATTTGTCTTGCTCTCAACTTTGGTCAGAGATTGGTCTTTTTGCAGTGGGTAGTGGTTAAACGTAGAGACTCCTAACTGCTCAAAGCGGTGTCAGTGTTCAGCCATGGATGTGTCATCAATACCAAGCTCCCACTAGAGGCTGATGAAATAAATAATTTAAGGACTGATGGATGGTAAGGAGGGACTTGGTGACTTCTGGGACACAACATGGCTATTGTACATATCACAGCAGCCATGGTTACCAGTACCAGACCTGCACAAGATCAGTTCAGTCAGTATTTCAGCATTTATGGGAAGTAAGGAGACCAGACCCTACCCCTATAGGAGGAACCGTTGGCAGCTGATGCCTGCTGAGGGAGGGGAAGTCACTCACCTCTTGGGACATGGTAGGTTGCCCCTGGCCACTGATGGCCACATCCCCATGTGTATACAGGCAGCAGTAACCAGACTCAGGGAGTTTTTAGTAACAATAGGAAAAGAGGACATGGGGGAAGGGACTGTAGAGACGGCTCAATGGTGAAGAACAAGTTCAGTTCTCTGCATCCTTATCAGGTGGCTCCCAGCTACCTGTAACTCTAGCTCTGAGGATCTAATGGCTGGGCCTCCAGGGATACTCACACTCTGTGTGTGTGTGTGTGTGTGTGTGTGTGTGTGTGTGTGTGAGGGTAGGGGCACTAAGGGAAATTGGAAGGAGGTAGTGATGGATGGATATGATCAAAACACATTGTCTAAATATATGGCGCTTTCAAGGAAATAAACACATTATTTTTAAATGAATGAACCAACTTGCTATGTTTAATGAATGGAGCTAGTCTCAAAGTCTACATTTCATGAGACTTCATCAGGTGTAGTGGTCATAAATGCCTGTAATCCCAGCACTCAATAGGCTGGGATAGGAGGGCCAGGACTGCTTTGGTTACATAGAGAGATGCTTATATTTTAAGAGAAAAAAATAACACATGACAGAACTCTAAGGATGGAGGACAATCAATGATTATTAGAGATGAGGGGGAAAGGAAAGACATATAAGAGAATTTATTCAGTCAACTGGACTGCACTCAACATGTTTATAATGCCAGTCCCTGGAATCTGTGCTTGAATTGAAAATCATAGTACTCTATACCAAAAGGTCACTTTCACAATATAATTTTTAAAATAAAAATTAAGAAGTTAGCCAGGTGTGGTTGCACAATGCCTGTAAACCTAGTACTCTAGTGGCAGAGATAGATATCTGTGAGTTCGAGGCCAGCCTAGTCTACGTAGTGAGACTCTACCTTTAAAAAAAATCACATTAGTAACTGGACTCGCATGGTGGCTGGTGCCTGTAATCTGAAGGAGTTTGAGGCCAGCCTGGACTACAGAATGAGATATTATCTATCCCAGTTTTCTTTTTGTCGCTATGACAAAAAACTGAGTGCATTAGTTAGCTTTCTGTTACTGTGATAATGACCATAACTGTATGAATTGGTTACTTTTCTATTGCGATGATAATATATCATGATCAAGGCAACTTATAGAAGAGTATATTTGGGGCTTATGGCTCCAGAGAGATAAGAGTTTATTGCTATCATGGTGGAGAAGCTTGGTAGCTGGGGCTGCTGCTGCAGCAGTTGAGCACTCACGTCTCACACCCATAAACAGGAAGCAGAGAGTGAACCAGAAATGGCATTTGGCCGGGCAGTGGTGGCGCACGCCTTTAATCCCAGCACTTGGGAGGCAGAGGCAGGCGGATTTCTGAGTACGAGGCCAGCCTGGTCTACAGAGTGAGTTCTAGGCCAGCCCGGGCTACACAGAGAAACCCTGTCTCGAAAAACCAAAAAAAAAAAAAAAAAAAAAAAAAAAAAAAAAAAGAAATGGCATTTGGCTCTTGAAATTTCAAGAGTGCTCCAGGTGACATACATCCTTCAGAAAGGCCATACCTCCTAAGCCTCCCCAAACATCACCACAAACCAAGTAGTATTCAGATGAATATGAGGAGGCCTCTCATTAAACCATCACAGTGACCAAAGCAACTTGGGGAGAGCAAAAGGTTTATTTTAGCTTCGATTTGCAGTTACTTCATCGTAAAGGAAAATCAGGGCAGAAGCTGAGGCAGAGGCCATGGAGGAATGCTGCTTAGTGACTTGCTCCCAATGATTTGCTTGACCTGCTTTCATTGTATAGCCAGTACAAAAGTAGGACTTCCCAAACATGAATCAAGAACATGTCTACAATCTGGTATTACATCAACTGAGGTTCCCCTTTCCTGGTAACTCTAGCTTATTTCGAGCTTTACACACACACACACACACACACACACACACACACACACACACACACACCAGGACCTTGACCCTAAACCAACTTAGAAAGGAGACAATTTATTTCAGCTTACAACTTCTAGGTGGTAACTGTGGGAAATCAGAGGGCAGGAACTAGAGACGGGAACCAAAGTAGAGGCCATGGTGAGTACTTCCTGCTTTTCCTCCGATGACTTGCCCTGCTTTTTTGCTTATGTGCCCCAGGACCACCTTGCCCAGGCGTGTCACAGTGGCCCTCCCACATCAATCATTAATCAAGAAAATGCCTTCCAAACATCTCCACGATCAAGCTGATGGATTCCTTAACTGATGTTTTCCCTTCTTAGGTATCTCCAGTATGTGCCATGTTGACAAAACTGAACCAGCAAAGTCAAGAAGAAAAGAAAGAAAGAAGAAGGAAGAAGAAGGAAGGAAGAGGAAGAAGGAAGGAAGAAAGAAAGGTCATATAAGAAAAACGAGACATTTTCTATTGTTTGAGATATTTGACAGGACACATTATCATAAGTGAAACTGTCCTATAAGGAAGAAAGGAAAAGAAAGATAAGTTCTTAGTTATGAAATTGAGAGTTGATTGGTGGTGGTGCTTTGGTATGGGCTTTTGTTGTTGCCAGTGCTGTAGTTGTTTAAAGCAAGTTTCACTGTACAGCCTACCTACACTGACCTCCAGCTACAGTCATTCTGCCTCAGCCTCTAGCATGCTGGGATGGCAGGCGTGCATGTGCAAGCCCAGGCCAGAAGGATACGTGTCTGAAGATGTCTGTAAGGGTAGATGCTAGCCCCTTGCTCTCCTAGGGATGGATCACTATTTCATGAAGAGGTCTGCGTGTCTATCAGTATTGCCAGGCTAGACCAAGAGCACACAGAAATCACAGCTGTGCTGTGTGGCTGTCATTGAGACTCTGTGCACTTCCTCCTTGTTCTCCAGAACACCTGCTCTTAGAACTCAGCCACTGGCCTGTGTGGAATTCACAATTCATGGAAAGGCATGTGAGAAAAGAAACTAAGCTGTCTGCCCACATACTTGGCTGGTATTCTAGCCAACAGGTAGCCCTGCTTTCCAAGCCCCATGAAAGAGCCGTGGCTAACTGCGTAGCTGACAGGACAAAAAATAAAAGATGCTTCTGCTAGGCTACCAAACCCTGCACAAAGATGTTCAGGAGCAAAATAGATGACTACTGCTGTGCCTAGCATGCTGTGAGACACCCACCACAGGCACACACACGTGCACTCACACACACACGCTGGAACACATTGCTTGTGTGACTCCATTGTTTCAGGGTTGCTTATATGGAGCAATAAAGAACTAATCACATGTTTTTATTTACCAGTACAAACAGGACAGAGTGGCTCCCTAAAACATGCTATTCAGAAGTCTTCTTAGGATAGGGTGAGCTAATTATTAAATGTTTAACTGTCCAATGGTGCCAGAAGTATTTGTCAACTATGACAGAATTCAGTATATGTAAGGTAGACCCAATGCAGACTATAGGATCCTAGGGACCATATATAGATATGGATCCTAGGGAATATATATATAGGTATATATCAACAGCATGAGCCCTACACTGAGTCTTTGACATAATATTGTGTTCTTTCCACTGTGCCAAAGTCCTTTTTCAACAGGATTCCCAGAACAGGAAGTACGAGATGAAGAACAGGTAACATGTACTGCACACTTCTATTCCCTGTCCCATGCCTGTGGCAGACATCATTACCCCAGTGTAGCACTCTCCTAAATTCTCTGAGATGCCTGAGGAAGATGGGTTTGAAACTGTTCTTGCTGAGGACCTGAGGGAAGTGACCTAGGAGCTATAAGCATTTTACAGCGGGAGTGTGTGTGTGAGGGGCATGGTACTGAAAGGGTAAGCTCAGTGCATACACTATGAAAGGGCTGGACAAAAATGTGGTCTGTATGAGCAACGGGGATGATTCCAGTAAGACTGAGCTGTGTTCAGAGTGCCTGGGAGAAAAAGCCCAGAACTCACTTCTGACAGACTCTGAGGAGTCTTGCTTCTCACTCGCATGAGGAACTCTTAAGGTCCTGTAAGACAATTTCTTTCACAGACTATTTATTTATTCTTTTTAATTGTATCTCTGTGTGTATACACACATGTAGACGCAGAGCCCTCAGAGGCTGGGAGAGGGCAGTGGATAGCCTGGACCTGGAGTTACAGGTGGTTGTGAGCCATCTGATATCTGTTCTGGAAACTGATGCCTGTACATAATTTGGGCTCATAATTGGAAACCATTCATCTCTGAGGGGGCAGTGCTGAAAACTGTCCACTTTGCTGGCTCTACCGTTTGTAGTGCACTTGGTAAAGTAATAAAAAAAAAAAAAAAAGAAAAGAAAAAAGAGTGTCTCTAGAGTATGGTTTGGAAGCGGAGGTTACAAGCCTGTGGGCTAGAAATGTGAGGAGCACTCACTGGGAAGAGAATTCAAATGACACAATCAGGATCAAAGACAGAAAGTCTCTGAACTGGACCAAAGGGGACACAGATCTCTCTTATATAAGGAACTGTCACTGAACCCCCTAGGAAACCAATTCCTTTCTTCTGAGCACGAATCTGAGAGGCTCTGAGCAGGTCAGGACTGAAAAACCAAACAAGCAACTGTCTGCATTTCTTTGTCCTTGGAGTACCTAGTAGATGTGTCCTCCTAGTGAACGTCATCCCAGAGATGACGGTAAAAGGCACCGGGGTTCTGTCTCTGAGGTTCCCCTTATGTTCTGTTAATAAAGTAGACTTTCAGAATATGGATCTAGTGAGTTAGTGATCTAGATGCTGCTATGGACCACCAGGCCAATCCTGAGGGGCAATCTTCCACACAACCATATCTTCTTAGCTGTCTCTTTCTATTTCTCTCTTGTTCTCAGTTTCTGACTCTGTCTCTGTATCTCTGAGTTTCTCTCTACCAGATTCCCAGTCTCTCTCTTCCTCTCTCTGGCTCTCGCTCTCTTCTTTATCCCCACCTTCCACAGGTCTCCTTATTCTTGGAGACACTGGGAGCTGTGAGAATCCATCCACATACTTCGTTATTCTTGGGACATTGCTCTAGGTAATGAAATCTCACTGACTCTACTTTCCAATGCACAGTATACAGGCTTGCTCGTAAAAGTTAAGGGTTCTTTTCAGAAAACTGACAGGTAACAAAACAAATATAATATAAAGAAGTGGGTTTGTTTGCGTGATGAATACCTCTTTACTTCTTTTTAGTGTTCAGACTATTCGGCTTGCATTTCTGTCCATGTGAAATTTTCATAGATCATCAAAGATCATCAATCTTTTTGGGCTCTGCAGTTCATGTTTTGGAGCTATTAATGTCTGTTCCCCAATCGTCTCCAGAATAGGTTCAGTACCCCAGAGCTTTCCACTAAGTTTCCCCAGATGCATGGCTTTCAATATACAGTGAAAGTAGAGCATTTCTCAGAATCCTGCCATATGGTACGTGCTGGTGCACAGGATTAAGAGGGAGGCAAAACACTTCAAAGGAAAAGAGTTTTTCCGAGTTGGTTTAGTCAGGTGCCATGTTATGTGATTTCATGAAACAAACTGAATCTTAATGGGCCTCAATTTGCTAATGTGTGAAATGGGGATAAAAGACAGAGGCAAGCTGAGGCAGGGAGCTTAGAAATATAAGCGCTCCCTAAGTACCTGCTTCCCTTTGTTTCCAACCTTCTAGTTTAGGACTTATTACTGAAACACGCCATCAAAAATAAGACTACTCAGGCAGCAACCAACCATCCTGATCTTTGACGTGTAGGTCTGGCACTTCTTCATTTTCTTCTTAACTGAGAAAGAGCAACCAGCATTAATTAGGGAAAGCAAAACTTTGGGGAGAGAACCCTTCATCATCTGGTCTCTTGGTTTTCACATCTGTGGTGGTGTGGCTTTTACACAGAGCAGCTGCGTTTTCTTCCTGTCACACTCAGAGTGCCGTGTGTGGCCTCCTTGCCTGTAGGTATGAGCGGATTTTACTCCAGGTGATGTTGCAGAGCAGCTGAAAAGGAAACCATGGGAGGCCGCGGGGTGTCAAGCTCTCCTGAGATTCTTTAAACCCTTCTCCAGCTCTGCAATCGTGTTTCCCAGCTCTGTTTCTTTAAATTGTTTGACGTCAGAAAGAGAATGCTATAGCAACCGTCTGTCAAAGTGGAATTAACTCCAAAGAAAGATGGGGGTGGGGAGAGGAGCAATGCCCCTGCAGAAGAAGCAAATTGGAGACATTTTATGACATGTTTAGTATAAAACGTCAGAGAAATGTGAACAAAGTCGCTTGAGGTGCACTGGTGTTTAAAGAGCAGAGACCTGGCAGGGTGCTGGGGACGGCCTTCCAGTCATCAGTGACAACAGAGTGTAACTTCCAAGAGCTGACAGTCAAGAGGCAGGCTCTGTGCGAGCACGGGTTTGTTCAGGAATGTTTTCAGCACCTTCGGGTGTGTTGGGGGCGGGGCTGGGGGACAGTATCACTAACTTTATGTTCCCAGTGAACCTCGGGCATCCACCGACGGCTGCTTGGCTGGATTGACTTCAGATTTCAGAACTCAATGATTGCAGACTGCATCTGTGGCTCTCCTGGCTCAACCCTGCAGCCCAGGCCAGGCCCAGGCCAGGCCCAGCCGCCAAGAAGTCAGGCACATTGCTTAGACGGCGCGTCCAGGGGCACACGGATAAATCGAAACTGCCAGGGATGCTCTTTCCGCTTCCCAAAGTCGCAGAAGCTGCACGCTTTGCTATCGCCCAACCCCTGCACCCCGGCCCAGGCCACGCGCGCCCCCTCCAACCCACCCCTTCCCAAGCCACACGCGCCCCCGGCCCTGCGTGCGCCAATCAGCCTCCACCCAGGCCAAGCGCGCTCTGGGTTCTCCGAACCCCTGGAGCGCCCCCCGCCCCGACCGCGCTCGCTCCCGCCAGCCACGACCCGAGCCACGCGCGCTGCTGTCTCGGCGCGTTCCCAGACCCTCTCCCCGGCCTCGCGCGCCCCCGCCTCCGCCCCCGCCCCGTGCGCCGCGCCCCGGTCCCCGCCCCGTCCGGCGTGCAGGGCTCTGGGTGTGGTCGCCGTCTTGTGTGGCGGAGCCAGCTAGCGGTTCGCGACCCGCAGCCGAGCGCCCAGCAGCAGCGCGGTGGTGGCGGCCGGGCTCGAGGTAGGTGGCGAGCACAGGAGGCGAGCGGCTACTCTCCGTATGGACGCCGGTGGCGGGTGGCGGGAGGCGGGCGGCGGGTCTCCGTGTGGACGCGGGTGGCGGGAGCTGGGCTCCGCGTGGATTCTGGCGGCGGGGCGCGGGGCTCCGTGAGGACGCGGGCTCTCCTGCGCTCGCTCGGTGAGGCCCGGGACGGCCCGAGGGTGCGGCCACCGGGGAGCCCAGAGAACGGTAGCTGCAGAGCACGGAGCCCCGACCCCTCCAAGTTCTCCACCGGCTGCTGGAGCCTCGGGTTGTTGTTCTAGACGGATACTATGTCCCCAAGGCTTGGTTATTGGGGGGGGGGGGTTTATAACGGATTTTGGATATTGGATTTTGTAAGTTTAGAACAGGAGAAAGCTTTTTTTCCCCTCGTCTTCCCTCCGCATCTCTTTCTGCTTTTTCAAAGTTGAGAGACGGCTTCCAGTTGTGGGTAATTTTGTTTTCTGTACTCCCTCTCCCCCCACCCCCCCGTAAAAAGGTGAGAATATACCTGCTGTGGACCCGTGCCCTACTAGGGAGTTCCCTTAAGACAGAAATGTAATTATTAGTCCCTTTCAATATCGCGAACTGAGACGGTGACCTTTTATATTTTTCAGCTTATCAGGATGTGATGGCTGACACATGCTCATATGAGAGGGAGGGAGGGACGGTTGTTTTTTACAGGGGTTGGACCAAACTGTATAATATTTGGTATCTGCCACCGCCGGTTCTGAAAGTTTACTGTATATTTGAATATTCAGAGCATTTAAGGAGTCTTCATTATTACATTTGGATTTGCTTGTGAATTTAAAACTGAAATAGAAACTTTAAAAATATTATTTAATAAATATTGCCAGACCTCTTGTGTCTACACGTTATTAGACCATGACGCTGATTCTGCGTGCTGTGGTTCACTTAACTACAAGCCTTAAGCCCATGAGCAATACACAGGAAGCTGGTCTTTTATGAATAAACATATCAGCATGTATTTTTACTCTTTAAAAATAGATCCTGGGACACTTTCAGAACTAAGAGTGGTAGCTGAGTATTGGGCATTTTTCTGTCATCACCAAATATACTGTTGGAGATTGAGTGAATTCTTTGATCTCTTTCAGTTGTGTTATTTTTAAGTTTGGTGGCTTGGTTATTTCTTTCTTTGCTTTGCTGACTAGTTTCATCTGATTTCTTAAAGGAATTGTTTACCAACGCTCTGTCTTGCATCAGGGGCAATGAGCTGTACTGTTCTGTCATGTCTCGGTCACTTCTCAAAGGAGACATTATACCTTCCACAGGCAAGGAGACATTAAATGGCTCACTGTGGCCTTGTAACTGTTAACTCAACTCACTGTGGCCTTGTAACTGTTAACTCAAGTTGGATTCAGGACAAGATCCCTCTGTCAATAGAGTGCCCGCTTTTCCTTCTAAAATACATGCAGTTAGTCCTAGGCTCTGGGAGTGACCCTCAGCCATCACTGATGTACACATAAAATTTCCTAGGCGTGTCAGAAACCTGTGCTGGTTTCTCTGGTGTGATTGGTACCATTTACTGGTGTCACGTTGTACAGTCACCCATCAGGCATTCTGTCCTTGGCTCCCCTGGGGTCAGTGCCCCTTTTCTTGGGGCATGGTTATTCTATTGTCATTAAATAAGTAGTGGTGGCTCAACTGTTCCTCCAAACTAATACCTTTATCTTAACATGGCTCCTGAAACATTTCTCACTACTTTGGAAGGATGGGAGCTGAAAAGCTAGCGACTCCAGGTGGTGTGGGGGCTCTCCTGGAATCCCAGCTCCAGGACGGTGTTGTTGAGAGGGGCTCTAACCTGGGCTACAAGAAAGCCCTTGTCTCCCAACAACAATGTGCTTTATAATGTGGGAATTCTTTGCTGCCCTTATGTGTGAAGTCAGATGTTCCCACAGCTGCTTCCTGCACCACCATCCCTTTCCCTGAAGCTCTGTGTATCTGTTTCTGTGGCTCCCTTCACGCTGTTGTGTAAGTAGGGTGGTGTATCCACTGGGAAAACACATTTTTCTCAATGTGGCCTATGTCTTTCTGTCTGTCTGTCTTTCTCTTTTCTTTCTTTTCTCTCTTCTCTCTTTCTCTTTTTGTTTTGTTTTGAGACAGCGTTTCTCTGTGTAGCTTTGGCTATCCTAGAACTCCCTCTGTAGACCAAGCTGGTCTGGAAATCACAGAAATCTGTCTGCCTCTGCCTGCTCTTGGAGTAGCAGGATTAAAGGCATGTGTCACTACTGCCTGGCTTTTACTAAAGTCATTTTAAATGACTTGTGTTTCTGGGTACCTTAGTGCCAGTGCCTGAAGAGGCAGCGCTTCAGATCCCCGAAGGTAGCGTTATTATGAGTCTTTGTGAGGCACTTGGATGTTGGGAACTGCATTTGTTTCCTCTGCAAGAACAGTGCAGTGTGCCCTCATGCAGTGTGCTATCTAACAGCTGAACATCTAAGCTCTCTAAGCTTTACGACCTTATTTTGATCTTCATTGAGAAAGGCTAATCTTACTCGTCAACTGGACACACCTTGGTAGAGGATCCTGAAGAATTACTTTCATCGGATTGGCCTTTGGACATGTCTGTGGGACATTTTCTCGATTGGCAGTTGATCAGGAGGGCCCGGCCCATTGTGGGCACCACCCATAGGCCAACGGCCTGGGCCATGTAAGAAAGGTAGCTGAATGTGAGCCTGGGAGCAAGCCAGTGTTCTCTGTATTTCTCTTTTAGTTCCCCTTGAGCTCCTGCCCTGCCCTCCCTCCATGAGGACTGTGACCTGGAAGTGTAAGTCAAATCAACCCTGTCTTCCCCAGGTTGCTTTGGGTCAGTGTTTTAGCATAAGAGCAGACATGCAAACTGAGATAGCCCATTAAAAAACAAAAAAGCAATAGCCCTTTCATTACATTTTTCATTGTGTGTGTGTATATGCACAGGTGTGCATTCATGTGTGAGCGGATGCAAGCCTGTGGCTGTCACAGGACAGCTTGTAGGAGCCATTTCTCTCTTTTGGTCCTGGGGGTTGAACTTGGATCTTTGGGCTTGTTGACAAGAGCCTTTCTCTGCTGAGTCATCTGCTAGCCCTGGGAAAGCCAACAAAATAAATGCAAGACAGGTTGGACCAGTACCAAGGGCCCAACACCTTCTGATTTCCTTGGGTACCAGGCACCTATGTTTGTACACCCACACACAGACATGAACACATGCACATAAACAAGCTGGGGGAGGGGCTTTAGGATATGCTTCTTTTTGTCTTAACTCCCGAATTGAGTACAACACATGGAATAACCTAACACCAGAAAGAAAAGAACCAGATAGGGTTTGGACACAAGACTAGCCATTTTTTATCTCATTGTAAAATGAACTGAGGAAGAAAGGTTGGATCTTTGCAGGTAGCTCTTACTTGCATGATAGTAGTCCAGCAGTCTGAAGCCATCTTGTCGGTACTGTCACATTGAGAAGATGAGTGTGGGGTTGAAGGAGAATGACTCCCCTAGGCTCCTAAGTTTGAATGCTCATTTCCCAGCTGGTGGACTGTTTAGGAGAGGTATGACCTGGTTGGAGGAGTTGTGTCACTGAGGTGGGCTTTCAGTCCCGGTGACTCTTTTTGCCTCCTGCCTCCTCAGGAGTACAATTTTCAGTCACTGCTCCAGCCCCACGCCTGTCTGTTTCCCACCATGATGATCATGGACTAGCCCTCTGAAACTGTAAGCAAGCTTCCAGTTGAATGCTTCCTTGTTATAAGGGTTGCTTTGGTCATGGTGTCTCTTCACAGCAATAGAACAGTAACAAAGACAATGAGTCAATGTATTGGTATTTCAGGAGCTAGAGTTTTTTACTCTTAAGAGACAAAAAATAAGAAATAAGGGCTGGTGTGGAGTTCATTGATAGGGTGCTTGCCTCTGGCTTCTGCCCGCTTTGCCTTATAACCAGGTGTGGTCACATATGCCTGTGAATCGCAGCACTTGATAGGTGGAGCAGAGAGTCAGAAGTCCAGTATCATCCATGGCTGCATAGCAAGTTTTAGGATAGGCTGGGCTATGTGAGGTCCTGTCAGAAAGGATGGGAGGCAGGAAATAAGAGAGGAGCAGTGAAAGGTAATGAACAAAGGAGCACTAGGTTGGGACAAATGGCATCAATATGAGCCTGTGATTAAAAGATGTGAACACACTGGCGTGCACGAACATGTACATACTTGCACGTGTACATACAGCATGTATACATACATTTCCCAGCTCTGGCTGGTGAGGATGATGCTGAGATGACATGAACGTGGCCAGTGCCTTATCTACACAACTGAGTCGAGCGCCGGCATAGGTGAGCCTTGAACTTTGTGCTGCAGAGCAAGGTAATGTTGAAAACAGTGCGGGTGGATTTCCCAAGGACACAGCCTGCAAGTCTCTGAATGCCCAGTGTGAAAGAACCCAGGCACCAAAATGAGTAGTGAAGGCCCAGAAAAGAAAACGAGGAGGGTGAGGGCCTGAGAGGCCTACACGACCCAGAGCAAGCCTACCACTGCACCTGCCTCCTGCTGTCTGCCCCTCTCCCCGCTTCCTCACCATCACATTCTCTTCCGGTTGATCCCGCAAACAAGGTTAGTCACTTTAGAGCTTCCGTTTTTCCCTGTTTCTTCTGCCTGAATCCAACTCAGAGCGTGATGCATGTGACCAGCATCCTGCCATGCCCAGCTACATCCCCAGTCCTGTCATTGTTTCTTGTGAGACCGAGTCTCAATGTGAGGTGCTCACGTGAGGTGCAGGCTGGCTTCCCACTGGTAGCAGTTGTTCTGACTCTGTGCCAGAAGTGCAGGCATACCCACCCTTGTGAAGACCCGCCTCATTTCCTGATTCCATTCAACTTCACTTAGATTAGATTATTTTGTAGCCTCCCTCATCACCTGGGATCTAACTTTGGCTGTTTTCCGGCAGACTTCTTATCTGTAGTTAAAGTTGGGTAGAGAGCTGCCGCGCTCTTGCTTTGACTTCATTTCCTAAGCAGATAAGAACAGAGACCCTGGCTTAGTTGCTTCTCCTGTTGCTGTGATAAGATATTCTAACAAAAGCAGTTAAGAGGTAAAGGTTGTATTTTAGCTCACAGTTCAAGGTACAGTCTGTTGTTGGAGGAGAAGCCACAGCAGCGGTAGATTGAGGCAGCTGCTCCCCCTGTGCAGGCAGCAAAGAAGCAGAAAGCAATGGGTGTGAGCAAGCATGCAGCCTTGCTTCCTCCGCTTTATAGTCCAGGATCCCAGTGAGGAAATGGTGCCGCCACAGCGAGTGGATCTTCCTACCTCAACTGGTGAAATCAGGATAATCCCCAGAGGCTTGCTCATCCTCAGGTGGTTCTGGAATGTCAGGTTGACGACACTAACCGTCGTAGCTCCGGGACAATGAGAATCTTGGTGTTTGATTATTGCACCTCCAGAACCTGGGGTATCCTGGATACTGGGTGGATGGATATGGTTGGCGGAATGAGTGTAAGCACTCGTGTTTTCCAGCTCTTACATTTGAGTAATGCTCTCTGAGATGGACGGATGCTGTACAGAGACTCCTCTAGCACTGTTGAGTGAGGCTGCACAGCTTCTGTGGAAGCCAATGGGTTTCCAGCGTGCCTTTGTACGGCCACCTTTCTCTTGGCTGCCCTCTGGTGGAATAATACTGACAAGATGTGGATGAGTGGATAAGTCACCAGAGAGACTAAACTGGGAAAACTCAGCACCAACTGGGTGATTCCCCCGCCCCCCCCAAAAAAATCACCAAACCAGGAACTCATCTATAGATCGATAGTCTAGTGTGTACAGAGTTCTGGTTTGATCCTCATACAAAGAAGGTGTGGTTGCCCGTGCCTATGATCTAGCAGGTTATTAGAGGAGGCCGGAGGGTCAGAAGTTCAAAGTCACCCTTGGCTATTCAGGAAGCTTGAGGCCAAGTGGGGCTACATAAGATCTTGCTTCAAAAAAGTTAGTTTGAAATTTTTAATTTTATGGCCAGATGTGGTATCACACACCTTTAGTCTCAGTACTCAGGAGGCAGAGCTGTACCGATGGATCGTCTCGGCCCGCCAGCCCCCCAAGGAATGACACAGAGACTTTTTAATAATTAGGAAAGCTTGGGAGACTCTCAGCTGTTTCGCCTCAGTAAACCTGAACCCCTAGCTCTGTCCTGGCACGTGACTTGTTAGTCACCTCTCTTCAGCCCTGCACCTGTTTGGTCCTCCATATCTGGCTGTCCAATCTCCTGCCTCTGACTCCTTCCCAGAGTCTCCAGCTCTGCCCGGATGTTCCGCCTATCCTGTCGCGCTTTGCTATCTGTTGCTCAGCTGTTTATTAAACCAATCAGAAGGTGATGGTGATGTTTACAAACCCCTGAGACGTGTAATGCTTCATACAGAGCGCACAAGAGATTATCCCAACAGAGGTGGGTGGATCTCTGTGTGAGGCCATTCTGGGCTGCACAGTGAGACCCTGTCTCAAGAAGGAAAGAAAAATAAAAAAGTAAAATATAAAGGAAGAAAATGTTAATTTGAGGCAAGCCTCCTTGTTAGTTCTAACCTGATCAGAAAGATGGAAAGAAAATGATCAGTGGTTAGATTGTAGAGATAGATAGCTTAAGATGAGGGAGGCAGCGGGGGGGGGGGGGGGTGGCGGGATTCAGATTCCACCGAGGACATCCTCTAACCAGGACACACCTATATTCTCATGCTCACATTCTGGGTCAGGGGTCAGGGGTACTGCTTCCCTGTACACTACTTATGAGCAAAAGATGCTTGGTAGGCTCCCAGCAAGTGTCCCCAGCACCGTTGCCCAGTGCACACCATTGCCCAGTGCGCACTGTTGCCCAGTGCACACCATTGCCCAGTGCACACCATTGCCCAGTGTGCACCGTTGTCCAGTGCGCACCGTTGCCCAGTGTGCATTCTGGAGAGCTTTCCTGCCAGATGCTCACAGAGCATTCCTTTGTTGTGCTTTGAAGTAGTCCTCACATAAAATGAAAATTCCCCACATTACTGGGGATTGAACCCAGGGGCTAGAACAAAGATCACACTTTCAGCTATAGAAATCAACACAATTCTATTCTGTATCCGTTTGCGTTTCGTACACAAGGAGATTGGTCCCTATGATCAGAAAGCAAGTTGTGACTGAGTCTTAGGGTGTGTGTGTGTGTAGTTTGATTACGTTTATTTTGTGTGAATGTATCTTTGCATGAAGGTGTGTGCATGCCGGTGTGGAGGTCAGGAGACAACTTTTAGGCTCCTTCGGCTTTGTGGATCCCAGGGATCAAATTTAGACTTGGCAGCAACTGCCCATACTCTCTGAGCCATCTTCTCAGGCCCTGAATTATATACACATGTGCACCTGTACACACACACACACACACACACAAGGCTGGCCTTGAACTCACAGAAATCTTCCTGTTTCTATCTCTTCAGTGCTGGAATTAAGAGGCCTGTACCACCATGTCATGTCATACTGGTTTTTTGTTGTTTTTTTTTTTTTTTTTGTTTTGTTTTTTGTTTTTTTGAGACAGGGTTTCTCTGTGTAGCTCTGGCTGTCCTGGAACTCACTCTGTAGACCAGGCTGGCCTCAAACTCAGAAATCCGCCTGCCTCTGCCTCCCAAGTGCTGGGATTAAAGGCGTGCGCCACCACTGCCCGGACAGGTTATACTTTTAAGTGGCAATTTAGTAACGAATGGCTGGACTTCGGGCTTGCCTCCTTATTTTTCTAAAGATGACTTATTTGTATGGTGTGAGTGTATGCCCTCTTAGTTCCCGAGCCACCTCCCCAGGCCCTTCCCCTAAGTTTTATGACTTTCTCACAAAAACACTTTGTCTAGGACTTGGTGGGAATGTTGGACTTCCACTATTTGGTAATATGAACTCAGGGCTCAAGCCTGCATCTGAAGCTGGATGAAGCTTGTTCTCTAAACTGGCGTATGCAACTGAATTAATCAGAGTAGTTAAGGTTTAGAGTAGCCCGGTTTTAATTCTACAATTCTATGAGGTAAATAGAACATGTAAAGCCAGGCATGGTAGTACATGTTTGGGAACTCAGCACTCATGAGGCTTAAGGCTAACCTGGGCTACATAGCAATCCCTATCGTTAAGTAAATGGAACATGCTAGACAGTTATTTCAGGAAGCTGAGCTTTGTCAGCAGAGGGCTCCAGTGTGCACTGCCTAGCCTGGCTCTGCTCTGGGGATTGCCCACTGTGTATTGGCTTACATTCTACTGCAGGAATTTTCATCCCTACCTATGTGGGTTGCTGTCCCACATCCACCTGGTTTGAGGCCATGTTGGCATCTATAATCCTGGTGCCAGTGAAGCAACAGGGGTTTGCCTATTCAGTAGGCAGCTAGGTACTCTACTGAATAGGCAAGCCCCACATCTAGGGAGAGACTGTGCCTCAAAATAGAAGGTGGAGAGGTGACTGAGGCAAACATCGAATGTTAACCTGGAGCCTGCACGCACGGATGTACATGAGCCTACTGCACACATATACATACATGAGGACACCGACACATTCATACCACACACACAGTAACTAACCAGCATCGTTCATGCTTCATGCGAGCTTTGCATCTGTGTGGATTCTTAGTAGCTAAGAACTTACAGATGGATGGACGGATGGACTCTTCGATCACACAGCAGTGGCATTATACAGACTGCAGAGTGTGTCCCTTTGAAGAAAGTTCTGTGGATATTTTAAGTCGTGTTGTGAGGAGGACATTTGAATTACACAGCTGTACTGCTTCTGTTTTATCAGTTAATCTGTGTGGCTGCAACGGCTCATTGGCATCCTCTGGTATTTGTTACTGGCACAGCCCAGCTTTTAAGGTACCTAATAGGAGAGGCTTTGCGGTGCTCTCAGTGTGTGAGAGTTGTTTAAAACATGTTGGCTGAATCAGATGCTCAATGCTAAAGCACTTAGTCAGCTTGTAGCAATCGAAAGGACACCATGCTTATCAATTACTTTTCTAAAAAATATTAATTTCAGTTTTGTTACTGACCTCAGTGCCATGTCTACACTTAATTGTGATACACAGCTCCAATTTGATCTGGAGCAATATCACCATTTGGGAAAGTCTTTGGAGATTACACTGTGTGTTTCTGGTGCTTTTAAAAAGGTATGTATAGGCCGGGCTGTGGTGGCACATGCCTTTAATCCCAGCTCTTGGGAGGCAAAGGCAGGTGGATTTCTGAGTTCGAGGCCAGCCTGGTCTACAGAGTGAGTTCCAGGACAGCTCGGGCTACACAGAGAAACCCTATCTCAAAAAAACCAAAAAAAAAAAAAAAAAGTTGTGAGAGTCCAGAGTTTAAAATGCTTGCTACCTAAGCATGGGGTTAAATCTCCAGAACCCACATAAATTGGATGGGCAAGGTAGCCTCAGGAGGCATAGTGAGTGGATCCTCAGATTAGCCTGGTTGCCAAGACCAGTGAGATCAATGAACTCTGGGTTTGATTGAGAGACCCTGCCTCAATGAATCAGGTTGAACGGCAGATAAGTATAATTCCCACACAGTTGAAAACATGCACATACATATGTTCCACATGAAAAGAAGAAAAATGGAGAAAGTATCAGTATCTTTAATGCATTGTGAGTGTGGGTTTGTTTTCATATGTGTGTAAGTACAAATTGCGTGTGTGTGTGTGTGTGTGTGTGTGTGTGTGTGTGTGTGTTTAGAGGACAGCTGCAGAGAGCTTTGTGCAGCCTTGCTGGTGGCAGTCCATGTGGACCCCACACGTTTCTGGCTGGCTTAACCCGCTGTCTGTAGCTTTCCTTAAGTACTTGACATTGCCCAAATCTTTACCTTCCAGTGTCTCTATTGCAGCATCAGCCTAGCTCCTTCATCCCCAACACACATCACCCTGCTAGGAGCTACATGATGGGACTGACCTCACGGCATGCTGCATGGCCAGCAGGCTTTCCTTTGCAGTCGTCACGGCAGCCACCATGACCCATAATTCCTGAGTTCTGCATATCTGCGAAATCAGCTTCAACCAAACAATGACAAGGTCAAGAGTGTGAAATGTACCTGGGATCACCTGAGTCCAAACAGTAGCATGCGTGTGTGCTTTTGTGCACTTGTGTGCTTCTGTCTGTCTCTCTCTCTCTCTCTCTGTCCCTCTCCCTCTCTTTCTCTGTTTCTGTCTCTGAGGGGGAGAGAGTTGGGCGTGATTAGCCACTGATAGTCCAGTTAGTAAATTTAAAAGATTAGTTATTGATTAAAAGTGGAGAACTATTTGATAGCTCTACTCCATGAACTGTGGTAAATCATTCTGATTTAGCATCACCAGCAAGTATTCTTGCCAATAAGGCTATTGAAGTTGATTATACTATAGCCTACAGATGGTATTTCTAACATACAGGAAGTGTAGAGGATTTAAAGTATCAGTTAAACAAGCACTGTGAGAAAGTAGCTAGGGGGTGGCATTGTAACAATACAGCTCCTTCCCCCAACATGATAATACTCTTCTCTCCTGCCACTGTGACTTCTTTTGCTCTTTAGAGCAAATTTTCTTCATTTCTTAAGGTATTTCAAGTTAGTTCATTTACTGGAGACCAGTGTCTTAGGCACTGACGCTGTAGTGAAAAATAAAGCAAGAGTCCTGCCTCAGGTCGGTGCATTTTACTGGGTGAAACAGACCACAAATAAGTAAGTACATACTAAGTAGTGTTGGAACTAAGGCAAGGCAAAGGGCCCAATAGTGAGAGCGGTGGGTTCATGTGGGTGCCAGAGGGTCGGTGTGACTTGTGAGCAGGCAGGGGTGGGGAGAGCCTGCAGTGAAAACATCAGGGCCAGGAGCATTCCAGAGACAGAGAAAAGCAATGGGAAGACACCAAGACTCGAGCTCCCTGGCTGTCTTCAGGGAGCAGCAGGAGCTCTTCAAGAACTGGGGGAAGGAGGGGTGGCTGGGTGGTAGGTGTGAGTAAGAGAGAACAAGATGGAGATACTGCTGCTTGACCTCTGTAGGTCAAGATCAAAGTCAGCTTTAGGGTCTGGGGACATAGCTCCATTGGTAAAGTGCTTGCCTTGCAAGCAAGATGACCTTCGTTCCTCTCCAGAACGCACACAAAGGAAAAGGCCTGACCTGGTAGTGCATCTGTCACCCCAGTGCTTGGGAGGCAGACACATGCAGATCTCTGGTACTGAAAGGCCTGCCAGTCCAACCTGCTGGCTGAGCTCCAGGCTAGTGTGAGAGACTCTGTCTCAGAAGAAGGTTATGTCAGCTTAACACAGTCTAAAGTCACGTGAGAGGAGGGATCCTCAATTGAGAATATGCCTCCATGAGATCTGGCCGTATGACATTGTCTTGATTAGTGATTGATGAGGGAGGGCCCATTGTGGGTGGTGCCCTCCACGGGCTGGTGGTTCTGCGGTCTGTAAGAAAGCAGGCTAAGCCACCCATGAGAAGTGAGCCAGTAAGCAGCACCCTCCATGGCCTCTGCATCAGTTCCTGTCTCCAGGATCCTACCTGATGGAGTTCCTGTCCTGACTTCTTCCTTCAGTGATGAACAGTGACGTGGAAGTATAACCAAATTAACCCTTCCACCCCAGCAGCAATAGTAAAGCAATAGTAACTCTAATTAAGAATTCAAATTGTTCTCTGGCTTTCATGTGCGCGTGCGCGCGCGCGCGCGCACACACACACACACACACACACACAGGAACACGAGAAAGAGAGAGAGGGAGAGAGAGTGCAGGTGGGGGAGACAGGGAGAGGAGGAGGGATGGAGGGTGGAAATTCAACTTCATTTTAAGAGTGGAAAACACTGCAGGCCTTAGTACAGAAGCGGGACTTGTTTTCTGAAAGTGTGTGCTGTAGACATGACTGGGGAAGAGTCAACAGCAGAAGAGGTCAGGTGAGAGAGGATGGAGACTTGACCAGATGTAATAGCAGAATAGGCAGGCCGACTCCATCAGCTCCTGGGAGAGCTGATGGGCTTGCTAATGGAATAGATGGGAAGGTCTGAGAGAAATGGAAATGAGTGATTCCCAGGCCTGCCAGTCCAACCAGGGTGGTGGCGGTGTTTTTGTTTTGCTTTTTTGAGCTCAGTTACAGCAATAGAATGGCCGTTTACTGAAATACAGGAGAGTTAGGGTGTGGTGGAGATGAGCTTTGGAATATTACGTTTGAGTTGCCTGTAAAGCCATCCAAGCTAGGTGTGGTGGCCCACACCTCTTGTCTTCCTTTTGTCTTGTAAAAAGACACCATGACCAAGGCAGTTTATAAAAGAAAACATTTAATTGGGGGCTTACAGTTCAGAAGGTGATTCTGTGACCATCGTGGTGGGAAGCGCAGTGGAAGGCAGGCAGTGCTGGAGCAGTAGCTCACAGCTTACATACTGTGCCTCATAGCTGAGGCAGAGAACACAGACTGAGCCTGTCATGGGCTTTGGAAACCTCAGCTCACTCCCAGTGACGCTCCTCCTCCAACAAGGCCACGCCTCCTAATCCTTCCTAAGCAGTTCTACCAGCTGGGGATCGAGCATTCAAAAATGAGCCCATATAGACTCTTCGGCTGTTCTCATCCTTAGCATCATCCTTGACATCCTAGCACTTGGGAGGTGGAAGCAGAGGATCCAGTCAAACAAGCTCAGACTGGGTATGGTATATGCCTTCATCTCAGTACTTGGGGGGCAAAGTCAGGTTGGCCTCTGATCTACATAGTGAGACCGTATTTCAAAACATACAGGAACTCACAAGCCAGCCTCTCCTGGACCTGCCTGTCTGTTATCAGTTCTCTCTGGTTTGGTCTTAAATCTCAATCTGCATCTCAAGATCTCTCCCTCATCTTGTGACCCTTGCTGACCTGAAACAAGTGACAGACGAGATCTCTGTATATAGTGGGTGTCAGCACCAGATGGATAAATTGAGAACATGACCGCTTCAAGGTATGGTTGAGAAGGAAGGTTTTTTTTTTTTTTTTTTTTTTATCATAGATATGAAGGAGAGTCTAGCCAGAGGCATCTAGAAGAATCTAGGGCAGAGAAAGAATGTAGTAGATTAAACATGGGCAGCAGACTGAACTGGGGATGGGGCTAGGGGCGAGAGGGAAAGAGAAGAGAAAGCAAAGAGGAGAAGGCCAAGAGAGAGGGGCCCCAAAGGGACCGGGATGGCTCATGGCCAAAATGGTAGGGTTATATAGGAGTGAGGAGCTGTGAGAAGGGAGCCCGTGAGCTGGAGGACTTTGGGGGAAGGGGGCGGCGTGTGAGAAGAGCTGAGAGGAGAGGTACCTATGAGCCCAAGACTGGCCAGCTTGTGCTTTGGTGTGCTGATAGGCAGTTACAGTTAGCAATTTGTCCCTAGAACCTGACACTCCGTAACACAGGGTTTTCCTAGAATAGCAAGTGGTAGTAGGTATCTAGGGCACTGTGTGTGCATCTGAGGACGTTGGGAAGAGAACATGGGAAGGGGGTGTGGTGGTGGTGAACGATTTTATCCCCAGCACTTGGGAGGTAAGGTCAGGTGGATCTCTTGCGTTCAAGGCCAGCCTGGTCTACATGAGTTCCAGGTCTACCAGGGCTACACAGAGAAACCTTGTCTCAAAAGGAAAGGGGAAAAAGAAAATAAAAGATGGAAAAGGAGGAAGGAAACAAAAGAGAGATGTCTACCTAAAGTGTTTGGAGACAAAGACCACTGCCTGCCTGGCTGTTCTGGGAACTGATGCTGGCTCTTGGAGGAGCTGGCTACATGGAAATGGTGTGTGTGGGATACCACAAAAATTCCTGAGTAATCCTTCATGGGCATGTGTGTGTGCAGGCTGTCCTTCATAGAGTGTTTGTTTCTGAGTGTTCCTTCATTGGCATGCATGTGTGTAAACAGGCACCTCTGCCGTGGAAGATTTGACTCCATGTTGGTATCGACAACTTTGACGTTATATTCCTGCATAAACTCACTCAATAAATGATCTAGATGTTTATCCATTACGCAGTTTTAAGTTCTGGCAACACTGGTTGTTTCATTTACATTTGGAAAGACTAAAAAAAAATTAGGTGTCAGCGCTTTACTGTAGATTAAAATACAAATGAAAATTGACCCTTCCCTCCTCCCTCAGCTCTTCACTTGAGACTCCTGAGCAAAACTGCCACGCAGGATGAGTGAGTTGGAGCAGCTGAGGCAGGAGGCTGAACAGCTTCGGAATCAGATCCAGGTAGGAAATGTGCCACGTTGAAGCTTCGCTGCTTAGTTTAGTTTCAGCAATGTATGGACACCGTTCATTAGTTTACCAGTCACTGAATAATAAATCATTTATGAGGCTAGAAGTGGTCAGCCTGAGCTAGCTGTGAGACAGGAGGATCTGGAGTCCAAGGTTATTCTCTGGTAGATAGCACGCTGAAAAGCCAGTCTGAGGTAGGTAAGACACTGCCTACCTCAGGAAACAGTATGGAAATGGTTAGGTTGTTTTATCATGCTTCTGTAGAATGCTCCCAAAATCATTCCAAACAGCCACCCTTGCTGACAAAGGCACAAATGCGTGGTGTGCCTAGGTAGCCATCGACATGACTCAGAGGGTAAAGGTGCTTGCTGCCAAGCCTGGTGACCTGGTTCCATCCCTGGGACCCACACGGTAGGAGGGGAGAGCAGACTCCTGAAGACGACAGTTTTCAGGACACATATATGTGGTGGCGAGCATGCCCCCACACACAAAGTAAAACCTAAAAAATTGATAGAAAGTAGAATGTCTAACGTAGCTGACAGACAAGTGTAATGATGACTCCTCCTCTAGGAAGGATCCGTGTGCGAGAACAAGAAAGGCCACTGGGGGTATAGTACCAAAACATCAGCCCAGATGAAATTATGATGAAACCCATTGCTGTTAAACGCCAATGGAAAACATTTAAAAACTCTCTTCATATACAGAGAATTGTAGATGTTTGCTAGGATACATGAAGCAGATGTTACAACATGAGGAAAGACCTCAACAGTATTAGCTAGTACAACAATAACAATAAAAGACAGATGTAATATGTTTCAGTCAGTTGAAATGCACAGCCAAGAAGGAGCAGATGAATGGAGAACCACTTAGAATGCGCAGAAAGTTGCCCATGGTGGCACAGGCCTGTGGTTGCAACGTTCCGCTGAGGCTTAGGCAGGAGAATCTTGAGTTCAAGGCCTGCCTGGTCTAGGTACTGACTTGTCGACCTACCTGGTCTACCTCAAAAGCAAACAAAAACGATACTTAGATTTCTGGATCATTCTAGATAGGGAAGGGCCGTCGAGTGCTTGTGGGCAAGTGGCTATGGGAGGGGCCTGTAAATGAGTCACAAGAAGATAAGTGCCTTAAGAGGCAGCAGTGGGGTAGTGGGGTAGACACTGGCTTTCAGGAACTGGGGAATAAAACCAGAAATGAAAGTACAAGAATAAAAACCTCTCGGCAGCAGGCGGAGGGAGAACGCGGGGCTGAGAGTAACCCAGTAGCTACTTGGCCACTTCACAAAGAAAAGTAAAAGTGAAAACTATTTACAAGTATCAGTTCAGCGTTTCACTGCTGGGAAGAGACACCCGCCACGACCAAGGAAATGCTTATAATGGCAAACATTTAACTGGGGCCTACCTTACGGTGTTACAGGTTCAGTCCATTGTTATGGCAGGAAACATGGCAGCTTCTAGGCAGACATGGTGCTGGAAAAGCAGCCAAGAGTTGATCCAAAAGAGGCCAGGAGACTGACCTCCACAGACAGCCAGGAGGCGGCTCTCTTCCACACAGCTCAAGCCTGCAGCCACAGGGATGCATTTCCTCCACCAAGGCCACTCCCTGTCGGCCAAGCATTCAGACACATGAGGGCCAAACCTATTCAAACCATCACACAAGGAAACCCCCTGATAACCTGGAATATAGCTGGGGGCTTTGCCAGTATTGATAGTTGGCTATTTCAAGACCAGCAGTTCTCAAGCTGTGGGTCGCAATCCCTTTGGGGATTGAATGACCCTTTCAGAGGAGTTGCCTAAGACCACCAGAAAACACAGATATTTACAATTCATAACAGTAGCAAAATTGCAGTTATGAAGTAGCAATGAAAAAATTTTATGACTGGTGGTCCCTTCAACATGGAGAACTGTATTAAAGGGCCACATCAGTAGGAAGGTTGAGAACCACTGCTCAAGACATTGTGAAAGCAGAGAATAGTCTGTAGAGAGATGCTGTGGAAACGAAGGAGATGAAAAAGCAGGGAGGGATGAAGAGCAGCCAGCAGAAGTGTGTCCCCAGGGACTGAAACCGTGCTGCCTTTAACAGAGAAGGTTGCCAGGCGGTGGTGGCACATGTTTTAATCCCAGCACTTGGGAGGCAGAGGCAGGTGGATTTCTGAATTCGAGGCCAGCCTGGTCTACAGAGTGAGTTCCAGGACAGCCAAGGCTACACAGAGAAACCCTGTCTCAAAAAACCAAAAAAAAAAAAAAAAAAAAAAAAACCAGAGAAGGTTATGTTCCTGTACCCTTGGGTGTGGCTTAGTAGCTGAGCCAGTATTTAGTATGTACAAAGCTCTGAGCTCCATCCCAGCACTAATATAATAATAATAATATATGTCTGCACTCTGGACCTACACACCTAAAGTGTTTTTAATGGTAACAGTTACAGATGCTTAAACACAGTTGCAGTTTTAGCTCTCTGAGGCTGGAGACACGGCTCAGAAGTTAGGAGCACTGGTTGCTCTTCCAGAAGACCTGGGCTCAGTTCCTGGCACTCGTACAGATGATAGCTCACAACCATCTTTAACTCCAGGGTATCAATACCTTCTTTTCCTCTGAGGGCACCAGACATGCACACAGTATACAGTCACATTTAGACAGAACACTTAAATACATAAAACAAATAAAATTTGAAACAAATTTAAGATGTAAAATTCTTGGGAATAAACCTGGTAGATCTCCACGACCTCAGATTAGGAAATAGCTGTCATGACCCACACTGCTTGGGGATTGACGTAACTGGGTGGCAAAAATGTAAAAATGACAGGCATATAGAAAAGGCACACCAGCAGCAGCCTGGAAACTGAGTTACTTATTGATCCAGCACCAAGGTGGGTGGCTCAGCTCAGCAGTCGGCCTCTGTACAGGAGCCATCTCCAGCGGCAGACATCCAAGAGGAGGAGACTGTGGTTAGTTTTCCCACACACTGGTTTTAGGCAAAGGTCAGCCATTTGTCAACACCCACATTCAGACCAGGAGGAAGGTTGTACCAGCCCTCTAAACGTGAGCCGGGGAAGGCCTTGCCATTTCTCGTGGCTCTGAGCCATAGTATCTTTGACATGGTCATGTTCATGTCAATAGTAAACATTCATTCAGGACTTTACTCTCCACAGTTAAATATGACATCAGAAGTACAACAACAAAAGAAAAAAAAAAAACAGAGTTGTATCTCATCAAATAAAAATATGTAAAGCTTTTGCAGAGGATCCGAGTTCAGTTCCCAGCACTCACATCAGGAGACTCAGAACTCACCTATAACTCCAGCTCCTGAGATTTAACACGCTTTCCTGGCCTCTGCAGGCAATCCACACACACACACAAATAAAAATAAAATATATTAAAAAAAAAAAACTCTTATCAAGAAAAAAAGACAACTATGATGTAATCAGAGAAAATATTTGAAATCTGTACCTCTTGTAATGGTCAGGTATCCAGAATATGTAAAGAACTACTATATCTGGACAATAAAAAGACAACCTGATCTAAAAGTTGGCAAAAGCTTTGACTAGAGATCATTTCAAAGACATAGGAACACACAGATACACACACACACACACACACACACACAAAAAAAAACACACACGGATACAAACACACGGATACAAACACGGATGTACACTGTGTACATGCATAGATTTACACACACACACACACTGGAAGTGAGTGGAAAGATTCTCAGTATAAATCGAAACCACAGTGAGATACTCCACAGGTAAGATGGCTGTAACTAAACACACAAAACATCATAAGAGTTGGCAGAGGCACCAAGATGCTAAGACACTGGAGCACTGGCCATTCCTAGTTGGAATATAAAAATATGCAGAGTGCAGCCACTCTGAACAGCAGCAGATAGAATTCCCAAAGAATTAGGAAGCATGGAAACACAGCATCCTGCTTTGTGATAACTGAAAAGTGGAAGCCACCTGTGTCCAAAAATCTCAGCTAACAGATAAAAATCTGAAAAGACATCCAGTAGAACCATCAGCCCTAAAATGGAGACACTGCTTCCTACAGTAACGTGGCTGAACACCGAGAACATGCAGAGTGGAAGAAGCCGTGTATTATACGAATTCATTTACACAAGGAGTCTGATTGGCAAGACCACATGGAAGGGATGGAGTCTGATTGGCAAGACCACATGGAAGGGATGGAGAGGAGGGAAGGAGAAGCTGAGGCGAGTAGAGAAAAGGAATCAGGTAGATGGAGTTTCTTCAGAGACAGACAGACATGGAAGACACGTCCTAGACATATCATTCTGAATGTACAGGAAAATCAATAAATTGTGTACCTTAAAATGACTCCCTTTATGTTAGGTAAAGTTTACTTAAAGATGATGTGGTACAGTAAGGGTTAATTTTCAGTAAGTAGAAGCCTGTCCTGTCCTGTCCTGTCCTGAGGGTCCCCTTCCTAACATGATGCCACCCTTCTTTGCTCTAGGATGCTCGGAAGGCCTGCAACGATGCCACGCTGGTTCAGGTAACGTGTCCCTCAGTTCATGTCAGCAGTTCACCTGAAGTATCACAGTATCAGTGGCGTCCAGACTGTTGCTACTGAAGGTGCTGTCGACAAACACACTGCTGAAGTGGACGTCTGCCGGGCAGTCGGCACTGTGGAGACATGCAGAAGCATCTTGTAGATGCTTTTCTTGAAGCACTTTCTGAACCTTTTTGGTATACATTGATTAAGCTTTTTTTTTAATGGGAAATTTTAGGAAGGTTTTGTTGGGTAAATACTGTTCACTTTATTGAAGATACGTGTTTTGCACTAGGCATGTATAAAACTGGCTTTCTTTTTATGTTTTAGAAAATCAGGATTTTATTTATGACTCCAAAAGACACCCAGTCACTGGCCCCATTGAACTCAGGGTCAAACTTTATGACCTTTAATCATATGCCCTGCACCACCCCCACACCGAGCAGTGTCAGAAGCCAGAAGCCACGGGTCTAGTGTCCCTTGATGAGATCCCTGAGCCTTGGTTTTCATGACTCATTGCCCTGAGCTCACCTTTCCATTCTAACTGGCAGCAGGGACATAGGCAAGCCAGGCAGACTCGGTGCTCCCCATTCTGGCCAGACCACTGGGTCACAGCAGACCATCCCTGACTGACTCAAGCCAGACTTACTTCCCCACAAGCTGAAACTGCCTTTCTTGTTCCCATTTTTAAACAATTTTAAAATTTTTGTTAAATTTTGTATGTGTGGGTATTTTGCCTACAGATACATCTATGCACCATGTGCATGTCGGGTTCCCTCTGAGGCTAGAGGAAAGAGTCAGATCCCCTGGAACTGGATGGCTATGAGCTAGTGGCCATGTGGGTGCTGGGAAATGAACCTGGGTCCTCTGGGAGAGCAGCCAGTACTCTTAACCAGTGAGTCATCTCTCCATTTCCATAGCTTTGTTATAGAAAATTACAGATGTTTTCTTCTGTAGTCATTTATTTCTGGGTTCCCTTTGTGGCTGTCATATTTTTTTCCTATCGCAACATCTTAAGTGCCCATATTTGTGGGCTCACTGACAGCTGGCTATGTGAGCAGGGTATCAAATCAGGGTAATGAAAGTTTCCAGTGTTTGTCATTGCTTTGTGTTGAGAGATCCAAGCCACCTCTCTTCTAGTTCTATATAAACTATTTGATAGGGGGCTGGCAAGATGGCTTCAGGCCGGGCATTGCCACTCAAGCCTGACAACCTGAGTCCAATCCCCAGAATTCGAGTAAGGTGGAAGGAGAGAATCAGCTCCACACTGACCTCAACATGTCAGTCTGTCTGTCTGTCTCTGTGTCTGTGTATCTATCTATCTATCTATCTATCTATCTATCTATCTATCTATCTATCTATCTAACACACACACACACACACACACACACACACACACACATAAAACATTTAAAACACTCGCAGGCTTGCAAGTTGGCAGACATTACAGACAGCTCTCTTGGTGCAGTTCAGCACCGTCATCCACAACAGCTCAAGGATGACCTGTGTTAATCACAGCTTTCATGAACTGAACAAACCACAGCAGTTCTGTTACACTCTCTGTACTGAGTCACCTTCAGGTGCTATGACTTCATTTCTGCTTCTTATCAACGTGCCTAAAGCAAAGAATAATGTCATTGTTACTTTCCAAAGATCACATCTAATATGGACTCCGTGGGCCGAATACAAATGCGAACAAGGCGCACACTGCGCGGTCACCTCGCTAAGATCTACGCCATGCACTGGGGATACGATTCCAGGTCAGTGGCTGTCATTGCTAAACTCCTACAAAGGTTTTTTTTTTTTTTTTTTTTTTCATAAAACTATTATTTGCATTTCCTTTGTTCATAAAAGTCTTATTTGTGCAGTTTTGTAGAAAATGCATCAGCCATGAGCTGTCGTTGCACTAAGAATATATCCATTGACACTTCACAAGTTTAGAGCTGTTTGTTCAGGTGTCTGGTCAAACCCAGAGGCTCCCACTTGCTTGAAAGTCATTTATTTCCCTCAGCCTTGAAGTTTACACAAACTTTTAGGGCATGCAAGATGGCTTCTTGGATAAGGGTGTTTGTCTGGCAAGTTGTCCTCCAATCTCCACATGTGTGCCCACAAATAGATATTACAATAATAATTCTGCTAATTAATACTTTTAAAGTTTCTAATATGAAAATCAGTTTGTTTCTCAGAAAGATCTTTGTCTAGTGACCTATGGAAACTATTTTGAAGTTTTCTTTCTTTGTTCTAGAATTAATGCCTTCCCAGTGAGAAATCACTCAACACACTTAGAAATTAATAGAAGGAGAAACTCCTTAAGATAGCACATGTCTTTCTGTCGAATGCTCAGAGTGGGGCTGGCCATGGATAGAAGATTTCACTAACTTAGACACACCTTAGGCTTGTGCATTCTACATATGCTGTGTCCTTAAATCTCTTCAGGTCTGGCCCCAGGTTATAGTGCCCCCTTGGCAGAAACTATGGTTTTCTCAAGAGAACAGGGGGCTTTATGGCATGCCAGGACTTCACTTTGGTTGTGACCCTGTGCTGCCCCTTGCTGCCTGTCAGAGGAATGTTCTTTGATGTGGGGCTGGCCTAATGGCTGATTATAAATCAGGGTTGTCTTAAGGGAATAGAGCCTCGTGGCTGGTCAATCCTGGAGAATAACCTTTACATTGCAGCATCTTAAATTTCACTTATGTCTAACCAGACTGGTCAGCATACCAGCTACCCCTGGGGTATTTTTAGAGGAGCATTACCTTGACTAAATTCTGCATTGTGTGAATTGATGTCTTCTAAGCAGATTAGTAGATCTTTTTTTTCCCCTTCCCCTTTTCCCTCTTGCTCTAGCCCCGCTTGCTCTGGGCCTAATCGCTCTGGCCTGAGGGTTTTTATTTATTTCTTTATTTATTATATGTAAGTGCTCTGTAGCTGTCTTCAGACACCCATATGAGGGCATCAGATCTCATTACAGATGGTTTTGAGCCACCATGTCGTTGCTAGGATTTGAACTCATGACCTCCGGAAGAGCAGTCAGTACGCCTAACTGCTGAGCCATCTCACCAGCCCTAGTAAATCTTTTATAACAGTAATTCTTTTGTCTCCTACACCATCTTTACAGAGGAGTGTTATAATGTGCTTTTTAATATGTCAAAACTATTTCGTTCTGGGTGGAGTTGTTTCTTTTGAGACAGATTATTGCTAAGTAGCTCCAGCTAGCCTCAATATCAAAATCCTCCTGACTCCGACTCCTGAGTGTGAGAATTACAGGTATGTGTAACTGACAGGATCCCTGCTCCATGGTATGGTTAGCATGAAATGCACCTGGAAGAATCCAAAGCAGGGAGAGAGAGAAGCAGACTGAACATGGCCAGCAGACTGGGCCTGGCCATGAGAACCGGAGCAGAGCAGAGAGATGAGGGGAGGGACAGGGTCGAGGGGGGAGGGAGAGACAGAAAGCAGGGAGCATAGGGTTATAAGGAGAATGAGTATCTGGGAGCAGGGAGTTTAGGGTAGGGGAGGAGGTTAGAGGGGCTAGCACAGACCCTGAAATATGTAAAAGGTACTTGTGATCCTGAGGGAGCCTGGAGGCCAGCCCATGCTTTGGTTCGCTGAAGGCACCACAGATGGGCATCTGTCCCTTCTGCCTTTTGGAGTTTGGGAAAATGGAGTTTCCTTTGAACCTCACAAGGTATCCTCACCATTCCTGGCCAAAATATAGTTTTACTGTTTATTAATATGAAAATACTGATTAATAAGCAAATACTTACATATGTCTGTGTCCAGATTGTGGTTACTATTCTAATTTATCAACTAACTCCACAAAGGATTGAGTTATACAAAAGGAGTGTCTTGATTGAATACTTTTTTTTTTTTTTTTTTTTTTTTGAGACAGGGTTTCTCTGTGTAGCCCTGGCTGTCCTGGGACTTGCTTTGTAGACCAGGCTGCTCTGGACCTCTTAGAGATCTGCCTGCCTCTGCCTTCCAAGTGCTGGGATTAAAGATGCACGCCACCAGGCACGGCAGGCAGTTCAATGCATCTTTTAGTTCCACAGCCTAACATATGCACACTATTATCCATGCTTGCTGTTGTGTGTGTGTGTGTGTGTGTGTGTGTGTGTGTGTGTGTGTGTTAGTCATTTTATTGCTGTTTCTGAGATTAATATAATCGGTGTAAGAACGAGGAGGGTGTTGCATATATTAGCAGAGTGTATGTGCCTCTTAGAAGGGGATAGATAAAATTATATTATTGACAACTAACATAAAGCTAAAGAAGGATTTTTTTAAATTTAAGATAAAAATATTTTGTCCTGGGTCATCGAGGTGACTCTGGGAAAGGTTCTTGCCACCTGATGGCCTGAATTTCTTTTCCAGAACCCACATGGTAGAAGGAGAGACTTGTCTCCTCCAAGTTGGCCTCCTATCTCCACATACATAAATATATATGACTTAAAATTTTTAAAAAAAAATAATGCCTTATTTGCCGGGCAGTGGTGGCGCACGCCTTTAATCCCAGCACTTGAGAGGCAGAGGCAGGTGGATTTCCGAGTTCGAGGCCAGCCTGGTCTACACAGTGAGTTCCAGGACAGCCAGGGCTACACAGAGAAACCCTGTCTCGAAAAAATCAAAAAAAAAAAAAAATGCCTTATTGATACCACAGACTTTTAACCCCAAACGTAATTACTGAAGCAATGTTAATGATTATTTTTTTAAAATTTTTTTCAAGAACAGAATGTCACCCAGAAATCTGCCTCTTATTCCTATGCATTCTGCTGAGTAATTGGTGGGTCTGGACTTCCGCCTGCACACATGACTGCAGGTGGTTTCCAAGTCTACCCCTTTGTTCCCCGCAGTCCACCTATGAACCTCCCCCTCTGTAAACATGGTTAGCTCAAAACCTTTGCCCGCAGGTTTTCGTAATTGTACCTCTTTTGTATCTTTTACATTTTATATGCAATGAAAAAGCAAATTCCAGAACAGAACAAAAATCAGTGAGCACGTAGTCCAGAACTGACAAAGTAGTGAGCCCAATCTCTGCACCATCCGTATAAAGTGTTTGCCATAGACCATAGTGTTTTCACAAGTTGGGAGAACAGTTTTAGTAAACAAATATTATTAGAAAAAGTGTTTTTTCTCCTGAAGTGTCCTTCAGAGATAAAATGCATAACTAATTAATTCTTTTTTGTTTTTCCCTTCAATGTCAAATTGTTCTTGTGTTTCTCCTCTAGGCTACTAGTCAGTGCTTCGCAAGATGGAAAATTAATTATTTGGGATAGCTATACGACAAATAAGGTAGAATATTTTCATCTTTCTCTTAAATAATCTTGTATTTGCTTACTACCCAGCAGTTCTTTCTTACTCGGGGGCCCCTTTTCTGAGATTTATTCTCGATCCAGACCAGCTCTTATGGCATGTTTGCTTTAAAAACAATTTCAGTATGTGTTTGTCTCTCTTTTCCCCCTCCCTCCCTCCACACACACACACACCTACCCCCACCTTTCCTCAGGCTCTTATTTAGCCCAGGCTAGTCTTGAACTCATGATGTAGCTGAGGCTAGCCCTCAACTCTTGATTCTCCTGCCTCTTCCTCCACACTGCTGAGTTTACAGACACACAACATCACACCTGGCTTTTGAAGACTGCCACTTTCATATAGACGAGAAAGGGGTTTCTGTGTAGCCCTGGCTGTCCTGGAACTCACTCTGTAGACCAGGCTGGCCTCGAACTCAGAAATCCGCCTGCCTCTGCCTCCCAAGTGCTGGGATTAAAGGCGTGCGCCACCACCGCCCGGCAACGAGAGCTTTTAAAATTCCCAATTTCTGGACTGAAACAACAGTGGTGTTTCTGTTTCTTACTATGGTAGATGGCTACTAGAAAGTCTTTCCTGGGCTTACTCCAGAGTCTGTTTTTGTTTTTCTGGATTTTCTAGACACATTGAATTTGTTGAGATCTAGTAGTGAAAATCTTGATTTTCTTACTGTACCCAGAGTAAAGAATCCTTGAATCCTTGATTCAAATTGTTAAGTAACATTGAAAAGAAAATTTGGGGGACATAGTTTTCAAGTCAGATACATACATTAGCAGTAATGCTGAGCGGTCAAACACACGTTTGGTGACATGAAGAGACTAAGGACCTTGCCTATGTGTGAGCTCCACACTCAGCCTGAGTGAGACTTTAAATAACTAAGTTTGTGATCTCACAGCTTTTGTGTCCTAATTGGTATTAAGTTAGTCTCATTCAAATTCATTTTCCTAAAACAAACAAACAAAAAAACAAACTTTTATGATATCACCTTAGGTCATATCACAGGGTGGGTGGACACTGGCTGGGGCATCCTTGCTAAACACCTGTTGTTCTACTCCACCTGCTTCTAGTTTGCCTACACCATTGCGTTCCCTCGGTGAGGTCCTGGAATGTGTGCCATTACTGCGAGGGCACGCGTGCAGGCTCCCTTCCAATTGTCTCTCGTACTTCCGTCCGTTCCTTTTTATAGTTCAGTGTTTGGGTGTAGGAGACTCCTCTTTTGAACATCAATGTGCTAAAATATGGATTCGTTTTTTACATCTAATTCAGGAGGCAGAGTCAGGCAGATCTCTTTGAGTTCAGCATGATCTACGTAAATGAATTCCAGGCCAGTGGAGCTATATATTAAGATCGTGTCTCCAAAAAAAAAAAAATCCATATAGCTTTGTTTTTATTTGAAACAACTGAGAGTGAGGTGCTGCTTGAGAGATGGTTTCAAACGGTTGAAAGCTCTCGGTGCTCTTACAGAGGACCCGTTTGGTTCCCAGAACTGCAGCAAGGTGTCACAACTCCTTGGAACTCCAGCCCCAAGAGATCCAATTCCTGTAGCTCGGAGGGCGCCTGCACTTAAGTGCACATCATCACACACACACACACACACACACACACACACGTGAGCGCACACGAGCACATACACACACAGACACACACAATTAAAAATAAAATTGTTCCTAAAATGAGCACTTCAATTCCATGTGACCTGCCAGCGTAAAAAGGGACATCCCGAGTGCCTGTGGTGTTTCCAGGCCTCAGGCTTCCTTTCCCCAGTGTGTTTATTCCTAGATGTGTGTGATTTCTAGCAGAGCTTGCCTCATGAGAAGCAAGCTTAGGAATGCATTATGTATTGACCGCCCTTGAAGCCTTCCTTTCCCATAACAGTCCCCGTGTCTCTGCGCTCTTTGTGTGGTAGATGCACGCCATCCCGCTGAGGTCCTCCTGGGTGATGACCTGTGCCTATGCCCCGTCTGGGAACTACGTTGCCTGTGGAGGCTTGGACAACATCTGCTCCATATACAACCTGAAGACCCGAGAGGGGAATGTGCGGGTGAGCCGAGAACTGCCAGGGCACACAGGTGAGCGACATGCTGTCCTCCTCAGCCTTCTCCCTTCCTGACCGAGGCTACATGGCAGATTGTGTCAGGGTGGCTGGAGGAAGAGGGAGGCAGAAATGGCAGTGATGACTCTCAGAGTCACATGATAATAGTCATTCCTTGCTGTAGTTTGGGGCTGGGGGTTCCATTGGGGCCTTGAGCTACTGACCTTGCTTTCTCCTGCGGAGGGGTCACAAAAAATGCAAAGAAAGCAAGTGCGGCCTCCAGCGCGTTCTGCTGCTCTGGATCGAGGTTCAGGATCACACAGTCTGTGCTGGGGTTCACTCATGTCACCAGAAATGCTGTCCCAGGCCATGTTATATTTAGGAAATCTCTGTCACTCATATTCATTCTGTCTGTGGTTGCAGAGACTGAGAATAGTGTTTCCCGCCAATGTCAGGCTCTGAGATGCTGATGAATTTGAATCATGCAAATGCAGCGTTTTCCAGAAAGCCTTCACAATATTTTTAGGGTCTTATCCAGTGCTGCCGAGGGTTAGAGGTACCGGCTAAGGAGCGCCTTCCCTCAGGTGCCGGCAGCCTACACGCTGTCATAAGCATACTGAAAATAAAACCTTATTTTGTCATAATTTTAAAAATTGAAATGTATGGTTCTTAAGCATGAATTTTGAGGATGACAGGGTTGTGTCACGGTGTCACAGTTAAAAACACCAGGCCACTATTAGGCTGCCAAACTTAGGTATGGTCACTTTGAGTGCCCAGTGTCTGATACAGTGAATACCTAGGAAGAAAATTTAGTTGCAGGCAGCAAGGCACTGGGCTCATTAAAGCAGAGCTGTGTGTCCCACTGGTGAGGCTCTGTGGCCTGAGTCCGTGGATTTTGTCCCATTTCTCTGTCACTGGATCAGAGATGACCTGACATTTGCTGCTCTCTGCTGCAGGCTACTTGTCCTGCTGCCGATTCTTAGATGATGGACAGATCATTACAAGTTCAGGAGACACGACATGGTGAGTTTATTCAAAGGAAGCCTGAGTTCATGGGTACAGACATGGGGAGAGGTGGACATTTATGTCTGTGCTTGTGTTAATCGCAGTGCCTTGTGGGACATCGAGACCGGACAGCAGACTACAACCTTCACAGGACACTCGGGTGACGTGATGAGCCTCTCACTGAGTCCTGACTTGAAGACCTTTGTTTCTGGTGCTTGTGATGCATCTTCAAAACTGTGGGATATCCGAGACGGGATGTGTAGACAGTCTTTCACGGGACACATCTCAGACATCAATGCAGTTAGTGTAAGTGAATGTTCGTTTGTTGGTGGGACAGGGTTTTATGTAGCCCAGGATGGCCTCTAACTTGCTATGTTGCTCAGGATAACCTTGAACTCCTGATCCTCCTGGTCTGGTTGCTTCCACCTCTCAAAATTTTACTCTGTCTAAAGTGCTGAATATGACACCATTATAACAAATTGCGTGCCTGGATTCTTATAACCAGTGTGTGCCCTTAGAACACCAAAGCCCCAAACAACAGGACTCGATTTTTAAATCTGAGTGCTTATTGTTGGACAAGATATAAACTTTATTTGCACAATGAGTAGGGACGAGGGTCATTACTGAGCAGGCAGCCTCAGAGGTGTTCACTGTGTTTACATGAGAAGTTATCCTGTACTGAGGGTAACCACACAGGGCGCAGTAAGAGAGGGTGCTGCTCTCTGTGGAGTCTGGTACTTGGAGACAGCCAAAGCAGGGAGGTGTCAGCTCTCCTATGTACCAGCTTTGAAACTGATCAAGCTGCATAATTTGGGCGAGCCTCACACTCCCAGCCTTCTTAACAGGGCTAAAGTTGCTTCATCAGAGAATGCTGTGGAGACTAAGTGAATTGTGTATTCAAAGCACAGAAAATGTTGGAGATTATCAGAGTTGTGTGTGTGTGCTTGTTGCAGTGTCATTTAGCCCTGGCTGGCCTGGGACCTAACATTTGAGTACATCTGAACAGATGTGTGCAGGTGCCCTTGAAGGCCACAAGAGGGCATCAAACCCCTGAAGCTGAAGTTAGAGTTAGGTTGTAAAGTGCCTGATGTGGGTGCTGGATACTGAACCCTAGTCCTCTGTAACAGCAGCAAGTGTTCTAAGCTTTAAAAACCAGAAACAAATGTTAAATTTTATCAGCTGCTTTCTCTTTATCTATTGAAATGTGTAGTTTCTTTTCTCTGACTCAGCTTCCCACCTCATCTGCCACCCTGTCTGTGTGCTACTGAGAATTGAACCCAGGCCCTCATGAGTGCTAGGCAGATGCTTATGGTTGTTCGTTTTCATTTTTCTTTACTAAAGGTGAATTTGTGTCTTATTACTAATATTGTTTTAGATTTTGCACATGAGTGGTATCTGGTATCTAGTATGCTATGTACTTGCATATATATGTGCATGTGTGCAGAGGCCAGAATGAGATCAGGAGCCCTGTTCTATTACCCTCTACCTAATTACTTTAAGACAGGTCTCACTGGACTGGAAACTTGCCTTCGTGGATGAGCTTGTTCATTAGCAACTTCTCAGGATCATCTGTCTGACTCTGCCCATCATGCTGGAATTATAAGCACACTCAGCCATGTCCAACTTGTCATACAGGAGACTGGGGGTTCAAACTCAATGTCCTCAAATCCTCATGTCCATATGTGTGCAAAGCAAGCGCTTTGTCCCATCCCTACAATAGTGAATTTATAGAGACATTGTTAAAGTAACTTTTATTCACCTGATGTAATTGTCTGGGATGCTTACTACCTCAGTCTGCTAACCTAGGCCTAATCCTGGAAGCTTCTAGCCTTCTTACTTAGGCCTAGGATGTTTTCAGCCTCTGTGACTTACTGCTTAATAAGCTCATCCTTTTTAGTTCTTTCTGATCTATGGTTCAACTTAGCAGTTCTGGCTCAAACTCCCCTCCATACTGACTGATTCAAACTGCCTTCTCTCATCTTCTGACTGAATTGCTCTGCTTGGTCTCATACTAACTTTGACAGTATGTCCTAATCTTCTGGCTTCTCCTTCTCTGACTGGTTTTGTCTTCACCTGTGTCTAGCTTGTTTTCTCTCTGCACAATTGTCCCAGTAAAACTGCATCACCACCCCCAATTCTGCATTGCTCTCTGTTAAGTAGCCTCTCTTTTCTGTCTGTTCTTGTGAGAGTCGGGCGTATCCTGTTCTGTCTCATCTTTCTCTGATTTGTCATTTTGTCTGACTCTTACTTTCAAACATGGGTGTTTCCCTCTACAAACTAATTTTCCTTCATTGTTTAGGATTAAAGGTGTGTGCTAAGAGTGTGTCTGTATTTCAACTGGAGTACCCATGTTGCTGGATTTAAATCCCTCTACAAAACAGACCGTTCTCATATTTAGTTTTGTTTGTGGGGATGAGACAGTAAGCACCATCTTTGTTAAGCTATTAGGACACACTGAGGCCCCTTTTTGAAATGAAATAGTTAATGAAAAATATTGTAGAAGAAGGCTAGGCCATGGTGCCCAAGCCTTAGTCCCAGCACTTTGGAGACCGAGGCAGGAGAATTTCTGCAAAGAGACTGCCTGGGCTACATAATGAAACTCAGGCTTCAAAAAGCGAAGAGTGGAGCCAGGCAGTGATGATGCACACTTTTAATCCCAGTACTCTGAAGGCAGAGGCAAGTGGATCTCTGAGTTTGAGGACAGCCTGGGCTACAAAGTAAGTTTCAGGACAGCCTGGGCTACACAGAAGAATCCTGTCTCAAAAACAAAACAAGGGCCTGGAGAGGTCTGATATATATTAGGAAATGGCCAGCACCAGCCACAGAGGGAAGTGAGGGAAGTAGGGAGTAAGAGTGATAAGGGACTGTTGATAAACAGTGGGACACCGTCTCCCTGTGCTTACCGTCAGGACGGAAATAACACTACCCACACTATGTAACACCTTCTCAATCTTCCAACTGTGTCATCAGATCTGAAACTGAGAAAAGATGTGTTACGAAGCTGGAAAATATTGCTACTACAAATTTGTGTTCAGTCATTGGAAACCCATATGGTCGAGCCAGCTATATCCATCAAACAACTTACTGATTTTAGAACCTAAGGGTAGGTGATGACAATACTAAAATATTCGTTATTAAAATGTTAGTATAAAACCTAGCAGTGCAGGGTCAGTGGTACAGCACTTGCTTAGCATGTATGAAGAACAGGGCTAATCCCCTCCACAGAAGAACACAAGGCTGTTGCCAGGAACTTAGAGAATGACATAGCAGAAGATCAATAGAAAAATTAACAGCTAGACAGCTGCTTAAGTATTAAGAAAATTAATCCAAAGCCCCACTTTGAAGGCTGTTTATCAACTAGACTCCAGATAGATAAGGTTAATGTCTTAGTCAGGGTTTTACTGCTGTGAACAGCCATGACCAAGGCAACTCTTATAAGGTCAACATTTAATTGGGGCTGGCTTACAGGTTCAGACGTTCAGTCCATTATCACCAAGGCAGGAACATGGCAGCATCCAGGCAGGCATGGTGCAGGAGGGAGCTGAGAGGTCTATAACTTCATCTGAAGGCTGCTAGCAGAATACTGGCTTCCAGGCAGCTAGCATGAGCCCACACCTGTAGTGACACACCTACTTCAACAGGGCCACGCCTTCTAATAGTGCCTCTCCCTAGGCCAAGCGTATGCAAGCCATCAATAGTTAATACAGGAAATTAAATGAACTAAAATAATTAGAGGCTGTTCATTAAAAGTAATGAGCTGAGGAGATGGTGCAGTTGGTATTCATGGTGCAGGTATGAAGACCTGACTATTCCACAGAACTCAAAGTAAAAAAAAAAGCTGGCACAGTGGCACTGACTTTTGTAAATCCCAGCTCTGGTGGGAGCAGAGGCAGGAGGACTGGGGCTCGCTCTGCAGATCCAGGTTCAGTGAGAGATCCTGTCTAAACAGCAACAGCAAACACAAAATAAGAGTGAAGAAAACACCTGATGATGTCCTCTGGCTTCACCGTGTGCACTCAACACACACACACACACACACACACACACACACACACACACACACACTCACACGTAAGGTAAGGAAAGAAAGCTGGGTGTGGTGCCACAGGCCTGGAATCTCAATGCTCGGAGGTAGAGGCAGGAGGATCCCAAGTTCAACACTGTCCTCTGCTACTCAGTGAGTTAAAAGGTCATCGTGGAATATATGAGCTCCTGCCTCAACGTCACACAAACAAATTAATGAGGGACGTCTAGAAGCAAGGGCTAAGCACATCTGGCTGTATAAAACCTTAAAACTGCTGCATGGTTTTCTGAAGTAAACAGGATTAATGATTAGTCAAGTCGCATTTGTAGAAAATAAGACCAATTTACAGCCATTCTGTTACTAACACCAGTGGTTCAACTGCAGAAAACGACTGTCGTGAGAAAGGTGTTCCCAGAAGGTACAAATGTGCTTTCTCTCTGTGGAAAGGCATGTTGACTAGGGAGGGCTGCACCAAAAATAGATGCGCCAGTCATGCCTGGCTCTCTACTGCCCACTTCATATCCAGGAAACGTGGGAGTTGTGTATTTTCTCTTCATTTTTTTTTGCCTGTGTACATGTGTGTGATGTGTGTACATATCTGTGTATGTGTGTAGGCCAAAGGCTGATGTTGGGTGTCCTTGGTCATTCTTTATCTTAGTCAGTGAGGCACTGTTTCTCAGTTGAGCCCAGAGTTCAGCTATACTAGTCTTGCTAGCTAGCTTTCTCCAGGAATCCCATCTCTGCCACTCAAATGCAGGTCTCCACACAGGTCAGCATTTAAGGGGGTGCAGAACTCCAGACTCACACAATGAGAGCTTTATCTGCTGAGTCATCTCCTCAGCCCCACTGATCTGTATTCTCTAAAGATCTTTCAAATTTATTTTTCATAATAAGATTCTGGAATATTTCCACAAACATCCTATACATATTAATACTTATGAGCACCATTGGGATTTTTGGCCTGCTCTGTTTCTGACTTGTGTGTAGGAACCTCTTAGGCATCCAGGTGACCCCTCGTCCTGGGAGGCCACTGCACTGATGCTAACCTTAATTTGGACATGCAACCCATACCTGCTGTCACAGTGCCGTGCAGCCCACTGTGCCCGACTCCTAAATGACTGGCACATAGAAACACTGGCCTGAAATGTTTTGACAAGACAGGTGGCGGACCATGGCAGGGTTACTAACACTGTGTGCAGAGCAATGGACCATGTACTCTACATATGCTATTCAGTCCTAACTCTTAAACTAAGACTAAAGGCTAAAGCCCAGAATACACACGCACATGAACATGCACACACATATACATACATAATATACATGCACACATACATATATACAGATTTATATATATATATATATATATATATATATATATATACACACACACACACATACATATGTACATATACATACACACACATATATGTATGTATATGTGTATGTATATAATATATATGATATGTGTATGTATATATATATCATGTGTATACACACACACACACACACACACAATATAACATATATCTGTCTTAGGCAAGGTGTGATGGTTCATACCTGTAATCCCAGCACTTAGGAGGCCAAAGCAGGAGCATTTTGAGTTTTGGGCTAGCTTGGGTTACATGGTGAGAGCCTGTCTCACATAAAAAGAAACAAACTCAGCAGTCACTGACATGGAAAGAAGCAAGGTTCAACTTTAAGCATGCTGTACCTCACCTCCCACCCCAAGTTCTCTGCCTCCCTGGTCTCTGTATGAATCTGTTGTGGTGTAGCTCTGCCTCTCCACACCCACAATGCCAGGTGCCACGCCTCCATGTTTTTTGTGTCCTCCTCCTTTCTAGTTCTTCCCTAGTGGATATGCCTTTGCCACTGGTTCTGATGATGCCACCTGCCGACTCTTTGACCTCCGTGCAGACCAGGAGCTCCTGCTCTACTCTCATGACAATATCATCTGTGGCATCACTTCTGTGGCCTTCTCAAAGAGTGGGCGCCTCCTGCTAGCTGGCTATGACGACTTCAACTGCAGTGTGTGGGACGCTCTGAAAGGAGGCCGGGCAGGTGAGTGATGTGGCCAAGGTAGGCTCTATCTTGGCATCTAGCTGCTTTCAAAATGTCAGCTGGGTGGCTCTCCTTTGTATTCATTACCTTTGATGGTAGTCGGATCACATACCCTACTGAAGAATGACATTAGGGCCTATAATGATGAATTTAGAGGTCAAGAACCATAAATATAAACCAGTGCTACATACCTGCTTCTAGTTTGGGTGTGGCCTTAGTGCACATATTTAATCCCTCTGGCTGAATGCAGACATGCCCTTAGTACACACCTTTAATCCCAAACAATGGAAGTAAAGTTAGTTTGTAGAAGGAAGCACCCATGTTTGGAGGACTCTGAGATTAAAATCCCAGCACTCAGGAGGCAAAGCGAATGGAACTCTCAGTTCAAGACCACCCTGTCTGCAGAGTGATTTCCAGGTCAACCAGGGCTACACAGAGAAACCTTCTCTTAAAAAATAAACAGATAGCTTTGCCTAGCCCTATACGGTGGTGTACACCTTTAAACCCAGCCCTTCTGAGGCAGAGCTAAGCAGATTTCTATGAGTTCAAGGCCAGCCTGTTCTACATAGTGAGTTCCAGTACTGCCAGGGCTACAGAGACTCTTTATACATAAGCAGGTACATAAATGAATAAATAGCTTCACCTACTAGTGGCAGACAAAGTGACAAATCAAAGGAAGATTTGACAAAATAGGATATACCCGACTCTCAGGAGAACAGAGAGGAAAGAGAGGCTTCTTAAGAGAGAGCAGTATAGGAGGGAAAAAGCAGTTATACAGGGAGAGTTTCTAGACACAGGTTGAAGAAAGAACAAGCTAGGCACGCCTGTGAAGACGGAAGGAGCCAGAAGATTAGAACATACTTCCAGAGTTAGAGCTCAAGCAGAGCAGTTCAGGAGCAGGGAAGCCAGACTGAGTCAGTCAGCATGGAGAGGAGCTTGAGCCAGAACAGCTGAGTCCAGAAAGCCAGAGATCAGAAAGAACAAGAAAGGGTGAGCTTATTCAGCAGCAAGTCTCGGAGGTACCAAACAATTCTAGATCTAGTTAAGATTGTATGGAGGCTAGAAGCTTCCAGGACTAGGCCTAGGTTAGCAGACTGAGGCAGTAAGCATCAGAGACAACAGTTTTCTCATGCGAATAGAAATACTGATACAGAACTAGAATATCGTGATATGGAGATGTGGAATTTGCCTTTACATGATTTCCTAGCTAGAGAAGTTATAAAATACCAGGTACAGTGGCACACTGTTTTAAGATTTTGACTTTTCAAAACTTGAAAACACCAAACTGATGTTCAAAAGTGATGTGTGAAGAATCCCAATAGCTTGTGGCATGTTGTGTTCGTATGCCTGACTTGCCCTAGCAGCAGTCTCCCTGAATGTCTGTCTTTAAATCACCGTCTGCATCGTAATGCACAACTCTGGCAGTTCTAAAGCTCCAGTTTTAACTCTTATTGATCTTTCTTTGTAGGTGTCCTTGCTGGTCATGACAACCGTGTTAGCTGCTTAGGTGTGACTGACGATGGCATGGCTGTGGCCACGGGCTCCTGGGACAGTTTTCTTCGAATCTGGAATTGAGTGCCATATTTTCTGTTCTCCAATGATATCTGGAGAAATCCATGCTACAGCCTATAGCTGTGAGGAAAAAAAAAAAAAAGAAACCTCTACCTTCTATTTGCAGATGAAGTTTTTCTATTGAGGTGACTATATATAAAGATCAGCATTCAGTAAACTGTAGTTTATTGAAACTGTTGTAACAAAAATGGTGGTCAAAGAAACAATCAAGACTAAGATCCCTTGCTCAGTCAAAGGCCAGGGTATTCATTGAGCAGTTGTGTTGACTTTACCCTGACAGATTCTTGCTTGTGCTAATTGTTTCTCTGTGATTAGAGTGCACACTTTATAGCAGACAACTGTTTGTGTTTGCATTTTGTTAAGGACTACCATTCAACTTTGTATATATAAGAAATGTCACATTTTTAAAGTGCTGTCACGGAAGAACCAGGGCCTGTGATAGAAGTGATACTGTAGATATATGTGCTGTCTGAAAGAAGTCCCCTTGGATTCTGACATCACATTTTAACCTGAGAGTCCCCGACTGCTTCTTGATTAGGAGGGCTGATTTGTGAGGTGGTTCTGAGGGAGCCTGGGGCTTTTCATGCATTCTTTGCCATGCTAGGAATTTAAGTGAGTGCTCATCTTCTATCCTTTGAGGGGACAGGTGATATGAAGGTAAAAAATTCACTTTGACATAGGGTACACACTGAAGAAGTGTCATTACAGTTTATTACATTAGAAACTAGTAGACCCTGGCATGTAATGTTTGTTATTTTAAGAGGCTCAGCCATTTGAACCATTGGACCTTGCTGTTAATTTTTGCATTCTGAAACGAAGTTTGTACAAAGTACTAGTATTTGAGAAGTCTGGCAAAAACCTGACTTGTTCCTGCATCTGAAGACTCTTGCCTGGTGTTCTCTGTAATAGGAGGAAACAGTGTCTCACCTTTAACATTTTTGAGAAATGTAAATTCATCCACTCAACTGGCACAAATATATATATATATGATTTATATGTCACACATATATGTGTACGTGTATACACACACACAATATATATACACATACACATATATATGATGGCTTTATGAACTGTGTGTAATGTAAAATCTATATAATGTAAAAACAGGTATAAACTGTTTGTACCCTTGAACTTTTACTTTTCCATTTTTGTGGTGCTGCAGAAACCCAGGCCTTGTGCCCACTAGCCAAGTGCTCTACTTAGTACATCCCTAGCTCCTCAGATCAAAGCTTCCTGCTGCCGTGTAGTACTGTTCTCCATAGCATGACGTATTTGAGGAGCTTACTGCAAAGCTAGTCTAGAGTTGACCAGCCCTGGAGCCTAAAGCATTGTTTCAAAGGGGTTCAGCTGGCAGCAAAGCTGCACCAACTGTTCGGTAAAGTGTCTGTCACTGGGATGTCCCACCTCCAAACTGAACAGACGCCTCTCCTCTTCAGTTTTCTCCTGTAGATTTAAATGGTTGACAATAGCAGACTGTTATGTCTTGCTGGTGCTGTCTCCTTGGGTTATTTGGATCTATACAAGCACATTGTAAAGCTGCTGTTTAGCAGTTTCTGTGTTAAAGTTGATCACCTGGAACTGTAACCTCAATACTTTTAAACTGCATCTGTGAGTTTTCTCTTTGTACTGTGAATGTGCCCATGTGGCAAACAGCTGTGATCATACCAGCATCCGTTTTATTTATTAAGGTCAGTTGATCTTAATACACACAGCTCCAGGGTCCAACCTGATTGGGGCAGAGAGAGAATGAAAATCAGACACACAGACACAGGAAAGCTGGGGTTGGGTAGACTGGGCTCTCTGATGGAGAAACCAGCGCCCAGAAGCTCAGAGTTTATTCCCTAGAGAAGCACAAAGAGGCAGTGCTGTTGTATACAGATAACAAGGAGGAAGCATTCGTGGTATACTGCTGGATCAAGGAGACAGGTTTAGCTAATCTTTTCGAGAGCAGTTCCTGTAGGGAAACAATCTTCAGGCTGTAAATATCGGGATGGCGGTCAGGGAGCTAAGATGTACATGTTCTACACATATCCAGGAGGGCTTTGCCATTCTCTCGTGAGTCTAAAGCAAGGGTCCTTTATATGGCAGTCACTCAGGACCTCCTCTGCTCCCTAGAGGATAGAGGTGAAGTGAGATACAGTATTGAAGAGAAACAGACCATCAATGGCAGGTGTGAATGTGTACCTTAAATTTGTGGGGCCCCTTTACTCTTGTCTTATTTCTGAAATAGGGAGAGCTCTCAAATAAGGCACAATTTAAAAAAGAAAAATTGACAGTGCTGGATGAAGTCTAGCCTTCCTCGTGCGTGTGTGCTACACCTGCAGCCTGCCCACCCAAGCCAGTGTTGAGGCACACTAGAGGATCATGATCACCCCAGAAGGGTGTAGGTGTGTGTATTTGCTGTGTAGCTCAGAATTCATCTCAAAATGTCATTCAAGACAGCACTTCTACAGCACTTCTATTATGTATAAAGCAAAGCCCTGGGTTCAGTCCCTAGCGGTATGTGTGTGTGTGTACATGTGTAGTCATACTAAAAGAACTGTGGTCCTAAATATTTTAAAATGTTACTTGGGGCTGGAGAGATGGCTCAGCAGTTAAGAACACTTGTAACTCTTGCAGAGGACCTGGGTTTGGTTCCCCGCACCCACATGGCAGCCCAAACTGTCCCTTCAGTCCCAGGATATCTGACTTCCTTACCCACATATACTCATGCAGGCAAAACATTCATACACTTTAAAATACATGTTTAAATAAGGAATGTGCTTTGTTAATAAAAGTTTGTATGGAACAGAACATAAAGGCTTCCCTTAATATGTAGCCGGAGAGGAACCATGATGACCACATGTGGCTAACTGCACACAGTGCCAAGTGCTGACACAGCAATGACCTTACCCAAGCTGCTTTCTTAATGTTGGTGTCTAGGGTTTCTCTGCAGTTTCTGTTGTGGTTGAGTACATTGGCCTGCTTAGAGTTGCTGAAATTAGCCTACACAGTGTGCATCAGCAGGTTGACGCATAACATCAGACAAAAGTTGTCCTTCAGACCGGCAGGATTTTTAACATCTGGTGCAGCTCCTGCCCTGGCCTCTAGCTGGGTCTACAGGCATGTGCCAGTATGTCGCTTTCCCCAAGCATACTGTACTAGTATAAAGGCACATGTTCTTTTCTAAACAACACGACCACCATGTGGCTGGGGAAACACCCCAAAATGCTGTTCAGCAAAGACATGTCTTATCTTGAGACGGACAAGCTTCATGTTTGGCTGCTGTGATAGTAAAATATCCCAGGTCCCTTTCTAGCTCATATTTAAGTCATGACTCACGTACTGTACTGAATTACAGATTCATGAAAGCAAAGTGTTGAGTCTCGTAAGTGGCTGTCATTTAATGGCACAATGTTTCAGGAAAGCTAAGGAATGTTAACCTAGTAAAGGAGACATGAAGCTAAGTGTGGCAATGCATGCTTGTTTTCCTCCACTTGGGAGGCTGAGAGAGGAGCACAGAGCCTAGGCTAGCCCGTTGTGGTTATCACATGGAAACCTTATCCCAGAGGCTGGGGGATGGCTCAATGTTGAGCCTGCTTAGTGTTATAGCAGAGAACCTGAGTTGAGTTCCCGTTTCCGGTGGCTAATAACTGCCTTTAACTTCAAGGGGCCCAAAGCCCTCCTCAGGTACTTGCATACACATAGTTTAAAATTAATCCTTTTCTTTTAAAAGGAAAAAACACCCTTTATTTTAATAATCATTTTATTGCTGAAAGTTCTCTCCAAATCTGTTGTTTTAGATTTAACAGTCAAGCTAAGACGTCATTTCAGAAGTGAAACCATACAGGGAAATTATTTGGATATGAATGACGTTTTGGATTTTGAACTGCAATCTGCTTTGCTACTACCTTAGAAAAACTGAATAAGCAATCTCCCAGATAGGCCTGTCATCATTTCATAGGGAACATACTTTTAGAATCTGCAGATCACACCAGGCTTCTACCAATACTTATGTACTGTGTTCAGGTGCTATTATCTGGCCACTGTGAAAAGCATAACTTAAAATGATGTCTTAGCACATTAGAAACGTAAAAGCCACCCACAGCGGAGTGCCCTTTATAGGGAGATTGTCTTAAACCGGACGTGTGGAAAGTGAAGCACATAGCAGATTCACTTCTGCTTTTTATCTGTTACAACAGGTACCCCCAGGATGTCTAAGCTAGCATTGTTAGCCACAGACTGATGGAACATCTTATATTTAGGAAACGTTTTCCATGCTGTTTTTCCTAAGCTTTTTCTTTCTGCTTAAACCCAATAGCTGGTTTTGTAAGACAGGTTTAACAATGTAGCAGTATGAGGGAAAAACTTGTTTCAACTAGTATGACATGTATCCAACAGACTCTTTCAGAGCACCTCCAGTTAACTAGGACGTCAGTGGTTCAGCAGTAGGGTGTCCAGGCCTTTTCTGTCTTTATGCAACTGTGCTCTGGCGTATCATTGTCTCCCTGGAGGCATGAGATAGCCCACACCTCAAGTGTATCTTCAAGCTGGTTTGAGTATTTCTATATAAGGTATCTTGGAAACATTTTCTTCTCCTAAAGTAATTTCCAATACATGAAGCCAATTGACGATGAATGTCAGCCACATCTAAAGCTTATAGGCAGGGCCTTGTGCCCTATGACAGCCACTCTCCTTCATCTGTACAGTTGCTTGTGAAATGCTGTTGCAGCAAGCTCATACTGTAATCAATAAAGTGCTCTTCACCATGGCACACTGTACCTTGTTTTAAGTCAAATTTTAGTAAGATTTTAAACATTATGCCCTGGAACTAAACTCAAGTCCAAGTACTTTAATGATCTTCTCTACTTCCTTTGTTTAAATGCTGGTCACGGTCGTCTTCGTTGTTCTCCTCCTCCATCATGAAAAAGGGCAGTAAGGGAGAGACTGGAGTGTTACTGACCCAAAGCTAGCTTTTAGTTTATTGTTAAAGGGCACAGATTTCTCATTTATAAGTCATTCCCTCCCTTAGTGGAACACAGGAACCAGGTTTGTGATTCTAGTACTTGGGAGATAGAGGTAGGAAGATCCCAAGTTTGAGGCAAGCTTTGACTACATGATAAAACCCTGCCTCAAAAGAAACATCCTTCTCCTGTAGCTCCCTTAGGATAATTTAGTTCCATTTTTAAAAGTCAATTGTGCTTATACCACGGATTTTTATTTTTTGAAAAAATGCCCAATTTTTTTTTTTTTAGATTTATTTATTTTATATATGTGAGTACACTGTCGCTCTCTTCAGACATACCAGAAGAGAGCATCAGATCCCATTACAGATGGTTGTGAGCCACCATGTGGTTGCTGAGAATTGAACTCAGGACCTCTGGGAGAGCAGCCAGTGCTCTTAACCACTGAGCCATCTCTCCAGCCTCATCACATAGATTTTTAAATATCTGTATTATCACATTACAATTTAAGATTAACGAGGAGTTTGTATTCCAGGATCTGGGAGGCAGAGACAGATGATCTCTAAGGTTGAGCCCATCCTAGTCTACAGAGCAAGTTTCAGGACAGTCGGGGACACCCAGAGAACCCTGTCTTGAAAACAAACCAAGGGTGGAGAATGCTTGTATTAGTTCTATCTGTTCAGGAAATCTCCCTGACTCAGCGCTTCATGAAAGCAAAGTGCTGAGTCTCCTAAGTGGCTGTCATTTAATGGCACAATGTTTCTGGAAAGCTAAGGAATGTTAACCTAGTAAAGGAGAAATGAAGACATTTCTTCATTTCTGCTGCACACCTGCCATGGAAAACTTCTCAAACTGTACTCCTGACAGTGCTGAGCCAGGCATCTCATGCTTTCTGTGACTGGGCAAAGGAACTATATACTGTATATACAATAGTAATGCAGTAACAGGACGGCACGTGTGAAAGCTTACACGACTACCATGAAAATGACTGAGAAGAGTGGAAAACATCACTAACTGAGATAAATGCTACATTTATAAACTAATAGGCAGATAGGTTTATTTTCATCTTGCAAGCTTGCATACTTATAAAAATGTTTTGTAAAAAGTTTAAGATCATACAAAGTTTATAAATACTGTAAACATACACAGTAAATCATCAAGTATGTGTGTAGTACTAATCAGTAACAGTCATGATTGCAGTCTGTTAATGCATGAGCCTACTAGTCCACAGGGGCACTCTTGTCTGGTAAAGGAGCTGGTGTATTTCAACACTCCATTCTCAACCCCCATAACTTGTTAACTTGATCAGCAGGCACTACATTCTTAACCAGTGATGAAAAGCATTCTGGATTTCAGACACTGGCTTGCAGACTTCAGAGTGCACTGGGACAGACCGCAGGGCTTCTTGAAGCTTGCTGCAGACCCCAAACTTGACTCTATACCTGTGCTGAGGCTTGAGAATCTGCACTTCTCACAAGTTTAAAAGTGACCCAGGGGTCAAACCCAGAGAGCCAAGCTTGCTAATTATGTGCTCCGTGTAGCTTTGTAACCTAGGTTAGCAGACCTCAATTTTAGATACTAGTTCTTCATGGAATTTTCACCCAGTCCCACTTGGGTTTAATCCCATTTGGGGGATTAAAATTTGAATATTGCAACCCAATACCCAATCTGCATAAAAATTATTTCTGAAACTTCTCTATGGTCTAAGTAATGATATATAATATTGTAATAGTCTTCAATATTTTAAAAATAAGAGGTGCATCTAGATCTAGGCATGTCTTCAATCCCATCACTCGGGAGGTGGAGGCAGGCACATCTCTGAGGAGAGGCCAGCCTCGTCTACAGAACAAATTCCAGGGCAGCCAAGGCTACAGAAAAACCCTGTCTCAAAACTAACCAACCAACCAAACCAACAAACAAACCAGAGGTGTGTACCTATTGTGAAGACAGACCTGTAGGAAAGAAATGCTGAAAGTTTGTTGGATTTCCTTCCCCACCTCTCCTCAGTGTGGCCATATTAACTAAATACTCCTCTGCTTCCAGCCTGAAGTGCTGACCTTTGACACTGCAGTGGAATGCTGACTTCCGGAATCGATCAGATGTTAGCACTTTAATTTTCATGGTCAGGTCAGAGAATAATCCTGCCTGCTATTTACAAGTATTTCCATTCCACTGTCAATCAGACATCAATACCTGAACCATAAACATGTCACTAACCCAGAGTGGTAATTTTTAATGGAGCCCAAGAAAATTCATGTAATTCAAATCAAAGCTTCCAGTGGGGACATGCCCAGGGAGAGTCGTTCTAAGGATCCACTGTCATGGTCAGGTCACCACACTGCACGCACATCCTGGTCCCACTGTGGCCATTTTCAGCCCTTCGGACCTTCCACTTCACACTTAGGCAGAAAAGCTCTCCTTGCTGGACTCAAGGCTGAAAATGCTTCTAAAGAGAAAGAGCAGGAGAGCAGCCCCAGATACTTCATGCATGGCTATAATGATAGGCCTCGTTACTATTTCACATCAGCTTTAATGGGAATACAACAAAGTAAAAACTGTGTTTGGTAGTGGTTACATCCTTGCTGTGAGGACAGAGTGATTGCAGGACCCCCAGGTTTGAACAGCAGCCCACACCCCTGGTTTGAACGAATCAGCTTATAAACAAAGTCACTATTCCCATTAAAGAAGCATCAAGAACTAGCACTGAGAAAGAGGATGAAAAGGTCTCTAACTCCTGGATGCCAGGAAGGAGCTGGAGCCACAGCCAGGCAGCCTGCTGAGGAGCTGCAGGACCCACCCTCAGGGGCCACATAGCGAGGTCCACTGTTTCTAAAGGAATTCATCATTTAACCCGAACAATTCAGTCTTTACTCCAAACTAATGCTAAGACGAATCACAACACTTCCAAAGGTGCAACCCCTGAGACAGGTCATTACCACAATCTCCGCAAGGCATCGATACTAAGAGTTAGGAATTTGTTCTGAGGTCATTTCATAAAAGTAACATTTCCCATCGTCCACGTCCGCTTTCTCCGACAGTGCCTCTGTCGTTAGGATTCTTCACTGCTCGGATGTAGAAACTGCTTTGAAAAAGTCTCCAGCTCGCTTTCAAGTTGAACAGCTTTATTTCTAATTAAGAGACAATGAACAAACATCAACTCAATTACACTAACAGTCTATGAGAAACGTGCATTCTACCCAAACTTAGAAACGGCCCCTAAGCAGCTGGGCCCCTTAATGAAACTCACACAGGGCTGTTGTCATGTCTGCCCTGCCATGCTCACGGAGAACAAACCCTCAAGGTCAAGAGCCACAGACTTCAAAATCAAAACAGCCTAGCACATAGCTTAAGTGGGAGTCACACCTTAGATCATAGTCACGACTGTCCTAGGAACTGCCTTAAGTAATAGGTAAAGTATAAAGGTCTTTGTGGCACACAAAGCTGGTAAGGATCACCTCAGAATTGTACTTGATGAAATTGAACTGTCTATGAGAGGAAGCCCTGACTAAATTGCCAGCCACATATCTATGTAGCATATTTTCATACCATTCTAGGGCATGTACTTACAGAGAATGAAATCTATTTGGAGAGAAGAAGGGGTTTTTCGTTTTGTTTTGTTTGATATTTTGCTGTCTCTGAACATGTGACTGAGGTCACAGAAGTGAAATGTATATAAGCCAGGAATGCCCTTGACTATGCGGCAACCTCCTGAAACAGGGGCAGAAGGGCTGAGCCAAGTTGGTAATTATGATTCCAACAGTCAGGCCTTGGTGCCCTAGAACAGCTTCTAAGATAAGCAGACACCACTGTGACTGCACTGCGCACATACAGAGCGCACTTCCACACTTGGTTCACAGCCTACTGTTCCTAGGCTGGAAACATGCTTGGCATGGAATGCTATACGCAGTTTTAGCAGTGGATGAGGAAGCAAACAGGTGAGTGCTGTGCTGCACCGTATACTCAGGAAGCCTCTAGCCTTTAACAGGAGTAGCATGTGGACACAAACACCTTCATTTCAACAACGTATGCCCCAAAATTTAGGATATGAGGCCAGTCCTACAACCTGCACACTGCCAAAGCTGCTCTCCGGTGTAGAGCTACATGCAGTGCATGCCCTGAGTTAGCAGTGCTGCTAAGATGGTGTTTAACAATATGCCACGACATGAGGCAAGCTCTCAGAGTTAAGAACATGAAGATAAGCACTGCCAACTTAGGCCTGACAGCGACACCACCAGCCCTGTATCCCAGAGGATCCATAACACATCACAGCAGAGCAGAGCTCTTTCATCGGGACGCCTGCACCTTCATGGCTTCACATGCAAGTGTCCTCAGGCCTGGGACGAACAGGGTAGCTTTGGGTTTTCCGTTTGTTTGAGTCAGGTCTCGTGGTCTAAGCTGACTCTTGCTATGCCCTGAAGATAACTTTGAACCTGCTCCTTCTAGAACCTCATTAGTATAACCCTCATCATTTAACCCGAACAATTCAGTCTTTACTCCAAACTAATGCTAAGACGAATCACAACACTTCCAAAGGTGCAACCCCTGAGACAGGTCATTACCACAATCTCCGCAAGGCATCGATACTAAGAGTTAGGAATTTGTTCTGAGGTCATTTCATAAAAGTAACATTTCCCATGTGCTAAGTGACCAGTGGTCATGTTCTTTATGCGGGGGCTGTGGTCACATGTTCCAGGCCAGGAAGCTGGTTGGGTGTATTGCTGGGGCTTCTGAACCCACTTGACCTCACCAAGTTTCCTGGCACAGTCCACTGCCCCACAACCCTGAACTTGCTATGTCCCTGAGGAGACTCTGAACCTACTCCTGTCTCCAAGGTGCCAGGCACCCAGGTGTAGCCACAATGCTCAACTGTCATTTGTAATTACTGAACTTCTGTTCTAAAAGAGAACTATCCTAGCCTAACAGAGTAAAAGTCCTATAAATTCCTTTTAATTCAAATGAACTCTCTTGCTACAACAAAGCATAAGGAATTAAACATGGGCAGTCATTTTCTCTTTTAAAAGACTTATTTTTCCTTTCTAAGTGTTTTGCCTACATGTGTGTACATGTACCACTTGCATGCCTTGTGCTGACTAAAGCCAGAAGAGGGCACAGAATCTCTTGAAACTGGAGTTACAGGTGGCTGCTGAGTGCCCTCTGTTGTATAGGGGTTTTTCAGTTTTATGAGGTCCTCATGGGTCCTCTGCAAAAGCAGCAAGTGCTCTTAAATGCTGAGACATCTCTCTAGCTGCAAACATGGAAATTCTTTTTTTTTTGGTTTTTCAAGACAGGGTTTCTCTTGTGTAGTCCTGGCTATCCTGGAATTCACTCTGTAGAGGTCTGTAGAGGTCTGTAGAGGTCTACAGAGTGAGTTCCAGGACAGCCAGGGCTACACAGAGAAACCCTGTCTCAAAAAACCACAACAAAAACCAACAAAAGGTTTACCTTAAGAGCTTTGAGTTGTTTTGTATTTTCTCCAGTTGGTCTATCTCTTTGGATAATCTAGCAATTTCTTCTTCCAGATGTTTCTGAGTAACATCAACTTGTTGGCACAGTCGAGCAAAAGTGGTGGCCATTTCTCTAAAAGAAAAAAAAAACATGAATGTTTCCTAAACAAACACATATTAAAGAGAAAAACTTTCTTTGTTTTATGAGACAAGATTTCTCGGTATAGCTCTGGCTGTCCTGGAACTCAGACCAGGCTGGCCTCAAGCTCAAGAGATCTGCCCAGCCTCTAGAGTGCTGGGATTAAAGGCATGGGCCACTATGCCCAGCTAAAGAGAAAAACTTTAATAGCTAAGCATAAGGGCAGCATGGCACCTGTACGTGGCCTCAATATAAAACGCTCACAACACTGTGCTACTGCTGCCAGAAGGCCTTGAATACAAATGGGGTGTGACCACTCGGGAGACAAAGCATTAAAATGCTAGAACAAAGTAGGCAGCACCCTACGAGATGGACGTGCAGAAGAGGACTTTCTGAACAGCGCTCCATTAGCTCAGGAATTAAGGCCAACAACTGACAAACGGAACCTTGTAAAACCAAAAAGCCTTTACACAGCAAAGGACACGATCAGCTGAATGAAGAGACCCCCAGGGCGGGGCAGAGGTTTTGAAAGCTGTGAATCTGACAGGACTAATATCCAGAACTTAGAAAGAACTAAAGATGACAAAGATTCAAGAAAACAAACCGCCCAATTAAAAAACAGGCTTTGGATCTGAACATAGTCCTCAAAAGAAGAAAAATGGTTAAGAAATATCTCAAAAAAATATTCTGTTTTCTTAGCAATCAAATTAGAACAACTTTGAGGTTTCATCTTGTTAAGGCCTAGGTAACTTTTACCTGCATAGCCTACCATTTTGTGCTGTTACTAATATGATAAGAAACTTTCTCATATACTGTTTGTGCTGTTGCTATGATGTTCTGTCCTTTGGTGTTCTTGGAAACCAACCAAATCACAACAGAAGTCAGTCAGAACTGCTTTGTATAGTTAGCCACGGTAAACTTGGACCTGAACCAACTGCCCAGCAGCATTGTCTGCTATACTTGAGCTTTTATGATTTCTTGCCTTTATAAGCTGCCCTTGGGATGCACCCCAACATAAGAAAGATCTGCACCAATATAAGAAGCTATTTGGAGTAAGACTTCCATTTTGAGTAGGAGTGGGGTAAAGTTCCCAAGACCTCCTTGGGAAATTACATCCTGCTTAGTAGAAAAAGATGTGTGCATGGGTAAGTGATATCCTAGTTGGCAAGATAAGACATGAATGTTAGACAAGTCCCTGCCACAGTTGAATACCCCAACAAATGGGAACAGGATAAGTGTACAATAAAGACATGTTCCTAAGGAAACCTCCTATCCCTAAATCCTGATTGGCACAGATATTTGTGGATTTTTAGGCTTAAAAGTACAATGGGATCTTAGCTCAAGGTCACATTCAGCTCCTAGTCTTGTCTGTGGTCCTGACTGATCAGTCTTGGGTGTGGCATTCAATAAGCCACGCCTATTTGACAGAGATCAGTGTGGTCTGTGTGATAATTCCCAGATCCCAACAATCTTACCTCAGTCAGAAGAGTTGTGATTAAGAAAACAACTGACAACAAATGCTGGTAAGAACATGGTAAAAGAAAACCTCATCCATTGTTGGTAGGATGGCAAACTGGTGCAGCCACCATGGAACTCAGTGTGGAGAATTCCCAGATCTGCCTACCATATGACCCATCTGTCCCACCGCTCAGCAAATGCCCAATGGCCTCCCTTTCCCCTCCACAGACACTTGCTCAGCCGTCACGGTCTATCTACATAGTGAGAAATGGAACACATAAAATGTCCTTCAGCTGATGAACAGATATAAAAATGTAGTATACACACTCACACTATGGAATACTGTTCTGCTGAAAAAAAAAATGGAATCATGAACTTTTCAGGTAAATGGATGGAACTAGAAGAGATTACACTGAAGAGGTAACCACACCCAGAAAGACAAACACTACTCATTCTTTCTTTCTGTCTCTCTTGTCAGTCAGCCTCCCTCCCTCCCCTCCCCCTCCCCCTCCCCTCCCTCCCTCCCTCCCTCCCTCCCTCCCTCCCTCTCCCATTTTGTTTGCTTGTTTTGAGACAGGATTTCTCTGTGTAGCCCTGGCATTCTTGGAACTCCTTCTATAGACAAGACTAGCCACAAATTCTGAGATCTGCATGCCTTGACCTCCTCAGTGCTGGGATTAATAAAGGTGTATGCTACCACCCCCAAGTTACATGTTATCTCTTATTTATAGATCCTAGCTCTGGACCCTTTCCCTCCTTTCGTGCTCTCTCCTCTCTCTCTCTCTCTCTCTCTCTCTCTCTCTCTCTCTCTCACACACACACACACACACACACACACACACATAGTTTAAATGAAGTTTCACCACTTGGGGTGGCCATACTCCCCTCAAGAGTCAAGAGTGTCTAGCAAACATCCTAGTGCCATGCATGGAAAACCTTCCTGTTATGGATTTGGTTTAATGCTTGCATTATGGGTTCCAAAAACTGCACAAGAACTTGGCATGTGAGGTGCTGAGGGTCCCTGCCCTGAGCTGGTTCTGACTGTCAAACTTGCCAGTGGCCAATGGCTGGGCAGGGAGACAGGGGCGGGACTTTAGATTTCCTGGGCAAGGGAACCCAGGGAAGAAGATAGATTTAGAACCACCATGCCAGGGAAGTAGAAAGATCAGGCCTGAGAAGTGCAGGACAGAGAGATAGCCAATATAATATAATAATTCAGGAATATCTCGGAGGAGAGAGTGTGCTAGTCACATGGAGGTTTGGGAGTGGCTCTGACAATTGAGCTGCTTAGGACATACTAAAAATAAGGTTGGAGCCAGGCGGTGGTGGCGCACGCCTTTAAACCCAGCACTTGGGAGGCAGAGGCAGGTGGATTTCTGAGTTCGAGGCCAGCCTGGTCTACAGAGTGAGTTCCAGGACAGCCAGGGCTATACAGAGAAACCCTGTCTCGAAAAACCAAAAAAAATAAAAATAAAAAAAAATAAGGTTGGCTGTTTCCTGCTGGGAAGTGAGTGGAGTAGGGAGGTCTGCTGAGTGCTTTCTGAGCCTTTCTGAGCTAGCAGGCTTTCTGGGCTACCCCAGCATCTGGCCCCTAAGTCTTCATTGGTAAAATTGAACAGCTGGGATTTTTGATTTTAAAACAACATTTTGGCTCTCCAACTTGTGGCAAGGCCCCAAGGACACCGGGAGATCACTCCTGCTGAGGACAACCTGGAAGCCATCAGATTTGGTCCTGTGCATCAAGCCAGAAGCAGCCACAGGGATGGATGTGTTTCTCATGATCCGACACAAGAAGACCACCATCTTTGCTGAGGCCAAGGAGTCAAGCCCAGTGCTGGAGCTCAAACACATAGTTGAGGGCATCCTGAGGAGACCTCCTGATGAGCAGCTGCTGTTCAAGGATGACCAGCTGCTCGATGAGACAAAAACTCTGGGTGAATGTGGCTTTACTAGCGAGGTAGCAAAGCCACAGGCTCCAGCCACAGTGGGTCTGGCCTTCAGAACAGAAATGTCTCTGAAGGCCGCCTATCGACCCCTATTCTTATCCTGCAGAACGTCCAGACGGGACGGAGGCTTCTGGAAACAGTGCTAAGGAGCAAGCTGCTCAGTGAGGGCCCAGGCCCACCTTCTGGAGACTCATTCTCCACTCCTGCCAAAAAAAATTTGGCTGTCTTTTAAATAAATTAAAAAAAAAAAAAAACAAGCCAAAAAAAAATAAATAAAATAAAAAATAAAGGTTGCGTGTATGTGTCTTTCACTCAAAAATCTACAACATTGCAGTGGTAGCAAAGTAGCGAGGAATTCACGCTGCTACCAGGCTTGCAAAGCAGATTAATCTACAGCAACATCTCCCCTTGAGTTGCTAGGTAGGGGAAGTTCAAGAGATTTCTCAAAACTACATAGGCTACTACCATTGCTCTTGGTTGCTTCCCAGAACTTGAAGGTAAAACCCTATTGCTGAAGACAGCACACATCAGACATAAGACTTGATGAAACTGTCTAGAACCGACATGCAAGAAGCACAAGCTCTATTGGCATCCAAAGGAGCCAGGCATACTGCCTAGGGAGAAGGGCAATCAACTGTCCTGTCTGGCTTTAAAGCCTAAGGGCCACAACAATGACCCGCCCATCCAGATATCCTCAGTACTGCAGCAGAGGCACTTCTTCGTGTTTTGACCTTGTATCTCAAACAGTTCTACTAGTTAATTCCTGTCTCCTGCCTAAATAATTCCATATACTACACCACTAGGAGTGATTGGTTTCAGAGCTAAATTACTGATGACATCACTCCCAAAACTCCCAGTCATCCAGATTCTAATCTCTGCATATTGACGGCCCTGTCCTAGGAAGTCTCATCCTTCAAATCTACACTGTCCACCCTGGAATTTCTTTCTTCATAGTCGTGAGCACACTGCTTTTCTCCACAGTCTGCTTACTGTGCATGTTCAAACCCCAGATGCCAGCTGCTCCCATGAAGCCATTACTAAGGGCTGCTCTCTTTGGACATTACCTGTGGGGTCCCGCCTCTCCCCACTCTCCCTTCCCTTATGTGTAATTTGCTTTGTCCTCTTCAGGCTGAGAGCCTCTGGGGCTGTTTAACTCTGCTTCAAGTGCATGTAAATACACAAACAATACTACACCTTGGTTTAAAGGGAATTCAATACAGTTTTGTAAATACTTAATTGTTACAAAAGCAGAAACTGGGGGTTTGGAGAGATGGCTCTGTGGTTAAGAGCACTTGTTGCTCTTGCAGAGGACCTGGGTGTGGGTCCTGGCACCCACACAGTAGCTCACAGCCATCTGTATCTCCAGTTTCATGGCATTCGATATGGTCGTTTGACCTCTAAGGAAACTAGGCACACATGTGCATAGAAATGTCAGAATACAGTCCAAGAACAAAGTCATATGAGGAGAATTCTTGAGTTCTTGTGAGAAAACTCCAAGGAAACAAGACAAGAGTCTGTGGCCTCAGTTTCTTGTTCTTACAACTGGCTACTGCTATTTGTGTATATGCCTAAATAGAACACTTGTTTTTGCCATGGACAGCTTGTTCACCACGTGTAGCTTGCCCTCATGATTGTACACTTTACTCATGAGACTCTTCATCACCCTCAGAGTACAAAGTGCCAGATGCTCTGAATACAGTTGGCTATTGCATGAGATGTTAACTCACCTCGCTGGCTCCACTCTGCCAGGTCTCACTACTTACTTCTAGAGCAGTAAACAGACACATATGCATTCAAACCAATAAGACAAATCTGAAAAACAATTTTATGGCAGGTATGGGAGCCTTTACCTTTAATCCCAGCACTCAGGAAGCAGAGGCAGGAAGATCTCTGAATTCATGGCCAGACTGGTCTATATAGTGAATTCAAGATCAGTTGGAGCTACACAGTGAGATATTACTCAACAATTTAAAAAAAGAGAAGAGGAGAAACTGGGAGAACCTAGATCTGTAAGTTCTCTTGAAATCTAAAAGCAAGTACTGTTGCACACTTAAAGTTTAGGCTATGGCAGTAAAAAGCACATTCTATTCATCATAAAACCATCAGGACAAAGTGGACTCAAGAGGCTGAGGCACAATGACTACCATGAGTTACAGGCCACCCTGGGCTACATGAGACCCTGCCTTAAAGAAACAAATCCATCAGGTATCTGTCCACAATTGAGCCCCTTAATACATTCTAAAAATTCAATCTTCATGATGAAGGAACCACAAGCATCCTTAAACGGGTCAGAACTTAGGTCTGCTGAAGAACTATTTGTCTAAAGACCTTATGCCTCCTAAAGGGCTCCAATAGACCACAAATGTTCAAACTTAATCTACCAGGGAACGAGGGGAGTGATGAGAAGCAGAAAGAAACAGGGTGAGCTTTCTGCCATGGCGGGCGGCTTTATGTACGCGTCCATGAACTGGAGAGAGCCTGCTGTGTCAGGTGAAGCTCCCACTTACTGCTGTACTTGGTGGCTGCAGTTTGCACTTGTGAAGCTCACGATCATCTGCAGTTTTTCGGTTGCATAGTTTACAAACTGCTGCTTAAACGCCCTCTCCTTAGCACGGGTCGTCCACGTCAGCCTTTCATAAAGGTACAAAGCTCCATACATACTTAAGGTGACAGAGATGAGCTTCCAGCCCACTGTTTTCCAGATCTGAAAGGTAAAGTCACGGCTCACCATGAGGAGGAAACAAACTGTGAGGGCACAACTGTGAAAGGCACTGTGACTCCTGGCTCATCTTCTAAAAAGGTATGTACCTTCTTCACAACAAAATCTTGTGAAAAAAATGGTATCAGGATGGGCTTTCAGTTTGCCACATTTGATAGGCTAAACCAAGTTCCCTCTTGCTCTTTATAAAGATTCTAGTTTATTTTTCATATGTCCAAGTGTTCTGCCTGCATCCGTGTATGTGTGCCAGGTGACTGAGTAGTGACAGTGGCAACTAGGAGAGAGCACCAGAACCTCTGGAACTACAATTACAAATGACTGAGCTGCCAAGTGGGTTCTAAAAACCAAACAGGGTCCTCTGGAAGACCATCCAATGTTCTTAACCATCTCTCCAGCCCCAACTTGATATTACCTCAAAAAAAAAAAAAAAAAAAGAAAGTAACATAGTTTGAGTGTTTCAAACATTTAAAAAGCACAAATATGCTGTCAACAAACAAAATACTGAACATGACTTACTAATAATCTTTAGTATTTAAGACACCTCCCACTGGCATTCTGAGACACCCACACAGGACATTTTGTTTGGTGTCAAGGATCAAACTCAGCCTCACAAAAGAAAGGCAAGCACACTACCAACTTGGATTATAACACTCTCCCTCACTGGATCGATCTAGTTTTGCCAATATATAAATAACACTTATTTGTGTGCTATGGTGAGAAAATAGGTCTTTTTCTTAAAAGCCAGATAAGGCTAGGAATGTAATTCAGTGTTACAGTGCCTACCTGACATGTGTAAGACTCTGGATACTGCTCCAAAGAAAAAACAAGCAGCAAACAGAAACCAACTGGATAGCTAGTAGGACTTTCATCCTCAAATTACAGGTTGAGGTATGGGTAGGAAGGTAGGGGAGGGAGAGGGAGAGGGAGAGGGAGAGGGAGAGGGAGAGGGAGAGGGAGAGGGAGAGGGAGAGGGAGAGGGAGAGGGAGAGGGAGAGGGAGAGGGAGAGGGAGAGGGAGAGGGAGGAGATGGAGGGGGAGAGGGAGAGGGAGAGGGAGAGGTTATAGCTGTAAAATTTTAGTCATTACTTTAACCCACAGATTTCAGATCCTGAGATATGATCATAACCTCAGTAAAAGTACTGTTTCTTACCACGCCCCCAACAACTATGATGCCCATGGAGGTTCTAGAGGTGAGGGATGCCAGTCCTGTGATCAGGGTGATCATGAGCTCTTCCTGGGCTGCATTATCTGGTGCTGCTGGAGTAGAAGGAGCAGTAGGAGTTGAAGCTAAAGATCTGGGGACCTATTGAGAAAAAATGAAAGTTAAAATTTATAAAGTTGTTTGTTTTTAAAAACTAAAGCAAACTGGGGTGGGGGGGAGATTCCAAATAATGAACATAATACAAATAAATGAAGAAAATACAAATATGCTGGAAGTTCTTTTTGGGGGAGTGGGGTTGGCAGGGTGAGAGAGGGGTAACTAGACCACCTAGGCTAGCCTGGAACTCACACTCAAAGTCGTCCAGCCTCAGCTGTCAGACTGCTGAGATTACAAATGTGTACCTTCACAAGAATTATTTTTTATACTGTGGACTAATGATATAAAGAACAACAAATTTAACAGTAAATCAATATGAATTACAGATTAACTTTTCATATGTTTAATTATGTGTATGTGTGTATTTGTACGCATATATGCAGTATACCCCAAGCCTAGAAGTTACAGGCAACTGTGAGCTGCCTAATGTAGGTGCTCAGAACTCTGGATAGTAAGCACTCTTAACCACTGGGCCATCTCTCTAGTTAATTCTATCTCCCAGGAATTAAAACTTTGTTTATGAGTTGAAGAAATAGCATGGTAGTAGACAGTGTGCTCAGCACAGGCAATGCCTTGGCTTAAATTTTAGCATTAAAACAAGCAAACATTAAATCAAAAGCATAATCATTAAAACAAGCAAAAGCAGCCGGGCAGTGGTGGCGCACGCCTTTAATCCTAGCACTTGGGAGGCAGAGGCAGGCGGATTTCTGAGTTTGAGGCCAGCCTGGTCTACAGAGTGAGTTCCAGCACAGCCAAGGTTACACAGAGAAACCCTGTCTTGAAAAAACAAAAAAACAAAAACAAAAACCAAACCAAACAAACAAACAAGCAAAAGCCCAGGTAAGTTAAACTTGAAGATGAAAACCTGGGGCAATGAAACAGCACAGTAGGTAAAAGTACTTTCAGCTACACCTGACCATCTAAGTTTGATCCTCAGAACCCATATGGCAGAAGGAGAACCAACTATTCCACGTTACCCTCTGCCCTCCACACTCTTATTGTCATGTCTGGTCTTCTCCAGGATAAACAAGAAATCAATATAATAAAACATTTAAAAAATAAAACCCTTTAGCTGGGTGTGATGACTCCTGCCTGCAAGTCTAGCACTTGAGAGGCTAAGGTAGGAGGATTGTCATATAACAAGGCCACTCTGGCCCACACAGGCCCACCTGGGTTATTCTGAGACCCTGTTCAAAAAAATCTACTGCCACAACAAACCAACTTTTTAAATTTCAAAGCACACCAAAGAAGATTAAAAGATAAGTCACACACTAGAAAAATATATTTGGATATCATCTACTTATAAAGCAATTTTACATGCAGAAAGAATCCCTAAAATGTAGTAGTGGCCAACTAATACAACTAAAATATTTCTCAAAAGAACACAAGGGCTTATTTAATAAGCATAAGAAAGTCAGTCATTAGGAAAATGTAAAGCAAACCCGCTATGAGATGCCAGTTCACACTAAGCAGGATAAGACAGACAATAAAAAGGGTTGTCAAGGACACCTAGAAAACTAGAGCCGCCTTCATGGTGCTAGCTGGCACGATTGACAGTGGCAGGTGTGACTACTTTGGAAACCCTCAGAGATAAAGATAAAAGGTAGGTGTGATACTCACCTGTGATCCCAACGCTCAGGGGGCTGAAACAGGAGGGTCACTGAGTCTGAGGCCAGCCTGAGCTACAAAGTAAGATCCTGTCTACATACCTAAAACAGCAAGGCATGGTGGCAGAAGCCTGTAGTCCCAGCACTTGGAAGATAAAGGCAGGAAGATTATACTTTGAAGGATGGGCAGAAGGGACGGAGGGAGGGATATAGGTAGGACAGAAGAACAGATAATTCTAATAGAAGAAAATATGCCTTGTTTACTGCAAGGCCTAACATGACATGGCCTGGAGCACCCTGGAGAAGCTGCAGTGCACACGCATACCGACATGACAGTGCATGTGCGCACTCACAACATTTTCTGAAGTAGCCTCTACGCGGCACTATTCACAACAGCTGCTGTCACACCAAGGCAGCTTTCCAACAGCACACCACTGTATTAAGAAAAATGTAGTCTTAATTGGGCGGTGGTAGCACACACCTTTAACTGCAGCGCTCGGGAGGCAGAAGCAGGCAGATCTCTGTGAGTTTGAGGCCAGCCTGGTCTACAAATTGAGTCCCAGGATAGCCAATTGAACAACCAAACAAACAAACAAAAAAAAACGAAAAAGAAAAATGTTTTCTATGAAGGCCACACAACAGCCTTTATTGAAGACAATGTTGTGTCTGAAGAACATTTAGTTTTTAATACAGTGTGCACCCCTCAAAAATAAAGAAAAAATGTAGTTTGTGTATGCAATGGATTTTTTTTAACCATAAAGAATGAAGTTAGGTCTTTGGAAGAAAACTGGATAAAGCCAGAGAACCATATTACATGCACAAGAACCATATTACATGTTTTAGAAAGACAAGTACTAGGTGCCTTTTCTCCTTGGTGGGTCCTGGACACTAACTACAGCGTGAGCTTCTTGTGTACACTGGGAACATGCAAGTAGAAGCAGAACTGCCTAGGACAAAGGGACCATGGGAGGGCAGACTGTGAGCGCAGGGTGGGCACTGAGTACTGGGGAAGGCAAGCAAGAGGCCAGGAACCTTTAAGTGAGTATAAATAGGTAGTTGTATATAAAAATTATCTTTAAATTTGCTTAGTGGATCCCACTCAGAGCTGAGACACCAGTCTCACTCTCACTGTCCCCAATCGACACCAACAGTTTGACATCTCCTGAAGTGCTACATGAGATCATGTCTGCAGGTTTCTTTGGCAACGCCATTTTTGCAAAGCCAGCCACCACACCACAGGCTACTTGGTGAAGGGAAATAGAATGTATTCTATTTGTTCCAGTACTCAGCCACTTGGAGTGAAATGCTACAATACTTGTACTATAAGGAGGAACCTTGACATCCTAAGTGGCCTAGGCCCAGACACCTGAGACTTCATAAAAATGTTCAGAAAGCAAATCCAAATTAACAAAATTGGCTAGTTGGTGAACCCAGAGATATGAATGGTGTCCTGCTAAAAATGGGCATGAGGAGAAAAACAAAATGTTCTGGTTTTATGTTTATGTTTAATTATATGTATGTATACAGGAGAGCATGTGCACATAGGTGCCTACAAAGGCCAGATTTATCAGATGCCGGGAAGCTAGAGTTACAGACAGACGTAATTCCCCAGTGTGGACGCTGGAAACCAAACTCAGGCTCTGAGAAACAGTATGAACTCTAAATCAATCACTGAGCCATTTCTCCAGCCCCGACAGAAATGCTTTAAGACTCTATTATGGTGATGATTATCTTTATAATTATTATTAATATGCATGTATATGTAACCATGTGAGTGTAAGACATCTGAGTGCTGGGACTTATGAAGGCCAGAAGACCTGTCAGATCCCCTGAAACTGGAGTTACATTCGGTTGTAAGACACCCAAGGTGAGTACTGAGAAGTTACTCAGCTTCTCTGCAAGACTTAAGAAGTGCCTTTAACTGCTCAACCATCTCTCTGGCGTCTGGGGTGGTTTTATACTCCATAAATTTCCTCAAAAATTAACAAAATTTAAAGCTCATTCTAATTTATTTTTTTAAGAAAATACAAGTTTCTTGGGCCATAAAGATGGCACAGAGGGTAAAGGCACTCCCCGAGAAGCCTGAAGACCTGAGTTCAAGCCCCAGAGGCCACATGGTAGAAGCAGAAAACTGACTGCTACATGTCCTCTGAATTTCATATGGAACCTACATGCACAGGAACTTGCAGGTATATGTTAATGGGGAAACAAAACCCAACTCATTAGAGGCTTTATGAGACAGACATAATAGGCAGATTAAAAAATCCAGCTTTATAAGAGAAATTTGCATAAATAATCCAAGAGTTCTAACTGGCAGAATCAAGGTCCATACCTGAAAGATAGGCTCTGACAGGCCAAGCAGCACCCTCTGTGCATTTGTGGAACCCAGGAATCGATGTACAAGGAAGCCCAGCCCAGGGAAAACCGAAACACAATGTCCTCTTGAAAATCTGAACACAGCTTGTGGCAATTGAGATCATAGCTGAGATCAAACTTTTTGCAAGGGATTAATGTATGAAGCTTATTCTGTATACCAGCTGGAAGTAGTGGCTTCAAGTTTTCTGGAAAAAAAGATAATTTATTTTTAACAAACAGTAGTACATAATGTATTATGTAATGTCTTGCCTTCCAAGCAATGCACCCAAATGAAAACAACTCTTTATGAAAGAAGTGGGGAGAGAGGGAAAGCGGGAAGGAGGGAGGCAGGCAGCCCACACATGACCCTGTAGATGTGAATATTACCGATGATTTCTTGCTGAGACTGAAGAATGGAGGCATTGACTTCATTGGTGCACCGATCAGCCAAATTCCTTCCCATGCCATCTTCTATGTGCTTATTTAATTCCTGTCAATAATGATTGTAAATGTGCATGTTATTTTTCCCATAGGAAATAGGTAGATTTAATAAAGGCTGTCCAAATGATCTTTTGGGTGGGTGCTTCACACTTGCTAAGCACATGCCTGACTACTGAGCTCCGTCCCCAGTCCCTCTGCAATTTCACATGTGAGA
>JAJTUV010000383.1:1555000-1734605 GCA_021653895.1 Mastomys natalensis
CTCTAATGCCTTTAAAAAATCTGTGTTGGGGACTAAATCTAGGGCATCACACATACTAGGAAAGAATCCTATCCTTTGCTCAGATCCTCAGAGGGGCCAGAGACAGTTTACATTTTGGTCATGACCCACCTTGCTCTCTCTTGCCTCCTATCTAACCTCTGTCTGTCTTCTTACTCTGAGAATGCCACTGGGAGTTCTTTCATCCTTCTTCCTTTCAAAATATGTCTGCTCTTATTTTGCCCTGTTCTTATTTCTCTCCTTGCCCTCATCTTAGAGGAAGAAGAAGTCTTTGTATCCAACACCAGAATCTATCATGACTTGGTCTAATGCTCTTCTGTACTAAGGAATACTTTTACTACGTAATTTCTACAACATTAAAAATGCCAAACATAACAAAACAAAACAAACCAACTAGATAAAAAGTGGGTTCATCTATAAGAAAACTGTAATCAGAATTGTGGCGGTGAGGGTCAGACATTAATATCTAAGTGTCCGAAGCTGAGTCTTAAGTTAAAAGAGGAAAGAGCTGATTTCTAGTGTGCTAGGGCCCTAGCTCATTCATTAACTGTTGTTAATTCTTCAATTTTAGTCTACTTCATTGCCTCCTTCCTCTGAACCTGTGAATGTACCAACCCTCATTATCCAAATGATCCCTTCCCTCATCCCTCAAGCTGTGGCTTGTGCATCTTTTCCTTTCCCCTTCTTGCCTCCATGATTTAGTTCCTGTTAAGTCCTGAATTGGCTTTGGTTGTTGTTACATATGGGCAAGACAAATCTAAAGATCTTTATCCTCTGGGAGGACTCTTCAGCGACTGAACGTTTGTTTCCCAGTCACCTACATGAAGTTCTTTCTCCTCTTGAGAACTGTGCTTCTGTGTTCACTTTCATTTATGGTTTTAGTCTCAAATGTTCTCCAAATACTTATCGGTTAAAGCCTTAGGTGACAGCTGATGGACTTTGGGGAAGTGTCTGGGTCACAGACACTTTATGCTCTTCAGTAGATTAACCCGGGATAGATTTGTAATTAGATAGCATCGCAAGGAGGTGGTGAGAATCAAGAGGGGTTTAATAGGAGGAGGTAGTCATTGGCAGTGTGCTTTGGATGTTATACACTGCCTTCCCTGACTCTGTTTCCTGGAAGCTTCGAGGTGAGCAGCTTTTCCCGAATATCCTTTTATACTGGTGCTGGTTCAATTTCAAGTGACCATGGTTTGAAATCATGAACCAAGGACCGCTCCCATTCCCCGTAAGTTGTTTATCCCAGGTATTCTGGCAAAGCCACAAAAGCGATCCACATACTTGGTTTCCTTTTTCGATCACACCCCCCCCCCCCCGCCCCAATGGTGTGTGTGCGTGTTTGTGTTTGGTGTGCATGCACGTGCACAGCTTTGTGAATGAGGATGCACCTGTGAGCGTAGTGTATTGACATGACTCACATGTAGAGATCAGAAGACAACCTTCAAGTACCAATCTTCATACCTCCTACCTTTTGTTTTGAGACAAAGTCTCTTAGTGGCCTAAAATTTCAGCATATAAGCTAGCTCAGCTGGCCTCAGGCTTCTAGAAAAACTTCCATATCTGTCTCCCATCTCTCAGTGTCAGCCGTATAGGCGTCCACTAGTTTTGCTATGGGTTCTGGGGATCTGAGTTCAAGTCTTCACTACTGGGAAGCATGACATGACTGACTGGTACACCTCCGCACTCCAAGACTTCTGAAGTGAGATCTGCATCTTAGCTGCTTCTCCTGTCCAGTCCCAGTTGCTCTCTCATTCTGAATTTGTCCTGTTTCCCAAAGTGACAACCTACAAATGTGAAAATTCATATCAGGATGTTGGCTCCCATATTCGTAGCTCCTTGTAAGTCATGCTCAGCAGGGAGGATCCTCATTTTAATATCCACCTCACTCAGCCCAGTGTCTTCTGGAGTTCTTCTCAACGATCCCCAGCTGAACTCTGGCCAACGATTTCCACTTCCTCCAGGTTTCCATGCTTCCAATCTTTTGTTATCTTTTGCTTTTCCTTCTCTCATTCAGTCACCACATCCAATACATCCCTGTTTTGTTTATAATGTTTAAGGCGTGTTTTTGCCTCTCCTCATTTTCAATTCATGTTTGAGCCCTGTCTTTAAGGCACAGATCAAATATCCAGTCTTCCATGATACTACCTCAGACTTCTCTAGCAAATTAACTTTCCTATTCAGGGGCACCCAAACACTGAGGTTGGTATAGAATATAGAATATGTCATTGCGGTGTCCCTCAGTATCACACAGATGGAGACTTTTGTTGTTGGAGTAAGTTCTGAGAACAAGGGACTTAACAATCTGCCAAAGCAAAGGAAGGTCTTTCTTTCCATGCTTGTTCCACAGTACACACATTTTGGCTAAGAATCAGAATAATTATTGGACATAAAATATTCTACTGATACAGGCTCTGTGAACAGTGTTTTAAAAGTTTGCTTTTATAACAATGGCTACTTTTGACTTATTGCCCATTGGTCCTGCATATGTTTCATGTGTTACTTTATTAAAACTTTCCAACAAAGCTAAAAAGTCTGTGTTGTGAGAAGCCATTCAATAGATGTAGAAACTGGTGCATGAAAGTATGTGTGACTTGTTCAAGGTGACATGGCTCACCAAGGATGAACCCAATGGTCACAATGTTAAATCAGACCTTGGGTAATACACTGGGAATTGATTGACAAGTAATGAATACACTATGGTGGAAAAAGATTCATGCACAGAAATGAATTGTCTTACCATTGTGGACTAGGATTGTAGTCATCCCTGGAAAGTTTACTTAATGCTCGTGAGTCTCCAAGTCCAATTTTTCCCAACAAAATAAATAAATAAAAACCCAACTAGGTAAGTAAATAAAAGGTATTTTCAAAAGACTGGGGTGGTTTCATATACATTTGTTACACAAGCATGGGGGATCTAGAATTTGGTCATATGTTCTCAGCAGCCCTGTGAAGTCTTCGTAGACATCTTCTATCCATAAAGGACTAATTTTCAGAAAGAAGGAACCCATCCCCTTTATAAAACACCTCAATGTTTTTTCATCTTAGACAGCATGTTTTCCTGTGTAGTAATCAATACTAATTTGTAAGCAACTTTATAGAATGGCCCCAAATTCCCTATGTAGTTGAGGATAACCTGGATTCCTGATCCTCCTGCCTCCACTTCCTGACTTCTGGGGTCATAGATGGTTTTTGTGTGGTGCTGGAGATATAGCCAAGTACTCCATGCATGCTGGAACAGCACTCTACCAATGAATAGGAGTTATACCAGTTTCATGGGAATCGTGTGAAGCTATGTTCTTTATTTTTAAGGAGAAACAAAATGACATGTGTGGCTATTGGCAGAGATCCAATACTGGCTGTTGAAAAAATGAGTTAAATTGATTTCTGGTAGGTTACTTGTTCTTCCATCAGAAAAGAATGCAAGGAATTGTCATTTCTGATCATGTTGAAGGTGATATTGATAAGAAAAATGTTTTTCTCTTTAAACACAAATACTTTCGAATGTTCTCTATTTACTTCCTTTTAATCCCCATCCTATGACAGCCAGTGATGAAGGGGCACAGTGCTCCTAGTAGCAATGGCATTTCAGCATTTGGCTGTAAATATTTCAGCACTGACTCTTTATGAAAAGTCATACCATATGAAATTACTCATAACCATATTCTCTGAAGGCCACTGTTTTTCACAGGCATAGAGACTTCGATATCTTTGTAACAGAGATTAAGAATACAGAGTTTGGCTTCAAGGTTAGATAACCTAAGTTTGAACCACTTGCTAACTGTTCTGTTTTAGAAAAGTTGCATATCCTCTTCATGCCTCAAACTCTCTCTGGGAAAACTAAAAAGCAACCCTATTTATAGTTGTGTTATCAAGATGTGATGAGAGACTCACAGAGCGAGCTTAGTAGTCAAAAGGGCTGTTATTAAGTATAAGAGTCTTTGGTAAATCAATTTTGCTGTTTTATATTGATTTTAAGTGATTGCTGCCTCTTTTTCTCTGCTTGTCCTCATTCATCCTGAAGATTATGTTTGTGAAAATCCAATTTTAACAGTTCTACAGTACCATTAGTATCTATGAATCTGGGGAGATGGCTCAGCAATTAAGGGCTTGCCAGTCAGTCATAAGTGCCTACAAGGGTATAGGACTATGATCCCAGCCCCGGGGAGGTGGAGGCAGGAGACTATCAGGAGCTCTCTAGCCAGCTAGTCAAGTGAAATTGGTTGCTCAAAATGAATGCAGAGACCAATTGATCATGAGGATCCTAGTCCAATTGGATACATCTATAATACAATTCCTTCAATAAAATAACTAAACCTCAAGGAATATCAAGGGAGAGAAAATAGATAGACTATAAGAGCCAGAGAACCAGGAAGTCTGCTAGCTGTGTTCCCTAGAAATAACAGGGCTGCAATATACATGATACTTCAACAATATGGCCACCAAAACAAGACCTGAACAGTGACAACACCAACAGACATGCTAACATGGATGGGGTAATCTCACAGGGCCCCACTTCCCATCAGGTGACTGATGACTGCTGAGAGAGAGAAAGAGAATTAAACTCCCTAAGGATGATCCCCTAATAGGTTGTCTAATACCAAGTCATGTGTGGTGTGTGTGGTGTGTGTGTTGGAGTGTTTGTGTGTTGAGTATGTAACAACAATAAAGGAAAAAAGGCCACAAATTTGAGGTGTAAGGGGGCACATGGGAGGAGTTTCAGGAAGGAAAAGGGTTGGGTAGTGGTATAATTATATTTTAATTAAAATAAAATATATGTCATAAAAATAAGGTGAGTGTAACCAAACAAGATAACTAATACTGACTTCTGGACTCCAGTGTACACAGAATAACTGCAGACATGCATCTGAGAGAGAAGAGAGAGAGAGAGAGAGAGAGAGAGAGAACTTAAACCTGATGAAAGAGTGCTTAGTGATGGATGGCATTCCTATTTGAGACAAAACTTCTTCCTCCCTTTCTCTCCTCCCCATCTTGCCTTGCATACAAGGCATTTGCCCACATCACATGGTTGGTTTTAGCAGACTGTTCAAAAAGTCTATCTTTTCTGGGATCTGGTTCATCTTTCAAAAAAGCCTCTTATCAAGCTGGGTGTGGCAACACATGCCTGACATCAGGAGATAGAGGCAGGAGGATCAAGAGTTCATTTTCAATTACACAACCAGTTTAAATCCATCTTGGGCTACATGAGACCCTGCTACAGATAGATAATACATACATATGTACACACACATGCATTTTATATATATTATATACATTATATATTTATATAAAATATATATATATATAAAACATCTTGTAAAACATCTAGACCAAGGCAAATTCCCACCTTTTATTTTGCTTTCCAACATGATGCCCGATGCTGTCATAGGGCAGCAAAGGCAATGTGTTTCTTCCTTCACATTTTATGTGCCTATCATAAATCTTAAGTGAGTTTAACTGGAGAACAATTTAGGAGTTTAAGTTTCGGGTGAAGGGTTGGGTTGAGTTCCACTGTAATGTGTCTCTGACACTGATTTATATGAGTGAATGCAGCATCATCTTAGGGGCCGTGTGCCTATAAGCGGAGACAACACTTACCCACTGGGATACCACTGACTGGGGGCTCTCTTCTCTTTTCTTTACCCAAGCTCCACCAGTGAGAAGCCTTAGGGCCTGTTAGGTCTCTAAAACATGAATGACATCTAGTACCCATCCACTTGGCTGCGGCCACACTCTAACCAGCATCCTGAGGACAGTCAGAAGTGCCATGGTGGTGACTCACAGATCCTGTAGACTCCTGAGCTTCAAAGTGTAGAGATTATTAGGCCCTTGCTTTTGAATATAAATTATAATCATTTCTCATAGTAAGAAAGTGTTTGGTTTTCTACAATTAAAAGCAAAAGCAAGAAGGATAATTATGGTATTTGCTTGAATTAGAACAGCTATGAAAACATCTTTTAGTATAGGAAGAACGGTGTTCTATGTTACGAATTCTACTTGTTCTGGGGAGACTTTACAGAAACTGTCCTTGCATTTGGAGTCAGACTGATTTGGGGAAAACAATAGAAAAAGAATAGAGTATGGTACAGCTACACACTCAATGTTATGGTGCGTAACTGACAAAGAAAATTAAGACCTGCTTAGGATTTTATCCCCAAATGGGTTGTCAGTCTGAATTATCTTAGAGATTGGTGGCAGGAGATTCTTTCCATCTTTCACATGCTCATCTTTCCTACCTTATGTTTTACCCCAAAAGACAAAAAAAAAAAAAAAAAGAAAAAGAAAAAATAGAGAAACAACCTGATATATTAAGGAAAAATTGTGAAGTCCTTTACAAACACATCACTTGGCGCTCAAGCACGCGCACACACACACACACACACACACACACACACCTTGCCCACCTTTTCATTCCTTTTCAGAGCAGAGTTCGGGTAAGAATGTTGTTAAATCTATCAGTCCTCATTCACCATTTAAAATGAACCTATAAACCTGGCTAGCATCATCATGAGGCATCAGGGGTTTGCTTAGCAGGCAGGGGAGGGGGATCTATCACAGACAGATTTTAAAGCAGATTGGAAATGTAGCTACTTCTCCTTGTGTCCTGAAACTCCCAGCCTGGTCCTTTCGGGATATCATGGCTCAAGTCTATAGATCTGGGTGTGTACTTGCTAAGATACAGCAGGAAAGTGCGTTGAATGACTGGCAAGTATCCCTTGCAATGCTTCAAGGTCTTGGGTGACTGCAGCTTGAACCATAATAGTATTATAAACAGTTGTGGATCTGGGGCAAAATAATTACTTTTTCTGAGTCTCAGTTTTCTCAAGTGCAAGAAATGGGTATTTTAGGGTTGATGTGAACTTAAGTGAGCAGTGAATTCACAATCCCTAAGCTTACACAGTGTGGTATTCATGTGTATGGAATGATGTGTATTTAGAAGGTCTTCATATTAGCAGGTGATTATATAAGAGTGAACATTTCTGCATGGGCTTTGCTCCTTGGTTTGCCCTGGAATTGGCCTAGCTCTATGACTCAGGTTCCAAAGGCAGAAGTGATAGGTTCATAGCTAATCCAAACAGTGCGGATCCTGTTTTGAGCTAGTGGGAACTGGTGAGAGATCCAGGTCTAGAGATCTTATTGTGCTTTCTGTCTCTCTGTTTTCTGTCCACAGCTTGGAGTGAGAACAATGAACTCACTGCTGGGAGAAGGGTGGGGAATAAATGAGAGGGTATCAATGTGGCAACCACACAACAACATAAGGTTGGAAGAGAGGGTATCAATGTGTTGTCTACACAGCAAAATAAGGATGGGGAGATGGGGAGAGGGTATCAATGCACCATCCACATAGCAGGGAAAGATTTTAAAAATACTTATTTAACCTCTGTTTCTGTCTCTCTGTTTCTCTGTCTCTGTTTCTGTCTCTGTCTATCTGTATCTCTGTCTCTCAGTCTTCCCTCCCCCAGTGTGTGTGCATGTGTGTGTGTGTGTGATGTGCACATGTGTGTGTGTATATGTGCATGCATGTGCTTATATGTACACGCACATGTGCTTGCATGTGCAGGCCCTGAAAAGACATTGGATCTCTCAGAGCCACAGTTAATGTATTTGAAGGAAACCGATTTATTCACTATGGCACAGGAAATCCTCGTAGCTCTTGAGCTACCTCTTTAGCCCCACAGCCAGCCTCTGGAAGGAATATTTGAACCTGTCCTGTGTCCTTATTGGCCCTTGGTCAATTGCCCTCACTCTTTCCTTGGAGAGATTGTTTTCTTTGAAAGAGTAGTCTGCCTCCACACCACCACATGCTCTGTGCTTTAATGCCACTCCAGTTGCATTTGGGCTTTTAGCCATTTTGTGGAAAATCATCCCCTGTCTGCCACTGAAACAATAAAGTTCAATTTTGAATTCCGAAGTCCTTCCTTTTGAACTCTGTAACTTTTGCAGGACAGTCAACCCCCACTGTCACAATGACAAATGCCCATGAGCTGCAGTGTGGCAGCCACTTTGCACATGTGACTTATAGTCCCATTTTACACAAGAAGAAACTGAGGCACAGAGATGACAGTGGACATGATCGATGCCTTCCAATTCCATACAAGTGACCGAAGGAGTCTGGATCTTGTCCACGCTGAGGCTGCCCAGAGTTTTACCAGTCTCTTAGCTTCTGTTTGTAACCTTTTCTTCCTATGAAAATGTTCAATGCACTGTGAACCTACCATGACATTCGCTCATTCTTAACTCACGTGTCCTGTTGCACCTGTGAATACCCTAAAATCCCTGGGCACCCTCTTTCAAATAATGCCTCAGTGGAGAAAGTCATTTTTAACAAAGGAAGTTTGGACTTTTGCCTTGGGCTGATAAAACGTCAAGTGTGAAAGTAAGACGGTGAAAATACCTGGGATCTCTCCTGACTCAGTCACCTCTACATCAGTAAAATACTGACCTTCTTAAGTCAAGAGTTTCCTTGGGGTTAATTGTTTGTGGATTTTTTTCTTCTTTTAATAGTAGCACAGGGAGAAGAAAAATAGCCTGTAGAGACCAAAGGGTATTCATCTTTCTTTAAAGTTGCATTGTAGACATCTTTGGTACTTTGAGTAATGACAAACGAAGCCAGAGCAGAATGTGAGATGGATGGTGTAGATCCAAGTGAGGTGATCGTGGAGTGTGGGGAATCCCAGCCAGAGGGTAAGGGGTGAGAGACAGAGGGTGTTGATTTTCTGCTGACCTTTACTTAATAGATACTTTCATTAGAAAACAGCATGCTTTCCTGCAATAATAAACTTGCTGTCTGCTTGCCTGCTTTCAAGAAAGGGAACATGCAAGGATGAACTGCAGGTGCGTTAGTACAGGTTAGCCTAATGCTGCTCCCTGTCTCCAATTTCAAATCTTCACTCTTTCTTAGGGCCAATAATTGACACCTTGGTTACACTTGGATACATGCTCACTGTGAAAGCGTTTGACTCTGTCCTAGTGTGAGTGCACACAGTTTACATGGAGTATTCTGAAGGAAAGCACACTAAATTAGAGGTCTGCTTGATAAGATTAAATGACCAAGTTTACTGAGGAAAATCATCAAATGCTGGTTATTTTGTAAGTGTCTTTTATCATACATTTTTAACTTACATTGTCTGAAATTCTGTGATACTGTTCTAATGAATAGGGAAGATAAATTATTTGGTCAAAGACACATATTAGATTGATTTGGGGTCAAAAATCAACTTTTCACCGTCTGTCATTTTATAAAATGTATTTTTCTATCTTTAATGTGTAAGTAGAAAAGGAAACAGACATTTATATATAAGCAAGCAAAAAATTAGGTACCAAAAGATAGATCCTGCAGAGAGAATTCAAAACTGTAGAGATCCCTGCCAGCCTACAGGGCAAAGGATGGACAGAAAAGAAAATGAGACAGGAGCAGCAGCAATGCCCACGAGGGCCACTGTAGACTGGGGGGGGATTCACAGAGTTCAACCGGAGAGCAGATGGAGCCTTCCCTAGATGTTTGAAATCTATAGGCCAAAGCAAGAGACAGAGCGCATGAATATAATACAGATTGTTTGGTGGGTGGAATGTGAGGGTGGGAGGGGTGAAGAATAGTTTGGAATTTGTCTGAACTCTAGATATTAGAGACTCTGGACACCTAGTCCATAAGACTTTATTTGCTGGGTTAAGTGAAAGGCAAAGTCTGTGGTCACTGAAGGTGCACGGTCAAAATCCCACTTCTGCTTGGGAGAAGTGTGAAGACCAGAATGGGGCAGGAAGAGACCAAAATTGGTTTTCTCAAAATTTATATGTGATAGATATCTCTTGAAAATCTCTACATCTTAATCAAAAGATTCTAATTCAATACAGGACACATGTGTGAGTGGGTTCTGTTTTGTTGTTTTGTGTTTTGTTTCAAGTTCTCCAAATCATTCTTGAACATATCACTTATTGACAGTGATTTGAAAAATATCAGTGGGAGGGAGGAGGGTAAGTTATCAGGGCATAAGAACAAGGGCATTATTTGTGTGGGGAGGAAAAGGCAGACAGCCAAAAGATAATTTGAGAGAAGAATTAAATCGGAGATTTCAGGACAATCAGGTCTACAGCTGAAAGAAGGCGTAAAGACAACTATTGGCTTTAAAATCAGGGACTTTGGTGGTATGGGGAATAGAAACAAGAGACAAATAGAATTAGCAGGTCTTGACAAGAGTTAGTTTAGCCAGCTGGGTTTGGGAGTCAAATGCAGATAGATGGAATCTGCAAATGGTGAAAAAGTTTATAAAATTAAGAGAAGGCTAAAGAGGATCCAATAAAAAGAGAGGTTAGAAAAGAAGCCATTAAAGAGGGAGGAGAGAGAGAGAGAGAGAGAGAGAGAGAGAGACAGAGAGACAGAGGAAGAACAGAGAGAGGTGCAACTGAGCAAGCAAGCAGTGGGTGAACATTACAATTTCAAATCTTTTATATGAATGAAATTAGCCCTGCTCTTGTGTCCATAATCTTGAACCCTCCTAAGCCCGAGATCCTGTTACCCCTCACCTCTTCTTGATGTTTTCATGACTCCATCCCATATTTAGTTCTGTCAGCTCTGCAATGTAAAGTCCTCACCCCACTTCTCCTGCCCCTCTGCCCCTCCCACCCAGACTGCTGCACAGGCCTTCTAGCTGGTACCTTGATGACCCCACAGCAGTGCACACTCCTGTACCCATCACAGACATCAGGTCCCTGCTTAGTACCGTGTACGGCTTTCCATCGTATTCAGAGCAATAGAAGCAGTCAGGTCTTATGTGGCCTGGCTCTTCTCCACCGCTCCATTCCTTCACTCACATTCTTGGTTCCTGCCTTTGAATCACACCAGCTCTCTGCTAGGACCCAGTCTCACTTTCTCTCTGCCACAACTTCTTTTCCATTAGTTAGTTTATTTATTTACTGTTTTTTTTAATTGTAACAAAAGCTTCCTGCATGCATGAAACCATGTTTTCCTTTCTCTGCCTTTCTGTACCAATCTCTGTCACTTCTGTCTTCTCTGTTTTAGTCTGATGTTTCTGCTCACCACTCCACTCTACCCTACCTGCACATGTGTAAGTGTGACACACACACACACACACACACACACACACACACACACACACCACTAGTGAATGTCTTCCTAAACCCCTACCACTCTCTCACTTGCTCCTTCTACTCACTATAAACTCCAGCATGGTAGGAGAAGATTGTTTTTCTAGCATTTTCTTCATTGTCAACTCCCTAGTCCACTCAGGATATTAGAAAAAAATTATTGAATAAGTGAATGAATGACTAAATGAACGAGGCCATAAATTAAAGCTTAACAGGGTGGAGAACAAATTAAAAAATAATGTGGCACCTGGGCACACTCACATCTGAGGGGAAACTCTCTTTTTAGTAGCCACACTCAACACCATCATGTGTCTGAAATCAAAATTACACACAAGACAGCTTTCCGACAGGCGTACAAATCAGGCCGCATCTGCTCTCTCCAGATCAGACTTTGTCAGTTTCAGTTCAGCAGAGACTAAATTTGCTAGCTCGCTGGAGAAGCAGAGCCAAGGGCTGGAGAAGTGGGTTAGGATGGGCTTTCTCCCAGAAATTCGCTGTGTATCAGGGCCATAGTTATTTGCTCTACATTTCAAAATATTTCCTCAATTTTAGCAATGTGCTATCTCGAGCTTCTCTCCTTGAGATGCACTTTCTCTCAACAGCTCTTTTGATTCATTCCAGCGGAGAAGTGGCTCCTCTTCTGCTCTATTTTTACATCTTAAAAGCAAATAGTTACCTTGAGTTGTCTAAACACAGCCCCACAGACTGTGCCTGAGCAGCTCACAGCATCAAATAAATCACTAGGAAGCAAAGTTAAACGGATCATCAGTCATTCTCCCAGGGACGGAGGAAATACAGAAATCCTGTTAGAATTTTGCCTCCAATTTTTTTTTTCTTTTCAAATTACAAATTCTTTTTCTTTTTCTTCTTCTTCTGATGGCTCCATTTGGAATATACCAGGAGATGGAAATAATGCAACAGCAAGAAACACAACCCCTCAGGAAATTTGAGTGTGACTTGATTCTGACACATTCTGGGGGAGGATGCATGTGTATGTGGTGGTGGTGGTGGGGGAGATTCCACATCTGTGTGTGGAAACCTGGACAACCTCTGATGTCATTCCTTAGGGCTTTCTTTCTTTCTTTTTTTTTTTTTTTTTTTTTGATGGTATAACCTGGAACTCACTGAGTAGGTTTGTCTATCTGTCTGTCTGTCTGTCAGGTAGTCCCTGCCTGTCTCCACCTCCCTGGCGCTGGAATGACAAGCACCCAACTCTCTCCGGCTTACTTTTTAAGTGGTTCCTCGGGCTTGCATGACATACACTTTACTGACTGAGCTGCCTTCCCAGCCCTGATTGGTCTGAAGTCATTCAAGCGCTTATGCAAAGCCAGCGCTGGACACTCCAGCCCGAGCTCTTGAGCAGTCACTCTGCTGTGTCCAGAGCAAGTCCCTCAGGAGATGAAAGGCGAGAGTCCTCATTTGCACTTGAATTGTTACTTTTAACTTCCTAAGAGTTTCACTGTGGAAGACACTTTACCTTCAGGTAAGAGTATAAGAGTCCAGCGATTGACCTTTCTCAGCTTTTCAGTGAAAAACTGAATGAAAAGAAGAATGGAAAGTTCTGATCTACATCGCAGAACTCACAGAAATTCCCAGGCACACAGTGTCGAAGGGCATTAGTTTGAAAAATTTTCAAATTCAGCTCTCTCTTTAAAAGAATCTCATGAGCTAGTGCAGAGATGGCTCAGCAGTTGAAAGCACCCAGGCTTGGTCCCCAGCACACCTGTCAGGTAGCTCACAGTCACTGACACTGCCAACCCCAGGGGATGTGACACCTCTGGACGCCTATCCACACAATCACAGTGATGCTTAGGAGTCATGTGGTCTAGGAACAAACAGGTACGGTCGAACACTGCAAACTTCCCTTTCCTTCTGCCTTCAGAAGAGCCCTGTTTATTCCACTGCACACAGAGGGGATTCCATGGAATTAAGATTTATGTAGTTTGTAGAATCCCAAATCCCTGGCCATGAGGCCTGGTAAATACAGATAAAACATTTATCTGTTTTCTCTATAGCTTTACCTCAGGGAAGAAGGGAAAAGGAATGAGTATATTGATCCTGTTATTTTAAAGACATCCATCTCTATCTCTATCTCTCTCTTCTCTCTCTCTCTCTCTCTCTCTCTCTCTCTATCTCTATCTCTATCTCTATCTCTATCTCTATCTCTATCTCTATATATCTTTACTTATTACTATTTATTAAGAATATATATATTCTTAATGCAATTCTATTTACCTAGGACTTTATAAAAACAGGGTTCCTGCTTTCAATAAATTCACAACAAAATTACTGGACTAAAAATTATACTTTAGGCCTAAAACAGTGATGGCTCAGTGGGTTTTGCCACTCAAGTATGAGGATATGGATTCAGATCATCTGAATCCATATAAAGCCAGGCACAGTAATAGTGCATATTTGTAATAGCAACTTGCCCTGTGATACAGGATGCAGAGACAGAAGAATCTCCAAAAACCTACCAGGCCAGCAAGCCTGGCTTATGCAGCAGTAAACAACAGGACATCCTGTCTCAAAGGAGGTGGAAGGTAAGGACCAACACCAAAGGGACTCCTCTGATTACCTCAGGTGTCTTGTTGTAGATGTATTCTCACAGTTACACACATGAGCACACACACATACACACACACACACACACACACACACGCACATGCACGCACACAAAGATAGAGACAAAAAGTATATTTTAACTTTTTAATTACACATTTTACTATGAGCTTAACTATTCCCTCACCCCATTTTACTGAAGGGGATCAAAACTGAAAATGAGCTTCTAGGTCTAAAACCTTTTGAGGGTTTGCCTCCCACTTAAGAACACCAAGGTGCCGGGGACTCTGTATTAGGGCTTATCTAACATCTCCCCTATGTTGCACGCATGCCAATCTAAACCAAAGTCTACCTGTCGGGCATTACAGCCATTTCTCTACTGATGTATGTGTTTGTATTCCCTTCCTTCCTCCTGCACTGAAATACTCACTCAAACTCCACTGTTGCCCTGGCTTTGATGAGGAGGGGGTTGAAGAGTTTGCTGTGTGAACCATCAGGCTTGAAGTCAGCTTTGAAGGCAAAGCGCTTTACCAAGATAAGGGTAGCCAGCAGCCAGGAGGAGAAGAGAGGGAACCAGCTTAGGAGATGCATTCACCATGGCTTGGGAGTGTAAACAGAGGGGACAAGAAGACAAGCAGATGAGAGCTTGCAGGTCCAGGCTCATTCATATAAATATGTCACTTAGAAATGTACTGTTGGGGTGTGGGATATATCTGTACTTAAGTACAGGCTGAGCCATCAAGTACAGACTAATATCATAGACTAATTCAAAAAATATGTAAGTGCTACCCAGAGTGCTACTAGGTATGGATGCTTGGCTTGGGGTGGGGGGCAAGATCCCTGAACCAAAGCCTACAACACGGTGACCTTAGGACCAGACTGAAATATGTAAAGAGCATTTGGGGGATGAAAACAATACCTTCTAAACATCTTTTTAAAAAATCAACCTTTAAGATTCCAGGACATTTCTATAACAATGGAATATCCATACTTTTGGATTCTACAGTTGGAACTCCTCATGTTACAAAGGTGAATTTGAGAAACATCAAAGGAAACAACTCCAAAACACTTTCCTTGGAATGAAGCTTCCTGGTCTTGAATTGATGTTATAGAGCAGGGCAGAGGTCAGTGCTGGCCAGGAAGGAGGGGTGTTTACCTTTGCAGGAACCCAGCATTGGAGAATTTTTCAACAGCTTAAATAAAACATCCTTGCTACTTCTGGAATAATTGGTGAGTCACCTGTCAATGGCATGTAGGTTGTGCCCTGACCTCACATGGTGTGATGAATAACATCATGTCATGTGATCTCATGTTGTGGTCATAGTGCCTCCATCTGGACATTTTCTTAGGGAGTTAGCCACTGCAGCCACTGATGGAGCAAAGACACCAGAAACATTGAAGGCAGAGCCTTGGGTGCTGGCTGAAGTTCTCTGTCTTAGGTAGCTGAATTTATAACACTGAGTTTAGTATCTCATTGAAACAAACTTTTGTCTTGTTTTTCCCTCCATGGCTGCTTCTTTAGGTGGGGGGGTCTAATAAGAAATGATCAAATGTCACAAGTTTCAGGAGAATCTGTCTCGGGTACAGGTCTGATGCTTCCCAGCATGAATTCCTCCTGTGTAATATCTCGATGCTAATGTCTCACATGCTGCCTACTGAATGGACATGGAGACATGCAATAGCCAAGAAGAAACACTTTCTGCTACCTTAGCTCCATGAGAGCAGATAGATATTTATTTGCCTAGTGTGGGCAGAACTCTGGGTTTGAGCCCCAACAAAAAGATTGTGACCAATATCATAACAACGTGAGAAACCGATAAAAGTGTTACTGTTATTGTGTATTTTTTTTTGAGACAGAGTCTCCATGTATAGTGCTAGTTGGCCTGGAAACTAATAGGTAAAACAGACTGTCTTTAAACTTGTTCTACCTGCCTGTCTCCCGAGTGCTGGGATTAAAGGCATAGACCACCATACCTAGCATAAAGGATACTTTTAAAAACAAAATCTCGCTGTATATTTTATATGTATAATTAATACTTGTGATTTCACATGAGATCACCATAGGTTGTAGGTACATATTTTATCTTTACCAGGCACAGTCTTGACACACAACCATCATGATCCCATGAGTTATGCACTTTTGCCATCTGCATTTCTGCTGAGGAGACCAAGGCATAGCAAGCTGGACAGCAGACAGCAGGAAGAGCTGGGTATCACAGTAAGGTATACACAGTGTGATGCTCTTTTCCAGCGATTCATCATATTGGAGTCTGCACTTCTGCACCCACAGGGGTTGCCTTCTAGACACTGAAATGGACTTTTGGTCTAGGAGAGAAATACTGTCCATAGTGTTCATAGACAGAAAATCCTGTTTTCAAGTTCCATCAGAGCTTCTCCGACCACAGCATCCTGCAGTCACTCATTACATTAAAGGTGGTTAGCCTCACCGTCTGTTTACCAGAGTCTACATGGCTGGAAGGAGAGTCAATATGAGTTTTCGAGCCCTTTGACCTTAATTTGCTAGGATTTTCCACATCTTAGTCTCCCTTATCTGGCCAATGGGAAATGCCATGTATACAGGTGTGGCATGGTGAGGTACTCAAATGCAATAATAACAGAAATATTTCTTAATATTCTCTGCTCCAGGCTTTCCGGTGGAGAGGGGTATACCTGATTGTCTTCAATCTTCAATCCAGATCCAAGCACTTTTTTTTTTAATCACCGAACACCAATGAAGAAACTGAGACTCACTAAGATTTAAAATTTTACCCAAGGTTACAGCACTGCGAAAGCAAGATTCAGACCAAGGTTTCTGCTCTTAGGTCTGTGTCCCTAGAGCACCACACTCTCAGACTCCAAAACATTGTTAAAGTATTGGACATGATTTCTTATAACTATTTTGGGCAATAAGATCATGTATTACAACATAGTTATTTGAAAACTCATACTTTATACATAGGAGAACAGCATTGTTAAACAGACCTGTGGATTTGGGAGGGAATGGGAATTAATACCATTGATGATTATTATTGATTGGTTCCTAGTGTCACAGGAAAGGCATACAGACTCTAGTAGAATATTCTAACCTGACTGACTTTGCTATTCCTTCCCTGATCAACACGGGAAGGCAGTGGGAAGGTGGGGCATTTCTACACCCATAGTCATTTGTAAGAGATGTGTAAAGTGTTCTTTCTGAACTATACGTCATCTTTTGGATAAGATCAAATTGAATTTGTATTTGCTTTGACACAGATTGGAATCAGTGATGTGTTTTCCCCTCCAGTGCAGGAAGAAGGAAGAAAATCCTCTTAGCAAATCTCCTTGACTTTTTCAAGGTATTTGGCATCTCTTTGTAAAAAGCAACAGGATGTTAAGGCATAGAGTTTAGGCCCCAAGGTTGAAAATAATGTATGCTTGGGATCTCATATTACAATGGAAGTTTGATGAGGAAAAACATTTGCTTTCTACATGTCGGGTGGGGTTGTTCAATCATTTGGCCACTGCCTACTCCAGAGGAGCACTTTTAACAGAGGTCTGAAACAGTGAGAATCAGAATCAAGATGGGTTTTTATAGGGAACAGGTATGTTGGAGGCAAAGGCTATGAGATCTGAGCTTGGGGTGGGTTTGATGACTCATCCAGCAACCAGTGTGGCTGGAATGGATTGGGAATGGAGAAGGAAGTACCCGACTTGTGACCACTGCAAGATTTTAACTGTAACCTGAAGGCAGATGGGTAGACAGTGGAGGGAGGCTTTTGAACTGAAATACTAATTCTATTTCAATACTGATACAACACTGATTTGGTGGACTGAGTTGAATGGGAGCAATAGGAAGCAGAAGAGTGATCAATTGTGAAAAAAAAAATCCATTCATTTGGGGGATTGGTAAAAGGTATCAGAAGGAACAGTGACAGTATTGGTTTATACTGAAAGTACAGTCAGTAAGTATAGGTATCACTATGGCCTGCAAAGGAATGGGTAGATTCAAAGACTTCCAGAGTTTTCCTCTGAGAAAGGAAATAATGGAGTCTCCAGTGGCACTAGAAAGGAATATCTCAAATGAAAATCCAGACATTGATTTAGAACATTCTAGGAGTGAGATAGCCATAAGATGTTTAAGCAACTGGTCTGTAGGAAGCTAACTACATCAGGAGGGAGTCTAGGGCTGAGAATTTGGGAGCTGTGTGTATATGCACAGTCATGAAGAACCCGAGGTAGGATTTGACATATTTGGAGCTTAATATAGATAAAGAAGAGATTAGCAGCTGATCCATGGAACACTGCAACATTTTAAGAGTTAGCAGAGAATGGGGAAAGGAATTTGAAGATGGTCTCCATTTACACTAGCACGGGAAAGGGGCTGGAGTCAGAGGTTCGGTGCTTGATGATCTTATAGAGGATCTGCCCTGACTGCTTTCCCAGAACTCACTTCAAGCAAGTCTTGATTGCCTGTCTCTCCAGCTGCAGGGGAGTCCCGTGCCTCTGGTCTTGGTGGGCGCCTGTACTCATGTCTCCTACCCACATACAGACATAGATGCAGAATTAAAAAATAGTAAAAAAAAAAAAAAAAAAAAAACCTTAAAAATAAAAAGAAATAGAAAATTTACACATACACACACACACACGAGAAGAGAGAGAGAGAGAGAGAGAGAGAGAAAGAGAGAGAGAGAGAGAAAGAGAGAGAGAGAGAGAGAGAGAGAGAGAGAGAGAGAGAGAGAGAGAGACTTCACTGAGGCAGTATTTGAGAGCAGATAATGCTTAGCTCTTTAAGTGTATTAAGAAAAGCCCAAGGAGCCTTGTGAGAGAAACTTTACCTGCTCTAAGTCCTGCTTGTGTGAACAAATGACTTTAGAATTTTAGATGAAGACACAGTCTGCGCTTCGAGGTAAAGTAAGAGGTGGGTTGGCAGTGGAGATAGAAAAGGAGATGTGGGTGGGCTTTATGACATATGTCTTGTGACTATTAAGCTAACACTTCTCACAAAGCATCTTAGCAAGTGTGCAAATTAAGCCCATGACAGAAAATGGCTGCTAAGGTTTTGGTGTACATTTTTCTATTTTTTGCATATACACGTACTCTAAAAAAAAATCAGGGTTATATTGTATATCTATAATTGCAAGTTAAGCTATATTACACAATTGCACATGTGGTCCTATAATCAAATCGATATTGCACACATATTATTGTGGTTTACTTTCTACTTGATTCTATAGCAGGGACTTGGAGGGAGAAGATTTTTTTTCCAAGAGGACAGAGATGACGGAAGAGAAGGTTGTGTCAGTGTGAGAAATGTCATGTCTAGTAGATACAAGCAGAGTGACGGCTGCATGTGTAGAAGAGAGGGACAGAATGCAAGGACCTCTGTGAGTCTGGGAGCCTTGGTCCAAGAGGACAGAGATAAGAAGACTGACAGATGCCTTGTTTACTTTTATATCAGGTTGGGTGCCAAGCACCTTTCCTGTGAGGCTGGAGCAGGCTTTGTTTTCATTACTAGCTGGAGCAGAAACTGAAAGAGAAAGATGATGGGGGTGGGCTCTGGCTGGTCCCCACCAACAGAAACGGCAATGGAGTTCATTTGTCACACAAAGTAGATTGACCAAATTACTCAGCTCAACTTTCCTCAGAGCTGACTAAAGAAACCCAAGTAATCCTGTTTCAACATGGTTTTCATTTTTTGGGGGGGAAGGGGGCATTACAAGCTAGACTGACACACAACAGCCAGATTTAATAAAAGAACTTTCCCTACAAATCTGTGAATGGTATGGAAATCATTTTAGTTTATCGGTGGAGTGTCAGAGCATAACTACAATAAAATCATCCTTTTGCTGCTTTTTTCCTGCCGTCAATTGACCCTTGAAGAAACACTTGATACAGTCAGATTCAGGTGAAATTGCTAAGCCTAGAGCCAGGAAAAAGTCTTTTTAAAATCAAGGAAAACAATAACACTCACTTGCTAACTTCAGCCGACAGATCTTGGAAGTCCAAGCTCTGTCTTTTTCTACTATGGCTTCTTCACTGGTGACTTCAGCTGGCTAGAGATGGGATTACAAGGTCAAGGTCATGCTCTCCACTGGCCACAAAGAAGCACAAACTATGTCTTAACTGTCAATCTTACCAGGAGATCCAGTTACTCATAGCCATGTGTTCCAGGTCACCTAAAGACCAACTAGGACTGGGTAGCTGGCTCAGTAATGGCCATCATTCTGCTATGGAGAACAGCCAGCCAACTGCAAGCCTAGAGGTCTCTCAACCACAGGAAAATGATCTTGAGTTTGTGTGTAAATAAAAGTGTGTACACAGGATCTCAAAAACACCCTTAATTCCAGTATTTAGTTGAAAACTAACATACTATAATTGTCCTTAACACCTATTTATACCATGTTATATAGATGTTGTAGACCAGTGAAGAATGTTACACTCTTTATAAATATGACCATTGAAGCTTTCTTGCTGTTCATTATAGCTAAATCCATGCATCAAAATGCAGAGTTGTTGTTGTTTTGTTTTTTTCCCAAAATTGAAAGCATTATCTTTATAGCTTTGAGTTTGTGAAGTCCACAGGGAAGAGAACGCACGAGCACAGAGGGACACATTCACTTTGTCCCTGCCACTTCACACTGAGGGTCACATGCAATGACAGAACTGGCACCACAGATCAAATTGCGGAAACATTGGTTTTGGATCATTGTACTTTTGCCTCTGAAATCTCAGCGGGTGGTTCCTACATTCCCTCTCTAGTAGAGCTGTACAGATCCCATCTGAAGTACCAGGAGGCATAGTTCCTTGCCAATGCTAATCATTGCCCCCTCCTCTCCGACTACCGCTCCTCTTATCTTCAAGGAAGATTAGGCTTTCACGCTGTTCATTAACAAAATAAAAGGTCAAGTCCTTAACCTCTAAGGAATCCCCATTTCCATCCGCAACCCAGCAGTTACTCAAAGGCAAGAGCAGGAACAGAGAGAAAGCCTCTTCTTTACTCTCAAACTCCCGGTCTGTTTTTAGTAAAGCCATTAATAGGAACAGAATGGTGTGGACCAGCCTTTCAATATGCAAGATGGACGGAGGTAACCAGTTTTCTCTTATAGTACATTATGGGGGAAATCCATCACTATCTTCCAAAATAACCTCTGACCGCCAAAGCACACTGACTACAGGAATAAAATATTTACCTAACAGGTTTCAAGTTCAGCACGGCTTCCTCCTTTATTTTTCTTGGCTCTCTCTGCCTCCCACCTGCCAAAGTCTTCTCTCAGTGCCCCCTCCCCAGCCTATCAGCCACTGCTGGTAAGAAACGAACTGTTTTCTCCATGACCTCTAAGCCTTCTACTCCACCGAAAGCAACGTGGTGGAGTGCACACTCAGCAGGCTGCGATCGAGCCCGGAGCCAGTCTGTCCGTGAGGCTTTCCAGCCATTAAACCCATCACATTGCCCACCGTGTCTTGTGTTTTGGTTAGCGTGGAGCCCCAAGCCAACCCAGCCTCTCCGTTGCACCTGGCTGCAATCTCTGACCCACAGGGCAACCCAGCAGCAAGCAACAACAAAAAGCACCAAACAGCAACAGATTCCTTTGTTTTACATGCAAATCCTACCTCCGGTAGTTGTCACATCTTCCTCAAAAGCCACGCTTAATTTTTAACGACAGCGATCCCATGTAGTCTTCCACACAGCCACCGGGACTCATCTTTACCTTTCCTGCTGGCTGCCTTTGTGGACCATTGATGTCACACCCTCGCTAACTCATAGCTTTAATACTCCTCGCTCAAAACGTCTGCAAGAGTTTGGAAGGACAATAGGAGTGACAGGCACGCTAGACAGCCATGCTTAAGATTAGTTCTCCGAAGCTCTGTGAAAGCCGGTTCAGACTGTTTTTTAAAAGCGTGCCGGAGGTAGGATTTATTAGCCTATGACAGGCACGCTGCTTCTGTTTTTATTAAATACTGTAATAGGCTGTCTGTTAGCATCGCTGTGATAGGTCCAGCATTTCTTCCCCACTGCTTTCGAATTTTCATACTGAAAAGGGAGCGAGCCTGATCTGACTTCCCTCCTCGCTCTGCCGCCACCCTGCTTACTAGATCAGATTTCCAAATCCTCTAACTTCGGAAGAAAGAACGCCTCCTGTAAATAAGCTTTCTCTAGGAGAGTGAACTTGGGAGTAAACACCCTTGGAATCCCCAAGACGTCCAGTTAGTCCCAGCAAGGGACTCTTGTTCTCCCAAGTTAGAAAAAGAAGTTATTTTGAGAGCTAGGCGAGAGCACCCTTTCAAACAGGGAAAGTTGTCATGGGTGACTGAGGTTGCCTTATGGTATGTACTCACCTGAAGTCTCAAATGATGTATCAGATGGACCGCATGCATCAGTAAACAGATGAACTCATTAGGGCATGTCCGCTATACAGCTCTGTGCTCCTCGCAGAGGTCACCATGTTTCCTGCATCACTACTCTCTCAGTGAAAAGAATGGAAGGTGGATAGAGGAGCTTAGGATGGGTGCACTGCCGTGGTGCAGTCGTTTACATAGTAGTAACATAGAAGCACTGGCCAGAGAGGAGGCTGCTCTGTGGATGCAAACACACATCCTCTGAAAAGTGTTTTCCAGACTGGAATGCACAGATAAATAAGTTCTTGCTAGAGAACGTTTTATGCTCCAACTATCCAGGTTGAGTCTTTTTTTATTTTGTTTTTCTTTCTCTTCTCTTGCTACCTCAGAACCATAGTTATATAGTAGTTACTATGGAAACTGAGTGGTCGGCTCCAAAGGAGGGGCTTAGAGACCAGCAGTTGCAATATGGATGGGAATGTTCTAGGTTGGACTGTGGAACAGAAATTGAGCAGTGGGTAATGAACATCATAAACCCACTGCCAGTGACCCTCTGGAAGAGCATCTCAAGGGACGTGTTTGTAAGTTGCCGCTGTTTAATTATGGGCATTTTTGCTGTTTGGAAGTATGACACTGAGCAGAGCCATACCCTATTCTACACAATAACTGAACATCAGAATTGCTCTTATATCTGTCTAAAGATTTTGCTTTCATTTCTTTCTTTCTTTCCCAAATTCCTGGCTGCCGGTTTGAATATGCCCTGATTGTATTTGAATTTTAGTTGTTATTTGATTGGTTACAGTTTCCTCTTGGGAATAAAGTGTGATTCAGTAGGAAAAAAGACCCTCTTTGTATCACAAACCATAATCATATTTCATTCTAAGTGAGTGTCCTTACATGATTTCCTTAGAGCTAACCCTGGGTCTGAATATGCAATTTGAATTTTGGAAGATAAGCCTGGGCCCACTGGATTGCTACAACAGAAAGAAAAGTTTCTTCTTGTTGTTTTTAGTTCCTTAAATAGAAAAGAAATATTTTTTTTTCAAAAGAACTTTTGCTCATCACTTAGTCATCTAAGACAAACCTTTCTTTCAAAAATAGTTAAATATGCATAGTTGTAAAGAGAGCAGAAGTGCTGATTACTGTCATCAGTATCTTAATTTTGTGTTAATCGGAGCAATTCACACAACTGTTGACACAAAACAAGACTCTCATCTCCAAGGGAATGAGAGAATATTTGGAAGCCAGATTTGATGGCCAAAGCCCAGGAAACATAGAACTAGATTACCACAGGTTCCACATTTCCACATGGAAGCAGTTTCTTAGAGTCAAAACAAAGACAGTTGTAAGTCAAGGGGTTTTACAAACTGGTGGGTATATTATAGAGGCAGCCTCAGCAAGATGGAGGAGTCTCATCTGTGGCCTAGGACTCTATATTATTCTGTTCTTAGCTTTTGGGTTGGTAAAAGTCAGCAGTCTGTTAAGTTGCTAAATTACAAATGGGTTTTATTTGTTACTCACACGATGTTAGTTCCTACAGAGGCAGGCAAGGAATAGTTACCTAGAGGTCTAAAGCTAGGCCAAAATAAAGATAAAGTCTAAAGCCAGGTTCTGTAACATCCTAAACTCTCTATGTGGCCGAAGTTCTGATCAGGCCATCAGTCTTTGAGGACACAGTTCTTTCCAGGGCTCTTGTTCACACTCTAAGGTGCTAGTACAAACATTCCAAAATGAAATTGTTGGGAGGGAATTCTTCGGGGTTCATGGAAATCTTTTTTTTTTTTTTAATGGACAAACATATCACCCAACATTTGTTCATGGGAGAAGGATTATTTCAGTCAAAGAATATTTAGGATGTTCTCTTTTTAAATGATTGGAAAAGTAATGTCAAATTCTATACTACATCTATCCTCACAGAAGGTGTTCCCATTGCATCTCTCCTGTTCTGTGACAACTCAGCTGCTGCTCTGCTGCAGTCAGCCATGAGTTCCCAGGAGGCAGGAGTGGGCAGGGATGTTAGAGATGCTTTAGCACAGATATGGGTTGTCTAGAGCTCTCTGAGAAGTGGCCAGAGTTCCCTACCTGTTTGGTCAGGGTAAGGTTTTGTTGTTGTTTGTTTGTTTTTCATTTTGTTTTGTTTTTGTAGTTAGGAAAGAGGATCATGATTGGGGAAGGAAGGAGGAGGAAAGGAAAGGAAGGATAGGGAAGGGAGGGGAGGGAAGGGAAAGAGATCTAAGAGGAAGACGGATAGGGAGGAAGAGCAGTTCCCACAGTACTGAAATAGGGCACAGGCTTTGGAGTAAACATGCAGGCCTTATTCTGAGACCTTTATACTGTTTGAGCATCTGGTGTTGAAATGAAAAAGCAAGAGTGGCCCTTGCAAGTTGGCAAGGATGCGACCCAGGGCCAGTCAGGAAAAGTAAAGTTCATTGCAAAGAAAACTCCTCAAATAATCTTTGGTTGTAACCAAACAGGAAGAGAGATGATGGGTAAATAGGAAGAAAGGGCAGCCATAGGAACCAAGGGTAAAAGTAGGGTCTAGGAGGAATGGAGGCAGGCATCTCTCAGCCTCAGTCCTACAGAACAGTTCCCCTTTGTTTCTTTTTTATTTTCTGGATCAAGGCTACTTGACTTTCTTTAGTTGTACCCGATGCTGCTGATGCAGATCACAAAGTACCTACCTGTCAGGACCACTGCTCCCAAAAGCGAGGACCCTGTGCCACAGATGTTGAAAGCCTGTTCTTCCACTCATAACTTCTCAGTCTGGAGGAGGAAGTGTGGACCAGCAGAAGGCAGGCAAGGCTTACATGAAAATGTAAAAATGTGCAGAGCCTCTGCAGCTTGGTAGCATCTCCCCAGCATCTGCTCTCCCCATGTGCAGGAGAAATCTTGTTCTCAAAAGTGTTGTGTGGTGTGTGTGTGTGTGTCTGTGGTGTGTGTGTGTGTGGTCGTGTATATGTGTGGTGTGTATATATGTGTGTGTGATATGTGTGTGTGTGTGTGGTGTGTCTGTGGTGTGTGTGTGTGTATATGTGTGTGTGTTATGTGTGTGTGTGTGTGTGTGCGTGTGTTAACAAACACTGAATGGGAAAGATTGGTGGAGGGGGATCTGAGCTTGGACTTGGCAGCTTCCCTGTGCAGGCGGTGAGAGGATGGTTTAATGAATGAGGGCATCCATTCATTATGAGTCATCACTCTTAAAATGAAAATTTGATAGATATATAACTTGAAGGTGTAGCTACTGGCTCCAGATCGGAGCAATAATGATAATGTGCGGTGTATAATTCACACTCTGAATAGTGCAGCCTGAGCACTTGCTCTGCTCTATTTTTCTAGGAATAACTGAGTTTAGAAGCAGCTTCCTTCCTGTTATCCTGTGAACTCAGAGGCTGACTCATTCCGCAGTGAGCGTTCTCCCACTTGGAGTGCATGAAAAAGTATTTCTCCAGTGCAGATCGACATGTGTGACCCTGGGAATGAAGGGAAACAGTGCGAAGCTGATGAAACCAAATTCCTTAAGACTTTACATGAATATAATAAATTCACCTATTTTTTTTTTCAAGACAGAACTTCTTATGTAGTCCACTCTGGCCCCAAACCCAGGGCAATTCTCCTGCTGTAGACTCCTGAGTATGAGGAATTTAGGTATGCTCCATCCTGCATAGTCTCCTACACTGTTTTCAATCTTCAGAATAAAATTGATTCAAGGCAAGGCATATTTCTCTCTCTGTCTCCCCCTCCCTCTCTCTGTGCATGTCCTATATGTGTAAATGCTTAGAGAGGTCAGAAGACAACCTCCAATGTTGTTCCCCAGGCACCAGGCACCATCTACATTATCTTTTGAGGCAGGGTCTCTCACTGTCCTGGAACTCATGAAGGAGGCTAGGCTATTGGTTAAACAGCTCCAAGGGTCCTCCCCAGTGCTGGGATTATAAGCATACACTGCCATGATAGTTTTGTTTGTTCTTTTAATTTTTTGCTTTTTAACATGAGTTCTGGAACGAACCTAGGTTCTTATGTTTGTTTGGCAAATGCCTTTACTGACTGAGCCACCTGTCCAGAGGGGCAAATATTAATTGCTCTGTCTCTATTGATGGAAACTGAAGAGAGGGGTTAAGTAGTTTCCTCAAGACTTGTAGTCCATCTTGCAACTTACAATCCAGTGTTCTTTGCATTAAATGAAACTGGCTTCCAACACCGTTACCAGATAAAACTTCTACTTTGTGATACCCAGGCATATAAGCACCAAAGGATAATTCTTGAAAAGAATTTATAAATAGAAAAATAAAAGAGAAAGCCACAGGCTAAGTGAAAACATTTGCAGAAGGTACATCTCATGTAGGACTGTATCTGACCCAGACAACGAACTTTTAATGCCCAGCAAGAAGGAATCGACCCAGTTAAAACCACACCCCACATCTAATTTAGAACTCCCCAATGAAAGATCAAGTGCAAAACAAGCAGATGAAAAGCTGTTGTATACCATAGTCACAGGGAAATGCAGACTAAAGCAACTGGCTACCACCAGGCTTCAGTCAGAATGAGCCGGGGAACATGCATGTCACTGAAGGGTACCCCAGCCAGGTAGCAATAGGGACTCTTTGTTCACGGTGGGTACAGACTGAGGGATGCTGATTTGATGGTCTGGTGGGAGTGTGCATGGTCCAGCATGTGGGAGGATGGTTGGGTGAGGTCTGGCAGGCGAGGGTGCACATTGATTTGGTCGTCTGGCATATAAATGCAGACTCAGCAAGCAGCCCAGCGCTGACGCGGAATGCTCTCAGTGAAGGTGCTGGAAGTCCATGTTTCAGTGCAACATGAAGAGGCACACCATGAAGAGGAGCCTCTCAGAGCTCACAGAGCACTGGGGCTCTGCTCCCAATGAAGGGACTATGTTGTGGTGGCAGTGGGTTAGTAGTGGCAGGAATTGTTTTCTTATTTAAAAACAAAGTTTGTTGCTACTTTTCTGCCATTTAGCAAGAAGTCTCTTCTGTACCAGGCATAGGCAGGCCTTCATCCTGGAACTTCCATCTCGCCATAACTGTGTGAAATCTATCTCTGTTCTTTTACAAGTTACTATTCCACAGAATTCAGTTACAGTAGCATACACGGACCGGAACACACATGATCCATCTATCAGACTGAATTTATCCCAAAGGGTTGAAAACTTACTTCCCTTAGTAAGTTCCCTATACAGAACTTACCACAGCTTTCTTTATAAATGCCCATCTTGAAACTGGCCCAGAGATTTAGAGGGTGAATGGATAGTTTCTGCCAAGGCAGGCAGGGCAGTGCATTTGGTACAAAAAAGAAATGAATGAGTGCAATCAAGGAAAGACACGGGGGAGGTAGAGGGCTTAGATGCCTATTAGTAAGGTAGAGGCACCAGTTGGAGAAAGCTAAATAAGCATTTACTCCAAATAACTGACCTGAAAATGGTTGAGTCAGGGGGACAGTGTGTAGCCATTGCTAGCCAGGGGCTGAGACATTGGGAGGGCTGGCTGCGTGGGCGGAAATAAATATTTTTTGGGCTAATGAAAATCCTCTGTGTGGCACTTTAAGTGTAAGTACGTGTTCTTATGCATTTGGCCAAGCTTATGTAGTGCACAACACCACTGTGGACCTGTGCACTGTGAAATGCAGGCATCAAGGACTGTTGGGGTTTGTCAATCCAGGCTGATGTGGGGCTAATCTCCCGTGCACTGTGTGGAAGAGTTACCTGTCAATAAAAAGCTAACAGTCAATAAGTTGAGGCAGGATTAGAAGTGGGACTTCTGGTTAGGAGATCCTGAGAAGGGGAAAGGAAAGCTTTGTTGGGACATGGAAGAGAGGGATCTATGAAGACTTAAGAGAGCAAACCAGCCATATAGCTGAGCTCAGGTTAGAGTAAAAGGGATAATAAGTTAAGAGTCAGGGGAACTAGCCTATCTTATGGCCTAGGTGTTTGTAAATAATATTAAGCCTCTGAGTTTTTGTTTGGGTACAGGATTGCCCACAGCAATGGGCTAAACTGAAAGAGCTGAAACAGCTGGTCTCACAAAGCTGAGTGTATATTATGAGAGGCTGGGGCGATGTGTATGTGTGTGTGTGTGTGTTGTGTGTGTGTGTGTTGCGGGTGTAGGAGGTTGGAGTTTGGATATTGACTTGTACCTGGAAAGGACTCAGAACTAGTGGTTTGCTATTTGCAAGGTAAGTTGGCTGTGGGTAATGAAAGTCTGCTGTGTATTCTCAGAAGCTAGAAGAAAGAATGTTTGAATGCTCACCGTAAGCAATGAATGCCCGAGGAGACTCAATACTCTAATTTAAACCTTCTGCATACCTGAATGCTTTGCACAAACTCCACAAGATATATGCATTATATTCATGCTTTCGAATGTCAGATGAAACTTGTGTGACTTAAAAAATGCAAAACTGGGGCTGGAGAGATGGCTCAGCAGTTAAGAGTGCATACTGTTTTTTCTGAGGATCCAAGTTCAGTTCTCAGCATGCATGTCATAAGTCAGCCTGGGACCCTAGGGAATGAGGTGCCTTCAACTGGCCTCCGTAGGAATCTGTACCTATACACATCCATGGCATATCCAACACAATATGCACACACACAACACACAGACACACACACACACACACACACACAATAAACTTAAAAATACAAAAATATCTTTAAAATATCTAAAAACATAAAATCAAGCACTGACATAAGTTTATTTTATTGTTTTTCCTCTTTGGCAAACACAGATTTTTTAAATAATCTTCTATAGCATGTTTATGTTTTGAAATGGAGTAGATGAACTTGCTCAAAAATGATAAACCGTGACTTGTTCTAACTCTTATAACTGCAGAATCAACACCGATTGCTCTTTATTGAGGGATCCTCATGGGATCTCCTCTCTGGTCTGGAAGCACAGATTGCCTAAAGAAGGCCGTGACTTCAATGTCTTCCACTCACTGTTTTCTACTCCACTTCTATAACAATTGGAAGGGCAAGCCCTGCAAGTGCTGCCCTGCACGCTGTGCTTTGTTTGCCCCTTTGGATCCAATGCTGGATGCAATACAGCGTACCTGTGGTGTGAAGGAAAGAAGGAGGGTGAGTCTAGCCCTACACACACACATTAATTACTCTGCATTTCTCACTTTTCTTTCTACCAACACACCAATGCCCAGAGCCCTGCCTTGGGTACCACGAGGCAGCAGTCACATGAGATATTTAATACTCCCAGAGGCCATCATTCTTTGGCTGAGCCATTGCATTTGGCAGGCAGGTGATTGGGGCTGCATTATTGCCATCCTTCTGAAGTCTGTCAGAATACTGAGCATAAATCAGCTTTAAAAATAAAACATAAAGGAGGACATTGGTGGTTGTTGGAGTTTTATTTTGTTTGGCTGCTCCTGCTTCCTGGGTCCGGGCTATGATTCTCATGCTAACTTGAGAACACAGGCATGGTGTTCCGGGCTGTTGTTACAGAGCTTTGGTGGGATACCTGCTGCTTTTAATCCAGTATGTTAATTAAAAGACATTTGTTTTCTGAACAAAATAAAACACGAACAGCCCTGAAGTTAGGAGGACAGCATCAGCATGCTGATGTCACATTCCTGTGATGTTTTACTAGCACACTCATGTTAGCAACATCTTAGAAGGAGGAAGAGCTATGGGGCAAAACCTTTTAACATAGAGAAAATGTGTGTTGTAAAAAGCCCAGCTAGTAAAATATATATATATATAATATGTATAATTTTGTAATATCTTTGCTATTTAGATAATTTTTAAGAGTCTGGGACATTCTAAAAATCTAGAAAAATCTTAACCATTTTTTCATTTCATAATGACTACAGAGTGAATATTTTCATGGCTGACTCTATGCTGATAGTCAAAGCAGGTGGCAGAGACTGGAAGCTTCATTCGCTGTGCAAATGTGGGCATAGTATAATGTGTATAAAAGTGCTGAAACAAGGCCGGTCCAGTCTGTTCTGCCTAAGGAATCAAATGAACAGGCTTAGAAAGATGGCTTAGGGGTGGAGCTCCTGCAGGAGAAGCAGGAGAACCTGAGTTAGAATCTGCAAAAACATTCCAGCAAGAGCACAGTGAGCCCATGATTTCAGGGTCACGGCAGTGAGATGCTAGGCAGAGACAGAGAGTCCCCAGAAGCTTTCAGATTAGCTAGCTTCACATATGCAGTGGTGAACATAAAAACCCTGTTCCAAACAGAGCAGAAAGCAAGGAGGAGCAACACTCAATATTGTCCACTGCCCTCCACATGAGCACCCACACTTGCATACATGAGCATACCCACACACACACACACACACACACACACACACACACATACACACACACACTCATACATGGTATGACACATGGTGTGACACATGTGTACAAAAGTGGATTCATACATACACAAAAGGTTTAATAATCTCAAAGTGAAATAAATAAATGAAATATGAAAAATGAAAGGCAAAAGAAGAAAATACAAACAAACCCTACATAGATTACAGCAAACTGATAAGTATTTGCTATTGAAAAACACTGGGCTATACTAGAAATGATTTTTAAGCCACAAGCCAGAAAGAACTTCGGATATGAAGACTTTTAAAACAGCATTCCCTTGTTTGTATATTTCATGAGTTTATTTTCCCCTTAAAAATGTATTTTCTGTTTTGAAATCCTCAAATCTTTTTAACAGGTGCTTTCTGTGGAGAGGACCAACCGCATTTGTGTAGACGACTCCATGACTGACTCCCACCGGTGAAGAGACAGAACCTGTCTGTTTTCCATTAGTGCAATGCTTCGCACAAGTGTTTGTTCAGAACTCTTTGTCCACATCTTTGTGTTTGTTTAGGATGGATTTCCACAGTGGGATGCCTGGGTTGAAATGACGAGCACCCTGCATGCTGAGGTGCAACCTGGAAGGCTGGCTCATTTCAGCCTCACTCCCTGGAGTGGAGTTGGACTTTGTCAATGTCATTGAAGTAGAAGAAGAGGATGCTTTGTCCTCTTTCTCACATAGGTCTACTTTACATCTTTACTTTGACTCCTGTAGAAGCAGGTGTCCTGTAACAAGGGAAGATAAAGAGGAGACAAAAGAGCAGAGCAGCTAATCTTGGCCTTTTCCTTTTAGATCCTGAAGTGAGAAACTTCACTTTGGTACCATTATGGAAGGGAGAAGGAAAAACCACAGACAAGGTCTGGACTGAGCCTTCAGTAAAATGTTTCTGGTGTGTCCTTTGAGACCCAGGAAGTTCAAGAGTCTCAAACATGTGACTCAAACATGCACAAGCCCACTGCGTGTTGTCTTGAAAATTCAGCTTGCTTAAAAACTTTGGGAACAAAACTTTTGAAATTTTCTGTTCTATAAAGGTTTGTAGTAGTGCATAAATCAGCTTTGACATTAAACCTCACCTTTTAATTTTTAAAAAAGTTATTTTATGTGCTTGGGTATTTTATCTGCATGCATATCTGTGTACTGAATTTACCTGGTACCCATGGAGACCAAAAGAGGGCATCAGATTCCGTACAATTGGAGCTATAGATGGTTGTGAGCTGCCATGTAGGTGCCAGAAATCCAATCAGGTCTTCTGGAAGAGCACCAGTGTTCTTAACTCTGAGCTGTCTATTCAGATCCTTGAATCGGGACTTTAAAACAAAAGTTCAGGGAGCAAAACATCTTTATGACTGGAAGTCATGTGGAATCCGGAACTTTCTCTTCAGAGAACTCTTGTGGAATACTTTAGTCAAAATGTACAGAAAGCATGAACTGGGATGGTGAGAGAGAAGAAGGGCTCAAATGCTGCTTCTTCATAAATCAGAGGTGACTTACCTGCTCTTGTACTAGGAAAGCACATTGTTTTTCCAGTGCTTAATGATCTGGATGCTGAGCAAGGCAACCATCACCCAGCCCAAATCAAATCGGGTTTCTTCCAGTATCTTACTCAGTTACATGTTGTGTTAGCTTACATATGAGTTTATGAGCTGTTCTTTAACTTGTCATTCATTTTGTTTTGTTGAGACACTTTCTTATCTACCCTAACCTGGGTTTGAATTCCATGTGTAGCTATGGCTGAACTTGAACTTCTGATCTTTCTGCCTCTACCTCCTAAGTGCTGGCACTGCAGGCATGAGGCAGCATACCCTGCTCGAGTCTACATTTTATTTCCTCCCAGTGAAGTAACTCAGTTTATATGTGTATGGTGTGTTGTGTGTGTGTGTGTGTGTGTGTGTGTGTGTTGTGTGAGAGAGAGAGAGAGAGAGAGAGAGAGAGAGAGAGGATGTGTGCATGTGATTTGAATACCACTCCTAACTAATCCTTAAAAAATATACTAATTCTAAAATTATATTTTCAACCTGGATCACTTAGTAGTTAGAAAAGTACATCACTTTAAAAGAGGCTAAAATATCACAGACTATGAAAGATAATGAGGGAAACCAAGAGTAACCTGAAGATACTGAGACGTGTCAAGACTGGTGTCTGTAGGGGAGCTTATAGGGCACTTTGCAGAACAGAGGTTGGGAGCATGATTTAAGCAGATCAAAAACACTGAAGGAAAAGCAGCCAGATGTGTCCCATGGTACAAACTGTATGGATGAAAGAGGAGACCAAGATTCAGTAGGTTGAAGGCATCTCTCTCTGCACCTTTCCTTTGAGCCAATCAATTGATAGCTTGCTGATGGAGTGGCTTCAAATTCTGTTAAATAATATCCAGTGGGGAAGATCTTTAAAAAGAAAAAAAGAATGCCTGGAAATTGACTGCTGTAACTCACACACTATGATAAGAAGTAGAATACTACTGGGAAAGTCTCATGACCTGTGGGATATTTGATGTCTCAAAGAAACTTACTAGAATTTGCTTATTTTATTGAATTCAAGAGAGAATGTTGTGGCTTGGCTCCACTTTAAACTGAGCCTAGGAGAGTGCCCTACTCCAGATGTCCAGAAATGGGCTAACGTTCTTTCTACTTTGAATCCTGGGAGTAGATACTACTGCCCTCTCAGGAGGCTGTTGTTGGACCCTCCTAAAAGGGCGTGGGGTAGCCAACAAGGACACAGAGAAAAACACAGTCTACCCTCACTGACTTAGATACTAGAAAGAAAAAGAGTTTCCAAGCTGAATACATGGCCAGCAAATAGAGAAGACAAATGAGTGTGTGTGTGTGTGTGTAAACAACTAAAGGTAATTCAAGCTCTGGCAGCAATTTGGTTTTCCAACTAAAGTTGTTTTTTTTTTTTTTTTTTTTTTTTTTTTTTTTTTTTCAGTTATCAAAGAAGCTAGTCACTGTCAAGATCAAGTATGTGATATATTTTGAGGCACAGAGCAAAAATATAAAGAGGAAGAGAATGATAATACTTGAGGACTTAAAACAAAACCCCTAGCAGGTAAAAATAGAAGCTACTGAGACAGTGAAAGGCTGGAGAAGAGAATGACTTACTCTTTACATTATAAAGATTCCTTCCCCTGAGCAGAAAAAGTATCAAAACCTACTGTAAGCAGTATGCATAGATTTTTTTTAAGTCATAAGCTTAAAATAGCAATACACTGAGAGATACTTGCACACATTAAATAGACACTTACTGAAACCAATCAATGCTGATAGAGAAGAGAAGCCATGGGAAGTTTTATGTATCCACACATACCATCTCAGACTTTGCACAGGGAGGGGTCAGCCAACAAGACACAGAGGCCGGTTGATTCAGTATGATGTTTCTGGAAAAGGGTTCTGTTAAAATCTGGAACAGAGAACTCTAAGCAGGCTTGGAAAAACCCAGTTAGGAGTAGGGAAGGGTATGCAATAGAACATTAGAGAACTCCATTCAGACTCTAAAATCTCAAAGGAGTACTTGGAGGGTCCTGCTGGGATGTGATGCTCAGACACGATTGTCAACTTGATAAGAGTTAGAGTCACCGTGGAACAATTCTCTGGACATATTTGTGAGGAATTTTCTAGATCAGGCTTATTAAAGTGGGAAGACTCATTTTAAAGTTTGTGGGCCTCATCCCTGGGTTTTGTTCCCAGACTGAATGAGAAGCAGACATTGAGCTGAGTACAAGCATCATCACGTTCTGATTGTGCACAGCTGCCTCCAGTCCTGCTGCCAGTGTCTTCCTCACGTTAGGGGCTGTATTCTGGAACCACGGACCATGGTAAGCCGTTCTTCCCTTAGCTTACCTTTCTCAGGTATTTGGTCACAGCAACAAGACAAGTAACCAGTGTAGGGAGAAATTCAGTACCCTAGCTGAGCAGATGGCATATCATGCAGGAAAATGCCTAGGATTTAATGCCAAAAATAGTGAGCTTCAGTTCTAAGCAAGACATCTGTACCCCCAGGCTCAAGGTCAAAAGGAAGGGGATGGAAAGAATGTAAGAGTCAGGATAGGGCTTCTGTAGCAACACAGGATTTGTGGGCCATGGCAGAACAGTTTTCACCTAAACTCAACAATACCTAGACATGCAACAAGGTGAAGCCAGCATGGATGGGGATGGGGCTCATAGTCCTGCCCACTAGCTGAGGAGCTATTGATGTGAGGCTGATGGCTACTGGGAGAGGAGGAGTCAATTTTCTACAGGGTGCAGCCTGAAGGCCCATGATCCCATACTCAACACATACAGGCAGCACTGAATGGGTTCAGAACGTATTAAATTATAGAGGGATAAAGGAAGAGAACATAAAGTAGGGAGTCTAACACTGAGGACATAAAAGAGGAAGTGCAGAGGTCGGAATGAGGGGTGGATTGAATGCACACACATCCTATATATGTATATGAATACAAAACAAAAATTTCAGTCAAATCCAAAAAGTGGAAACAGTTGACTTTCAAATAAAAAGCAATAAATTTTGGGAGAAGGGAAACTGAGTATTTATGCATTAGAATAGTACAGGAAACCCCAAATGGAGAACACACACATCACAAATGATGCCAGAATCAAACCAGTCAAAAGCAGGAGAAAGGAAGCAAAACACATGCAATAAATATTTATATAAAGGTGGAAGCAGAAGAATTCTTATTTTAAAGTAATTTTTAAAATAATTTATTTAATTTTATGTTATGTTCTTTGATGTGAGCTGTCAGATACCTTGGAACTGGAGTTCAGACAGTTATAAACTGCATGTGAATGCTGGGAATTGAACCCAGGTCCTTTGGAAGAGCAGACAGTGCTCTTTTAAAAAAATGTATTTACTTATATCCCAAATGTTGCCCCTCTTCCCTGTTCCCCCTCACAGGGTTCCTCCCCCTTCCTCTCCTTCACCTTTGAGAGGGTGTCCTCCGAGGAATTGCCTGATCCTGGGGCATCAAGCATCTTGATTAGGCACATCCTCTCCCACTGAGGCCAGACAAGGCAGCCCTCTGCTGCTTATCTGCTGGGGAGTGGGAGGGATTCAGACCAGCCAATGTATGCTCTTTGGTTGGAGGCTCAGTCACTGGGAGCTTCCAAGGGGTCCAGGTTTGTTGACACTGTTGGTCTTCCTGTGGAGTTGCCATTGCCTTTCAATTCTTCCCCTAACATTTCAGTAAGGATCCTTGAATTCCATCCAATATTTGTCTGTGGGTATCTGCATCTGTCCGTCAGTTGCTGAGTAGAGGCTCTCAGAGGTCAGCTATGCTAGGCTCCCAGATGATACTTAAGCACTGAGCCATCTCTCCAGTCCCTGAAACAAATTTATAACAACATATATTGGTTACTTTTTATTTATTTTTTGTAAAAATATGAGAGTGTCAGACTGGCCTAAACCAGTCATATCCTGTTGCTATCTATGGAAAAGCAAAAGTGATAGAAAATACAGTAGTATTTATAAAACCACAAGTCAAACAGAAGCAAAGTATTAGTTAAATTTAAAAAACAAACTAAAAAGAAATATTTTATATTGCCAAATTTGATACCATCTGAATAAGCTATGATGATCATAACCCCATATTTACTTTTATCAATCAAAAACCATCAACTGGTTCAATACATAAAGCAAAAACTAGGAGAACTTAGGAACTTTCAAAAAATTATAATAGGTGACACTATATCACATGAGTGATACCTAAAAATCAGCTAGACTGATGAGGCAAAATCAAATAAAATCATAAGTGAAGAATTAGGTGTCTATGAAGCCTGTCTTGAGAGTGGGAAATAGCTAACTACAAAACAATTGGACAGCATGATGATAACTAGTTACTTGAACAACATGATAACTGGTTACTTGAATAACATGAAGATAACTAGTTACTTTAATAACATGATAACTAGTTATTTGAATAACATGATGGTAACTAATTACTTGAATCACTTGGAAGAACTTTAGATTTTTGTTTCCTTTCTGAGACATGGGTTTATTCTGTAGTTCACCAGGTCTGGAACTTGGTGGGTGATGCTCCTGCCTCTTGAGTGCTGGAATTACAGATGACAACCACTATCTCTATTGTTACAATGTGTGTTTTTACATTTTGATTCTATGTGCATTATATTTTCAACTTCAGTAAAGGTAGAAACAAACAATACAGAGGTGACCAAGGAAGTTACTTAGAAATAAACCTGCTTAATCGATAAGCCTCACTCCTGAGTTGCTGTTGTATGATAGATAGTCATGTGAAATCATTACTTCTCTATTGAGGGCTGCATGGGAATCCCATTATGTGACAGCTTCCATAATTTCAACACCCGTATCAGGCAGCTCACGGCTCCTGTAACTCCAGCTGCAGGAAATGTAGGATGCTTTCTTTTGGCCTCAGCAGGAACTGTACTCATTTACACAATGCCCACCCTCCCATATATAAACATACTAATAAGAATAAAATGTAAAGAACCTACAACATATAAAAAGTAAAGAAGGGAAAATATATCTAAAGAAATCAGACAATAGACAAGCAACTAAAAACCACCAGTGGCTAGTAAAACAGGAAATAGGAAAATGGAATCAGAAATTAATTTAAAAGTTAAATTTCATGGATCATTATAGCTTCTCTAAGCATAATTACAGAAAACACAGTGCCTAAAAAACAAGACAAAAAGATATAACTGTAAACATGGGAGATTTAGATCATTGGGGAATTTGGGAGATAGCTCAGCAGTCAAAGCATGTGGCATTCAAGTATGAGTAGTGACATTCAGATCCCCAGAAACTACATAAATGCTGGATTAGCTTGGAAGCCTACTCCAGTACTCCAGTACCAAGAATGTCGACACTGGACGTCCAGAGCAAGCTGTCTAACTAGATGAGCTATACAGTGAGCTCTGGAAATGACTGAGATGATTCTCATTATCAACTTCAGGCCTTCAAGTACATGTGCATATGTGTGAGCACGCGCGCGCACGCGCACAACACACACACACACACAGGTATATACAAGTACACACAATACATACACAAGGAAATATAAAAAATTTGAAAATGTAAATCAAGCAGATGATTTTTCTGTCAAGTCATAAAAGCTGACCTCAAAAGAAAATGAGAGCTTTCATAAGCCAATCCTCACAGAAGCTGCCAAGCCAGGAACGAGTTACTCAGGCGTGACAGAAGCATTTGTGTGGGTGGAATTCTATCCAAACCATAAAGAAAAGATTAGAATGAAGTTATTTGTCATCTAGAGCATAGGACTCTGAGTAAGCAACTCACCTTTGTGTTTTTATGAACTCAGAATAACACGAGTACCACCCCGCCATAAAGCACTGCTGAAAAGCAGAGTAGAGAGGACACCTCAGGCCAGGTTCATTGAAGATGACAGATTAAAGACTGTAAGGTAATTGTAAGGACAAAACCACAGCAGTGCACCAGAGTTCAAGGTCCCAAGAAGGGTTTATTTATGAGATACAACATCTGTCAGTGTGGCATGGCAGCACAGCCTTCAACAGACTCAATAGGGGAAGCTACATGACTATAAGAAAAGGTTTAAAATCATTTTGATGAAAGTTAATGTTGAGTAAATCTTCAAGTACCACAAGGAGGTGACCTAAATTTCATGAAGATTGTTTATCAAAATTTAACATTAAGTATCCTAAACATGAAATCCTCAGACAGTTTTAGTTAGATCATGGAGGTATTTTTTAAAATTTTTCAGTTTATATTTAGGCCAGGGCTATGTGCAGAAAAAATCCAGGCATTCTTGCTCTTAAAGCACATGGACTGGTTATTCCCATGGGTAAGGCACAGTGTAGGGAGCTTTGCTGATGACTAACCCTTTTGTAGACAAAGGAAGACGTATTGGAACATCTTCCAGGTCTTTGCCTCCCTCTCCAGAGAGTCCTCTGGAGATTTTACTGACATGGCATGGGTACCTGCATCCTCACCTTCCCCATCAGTGACTGTGAAGGAAGCAGGAGCCTGCTCAGAATATTTGTCCTGTACGACCCTTCAGTATCCTATGACCTTAATGAACTCCTTATTTTGCCTGTGTGAAATTCAACATTAAAAAAAAAATAATCTCTCGAGTTACACCCTATTTGATTTTTTCCCCTCCAGATTTGTAATCTGTAAGCAAGCATAATGTGTATAATCTCGAGAATATAGAATATTAGCCTGTTTATGTCCCAGCAGCTGGAAAGTGAAAACAAATAGGCCTGCCCAGAGTGTGATGGAGCAGAATAAAAAAGCAAGGAAGAAAGAATACAGAAAATAGAGTTGACAGTGGGCAAATGAGCAGGCATTAGGACCCAGTGGAAGCCCTCATCTCCCTCCTCCCTAACAACCAAGCTGATCCTAACAAGCAAGCAAGCTGATGTAACTTTGTCTTTAGCTGTTACTGACACCTGGAAAACTTTGTCTGGGGCAATTGTCCCTATTTTCTCCACTGACTGACTGTTGCAGTGTTGCCTGTGCAAGGCCTGTTTAGGCAAGCTTTCTATAGCTGAGCCCCACCCATATCCCCATAGGAAGCACTCCTGCTCTGCCCCAAGTTCCCATTATCATGGGGACTCCTGATTCCAGGGTCTGTTGCACGGCAGCAGAGAGCTTTGCTCACATAGCAGGGATATGATGTGCATGTGTGTGGGGAGGTGTTGGGGGGTTAGATGGGGGTGGAGGAGGGGCATGTGTGTGGAGGTGTCATTTGTAATGTCAGAGCTGCTATCCACCCCATAGTAACTATGTGGGCTATAGACATATAGCTAAAGACTCTTAGGGATGCCGGCGCCCAATGAGGCTTTGCTACACAGAGACAAACTTTCCCTGCTATAGCATTCAAACTGCTGTCTCTATTTGAATTTCAGGCATCCCCACCTTGAACTCAAAGTATCAGGAGTATTTCAGTTTTTACTTACATGCTAGAATGCCCAAGAAACAGAGAAAGTAGAGCAAGTTTCTTTGTTTGTTGTTTTTGTTTTTTGTTACCCAGACTGTCTATCCCTAAGTTCCTACAGTTAACCATTCACAATCAGGGAGCCAGTGTGGGGTGAGGAAGCTATGAGCAGAGCAGAGGCATGGCCTTCCATGGCTTCTCCCAGCTGTGGTAGTGGGGAATCTGCCCTTTCCTCTTCTTCCTCCTAGAAAAGATGCTGTAGGCTCTTTGGTTGGTTCCTTGAGGTCTGGTTTGCCTTGTTAGAAGTGACAGTATGAGCCTCTGCCCTGGTTCTCAAAAGAGAAATCTCTATCCAGTCATAAAATGTCTAAGCCTCTCACTCCTTTAGGGCCCCAGGTCCTAGTCTCTCTTCCAGGGTGGAGGTAAGGGCTGAGCAGATTCTCCTCATGGCAGTTGTGGCTATAGTGTTCCCTTCATCAATTATGGCCCTCAGAATGCATTTTCAAGTCGTTCTCTATGATTTTCAGTCAAGTGTATGCCCTTGATTGAGAGTCCCCAGGTAAGACAGTAAGACAGGTGCTGTGGTTGTCTAGGAGACGGCCAAGCTCCTTGTCCAGCACAGAAACTGAAAGCTGAGGAACAACAGAAGACCAAGCCATCGAAAGGGAGGAAGTAATAGCTTTAACCCTTTGGAATGGGAGGGGCCCTAAGGCTAGGCGCCTGCTAACTGGAAGCTGGTTTGGTGTTTCACAGGGCCCCTGGGTCTTTCCGTTTCCTTTTGGTCCTCTTTAGATACCCATCCCTGTGCCTCCTGCCATTTCCTTACAAAGTCTCTGGGAACAGAAACCTCTAACGTAGGAACCAACAGCTTTTTAATTTTTTCTCTTTGTCTACCTATGTCTCTTTACCTCTTCTTACCAAGATCAATGTTTCCCATTGCATTGTGATTGATTTAGCTCTCTGTGCCTGGCTTATTTCACTTAACCTAGGACTTCCAATTCCATCCATGTTGCTTTGATTGACCAAAATTCATTCATCTGCTGCATGTGGGTGCCGTGTTTTTCTTGTCCATTTACAAAATCATGGGCACTTGCTGTTTCATCTCTTGTTTATCCTGAGTAGCCACAGTGAGCATGACTGTGCAGGCCACGCCCTCAAACTTGATGCACTTTTAATGTCTGTGCTCCTTGGTGCCTTCTTTGCTTCCAAGACCACATATACTCAGTTCATTTGGGAAATCTCATTTTCTAAACGCTGTTCACCATGCCAGACTCCAAGAATCTCTCTAACATCACTGCTCAAGCATGGAAGAGTGCTTCTTCTGTTTTGTGTGTATGCTTGGTGTTCAGAACTGTGCCTGGCAAAGAGAATGTGTGCAGTATATGTTAACTAAATTCCGTCTAAAGAGATGGACAGATTCATGACCTCGGTTGCTCTCCATAACAGCAGACACAGTGGAGCTTCCTGTGGAGAGAGGCCTACTTCTGTTGAACACCTGTCTCTTTGTGTATGCATGACTTCCTCCTTGCTTTACAACTCATACGCATGCACAAATGGAGCTGCTAATGGGTTTTACTTGGTTCTGCTTTATGAGCCGCTGGTTGCCTGTGTCCGCTACATTATTAGTTCATCCTTTGTTCTTGCCGCCGTGTCCTCACAGCATGGGTGAAGGTTTGGCTAGAAAAGACGACAGAAGCTGTGGTAAGTGACCCGGAAGTAGCCTTCACCATGCATGGCATTCATTTTCCAGAGATTAGCTAGTGTCTCACCTGGGTGCTTTCCTTGTCTGCTAAATCTCAGGAAGCAAAGCCTGTGGCGACTGTGTCTGTAGGCCTTGAAGTACAAGGCTTGAGAGCGTATAGGGAGAAATTTGTCCTAAGGGATCCACAGGAGGTTAGTAGTAAGCACAGTTCCACAGCCCGCACTGAGTAAGTTGCACTGATAAGTGGTTTTCTCCCTTTTCCTTTGCGTCTCCTGCTGTCTTTCTGCCGTCCAGGTGTGCATCCAGCTTTTTGTTCTCCTGTGAATGACTTCCCTCCCCTCCCCTCCGCTCCCCTCCCCTCCCTTCCCCCCCTCCTTTCCCTTCCCTTCTCTCATCTCTTCCATTTGTCTGGCCATTAGTTAACAAATTGTTGAGGGTTTGACTTACTCCTCCTTCAAACATCTGTCCCAGATGCTTCTCAAAGGAAGTTACTAGTTCATACTGCTCACAATTAACTTACAATGGCTGTTCCTAATGCTGGACAACTTGGAAAATTATATATATAATTATATCTATCTATATAGATTTGATACAGATACAGATACAGATACAGATACAGATACAGATACAGATATAGATATATGTTCTGTCATATAGCCCCGGCTACTCAGTGGATTTGAGTACATTGAGTGCAACACATGATCATGAATGTGACACCCCTCCACCCAGTACTACATTCTTAGGAAATTGTGCCCAACCTTACCTAGTCTAAGTTAGAGTATCCTTACCCAGGATAAATTAGAATACCCTTACTTATTATAAAATTAGAATATCCTTACCCAGGATAAATGAAATATCCTTTGTTCTTATCAATTAGAATGTTCTTATCAATTAAAATTAACTAGTCTAAGTTAGAATGTTCTTACTTAGTATAAGTTAGAGCCTCCTTACCTTATCTAAGTGGCATTGGTCTTCTCTTGTCTTAGGGTCATTTAGTCATGTGCTACACTCTCTTAGATTTGATCTCTTTTACTGAGGGGTGAAGTTGTATTGGATATACCTTTTCATTTTTTATAGCATTCTTTATTAGAACAGTTAACAAGTGCTGCACAGCTAGTAGTTGCTCAGTAAACACATTGTTGACTGACTGATTGGTCAGCTACTATCTATGAAATCCCCTTTACTAATGCTGGCCAGTGCTGGATAACCACAGGTAAGCAGTTCTAGGGAATAGCCTACAAGCAGCTCTGGCTAATACTTACAGCCTACTTTAGAGGAGGGAGACAATTAACCATACTTTAAAAAACCTGGTTGTTAGCTGCCTCTTTAGTTCCTTTTGAAAACTATATGGAATCTTTGTCCTCGAATATGAGGATAGAACCTGAACAAACCAGGCTGTCTCTGTTAGAGATTTATGGAGCAATTCCAAAGAAATTTCACATTGTTGCTCTTCTTGATATGAGGCCACGGAACTCACTGGCTTCAGCCTGGGGCTGGAAAGTTGCTTCAGCTTCCCATCCCTCCATATAATCCACGAATTCAGTTGATTCTTGCCAGTTCTTCATTTGCTAAGTGGTGAATTACTGATCAAAGGTTGTCCCTGTGACAAGGCCTACAGGAATGAAGAAGGCCCTTTCAGCTGACTTTCAGTAGAGAGGCCCCAGTTCTCATCGTCTCCTGGCTGACTTCTTCAGTGCCCTACACTCATGTTACCATTGCTCCTTCTTTGAGGGGGGACTCTAAAACAGCCTAAGCTCAAGTCATCTACTGTATACTCTGAAGAATTTGGTGCTCAGTCCCTCATCAGCTTCCTAAGCCAATCTCATCATTGTGTTGGATAGGCATGACTGAGTTTACAACAGTTAACTACATTTATAAGTAAGCAGTGGGGGCTACCTTCTTACCCTAACTTTAAATAAATAGCATAAATTGTAGCCAGAAAGATGGCTCAGTGGGTAAGGGTGCTTCCTGTGCAATCGGGACAACCTGACTTTGAATCTCCAGTACACATATCAGTAAACGACTTGGCTATGCTGCACATGGATCCATCTCTCCAGCGCAGGGTTATAGGAGACAGGAGGTACACTACAGCTTGCTGGCTGGCTAGTTCATCAGTCTGGCAAACTCCAGGTGCAGTGAGAGAGCCTGTGTCAAGGGAATAAGATGAAGAATGACAGAGGAGAGCACCTGGCACCCTCCTCTGGCCTCTGTGCTTGAGTGTATGGGTGTGCAACACACATGTACTCTGCCACACAGAGAGACCAGAACACTGCAGGGTGTATGGTGCATTTTTAAAATCCCACATACTTGAATTCCAGCCTCTCAATGCAGTTTTCTCATTCATAGTTACTTATGAATCAAGAGGTAGGATGATAAGGAAACCATGATACACTTAAAATATTTTGAAGCTTTCTAAGAAACTGGCCAATACTAATTTAGTAATGGTTAGTGTGGTGGGAAGTACGATATTCACATGTCACAAACTGTCCTCTGTTGATTTGACCCCATGGCTCCATTTACATCCTCTGAAAAAGGAGGCCAACAGAAGCATCTGCAGCTTCAACACAGGGAGACTCCTGAGCAGTCCTTGCAGGAACAGCTGTTGCTGTGGACTTTCTCTGCCATCTTCCCACCATGCGCCTGCTTGCACTGGGTTTGGCTGGAGTCAAATAGAGTGCAGAAAACTGAACAGAATGAAGAAAAGACCACCAGGTCTTCAGAAAGTAACTGAGCTGGCTAAAGAACAGACACAAAAATGGAGTAAAGAGGCACAAGGAAGATTGGTGGAAACTTATCCTCTGTTTACTGGAACATCTTTGGTTCAAGCCTCAGTTATCCTGATGGCAACACCCTCTCCTACCAACTTGCCAGGTTGACCTTTTATCTCCAAGGACTATTCTTTGATTGCATTTCCTGTCTGAACAGCAATGCTGACTTAGATCCTGTGATACTAGCAAGCTGTTATTGTTGCTTGGATACCAGCTCAATTACTGAGAATTAATAATAGGCAGGACACATGCCTAGAAAGCAAATGAGAAACTGGACATATGTAACTTTGCAGCAGAAGAAACTCACCAAGTCTGTTTTCCAGAAGCTATCATAAATAATATTGGCTGATGTAGGAACATTGCCTATGAATCTGTGTGGGACCGTTCACTCTTGAGCAGCCAATGTGAAGAGTACTGCCCTCACTTCTGCAGATTCTCTTTCCTCATCCAGGAGAGTTCCCATCTCAGTGTTGCATACGACTCTTCAAATGCCTGAAAAACAACAAATACGAACCACTTAGTGCTGTTTCTGCTTGTTGAGATAAAGAAACCCTAATGTCATTTGGGTCAAGATGACATGACAATCTTGGTTCCTGTAGGTGTCCTTTCTTCATCTTGAGGATGCTTTTTAACTGATCTTTGTGGCACAACATTAACCCATCTCAAAATCTCACCAAGAAGACCTACAGATCCTAGGCATGGTTTTGGATTATAAAATGAAATCTGTGGTTAGCTCTTGCAAATAGATAGTAGATGTGTTGTTTGACACAGACTCAAGTCGTCTGGGAAGAGAGAAGCTTGGTTGAGGAAACACCTCTATCAGATTGGCCTGTAGGCAAGTCTGGAGAGCATTTCCTTGATTAATGATTAATGTGGGAGGGCACTACCCACAATGGTCCTGGATTGTATAGAAGGGCAGGCTGAGAAAGTCTTGGGGAGCAAGGAAGTAAGCAGTGTCTTCCACTGCTTCTGCTTCAGTTCCTGCCTGCAGGTTTCCAACCTGAGTTCTTCTTTTGACTTCCCTCTGTAATATACTATGATCAGGGTGTGTAAACAGATTCATCCCATTTTCTTTCTAAGTTGTTTTTGGACATGGTATTTTATCACAGAAATAGATAGCAGACTGGGACAGCAAGCAAGGGACATGACCAGTTATAGCCCAGAGATGGCATCTTAATTGGTTGCACAGCAGAACTCATGCCTTTTATCAAGTTATCCAAGCACATCAAAAACAAAGCAGTATAAACTGGGTTCTGATGCTCTGATGGAAGAGATTCCTAGTTCAAGGTGACATTGGGATTGAAAAAGGAGATTAGAAACAGACCCAGTGAATCTGTGTCCTGGAGCAGAACTTGACACAAGATGGAGTGAAGATTCAGGTGTATACAGCAGGGCAGAGAGAGAGAGAGAGAGAGAGAGAGAGAGAGAGAGAGAGAGAGAGAGAGAGAGAGAGCTTACAGTGTGTGAAGAAGCAGGATGGGAAGGATGTGTGCCGGGAGATCAGATGGCCCATGATTCAGCAGTACAGCAATGCAGTTGCCAAAGCCAGTGCAGCAGGGCCTGGTGGGAAGATGGCAGAGAAAGTCCACAGCAACAGCTGTTCCTGCAAGGACTGCTCAGGAGTCTCCCTGTGTTGAAGCTGCAGATGCTTCTGTTGGCTCCTTTTTCAGAGGATGTAAATGGAGCCATGGGGTCAAATCAACAGAGGACAGTTTGTGACTGTGAATATCATACTTCCCACCACACTAACCATTACTAAATTAGTATTGGCCAGTTTCTTAGAAAGCTTCAAAATATTTTAAGTGTATCATGGTTTCCTTATCATTCTACCTCTTAATTAAGAAATGCTGTGTTTCTAACCTAAAAGGATGTGGCACTTACAGCCCTTTGTGTTGAACATCCTTCTGAGCTCACTCCTTTCTAGAACTGCCCTCCTAAATCTCAGCCAAAGCCCTACTCCTATATAAAGCCTTTTCTGACCTTCCCAAACCGAGTTACAGTCTTTGCTGGCTTCTTCTGTATCCTGTACATTCCCAGCTGAAGACTCATTAATCACATTAGATAGAATTAGAATAGGAGCTTCTGAAGGCTCAGATCAAAGGTACAGATCTTACTCCTCTTTGCATTCTGTTAGCTGGCTGGTCCCAGGCATGTGCTGTGTACTCTTTAACTATTTATTGGATGATTAAATAAAGGCATGAATGAAAGGAGTATAGCAACAAAAGATTTCTGAGAAGAAGGTTAGTAAAAAGTCTGGTATTCAGCTAGAAAAGAGGCAGCTTTAACCCTGCATTTCTGTATACCTCACAGGTTGGGAATTATATTCTAAAGAGAACTTTAAATTTCCAGTGGGTGGCATATGAAAAATGAAGTTATTAAGCTTGGCATAGTGGTATACACCTGTAGTCCCAATATTCAGGGGAGTGGGGCAGGAGGTTCCGTGAATTTGAGGTCACCTTGGGATACAACTGAGTCCCTGTTTTAGAAGAAAACTGAGGAAGAGGAGAAGAAGAAGAAGAAGAGAGGAGAGGAGGAGGGCAGGGAAGGAGGTAAGAGGAAGGGAGGGGGAAGGGGAGGGGAGAGAGGGGAGGGAGGGAGAGTGTTGTGGATAGCCTCAGCGACTTTGATATGTTCAGTGGATAGCCTAGGTGATTTGACCTAGTTCCACCCTCCTGGAAGGGGCTGCAGAGGATGATTGAATCTGTACACAAGTGAGTCTTGTAAACCTGCTCTCCAATTAAAACCTGTAAAATAAAGGCTAGAGCCAGAGATTGGGCAGTAGAAGGGGAGGCAGAGAAAAAGGCTTAGAGGAGGAGAGAGTGAGAGGAATTCGATTAAAAAGGAGGCAGAAGCAGAAGCAGAGGCAGAAGCAGAAGGAGGAGCAGGAGGAAGCAGAGAAGAAGTAGAAGCAGGAGGAAGCGGGGAAGATAGAAGAAAACGCAGGAGCTCGGAGGACAAGGACACGGCCTGGGATAACCGCAATTTATAAGGAATCTCATAGCCGGGGATTAGAGTAGTGTAGTCGTAAGTCTGCCCAATCTAGGTGTGCTATTTATACCATAATTATTGAGTTGTGTTTTCCTTTACTGGTCTGCATTGGGTAGAAGATCTTACAGTGGCAAATTTGGTAGATTCAATAATTTCCTCTACTACAAATTGGCACCCAACTTCTACTACAGGAGAGGGAGAGGAGAAGAGAAAGGGAGGGCAGGGGGAGGGAAGCAGGAGGAGGAAGGCAGGGGAGGAAGGGCAGGGGAGGAAGGAGGGGAAGGAAGGAGGAGAGTAGGAGGAGTGGCAGGGAAAGGAGTAGGAGAAGAAGAGAGGGAAGAAGATGAGAATAATTTGTCTTGCCATATTTCATGGCATTTCCCTTACCTCCAGGGATAGTCCTCATTGAAATGATGAAGCATGTCATATTGCACCCATTTATTTGACAGAAGAACATGCACCAATACCATGTGCCTTTTAATTCCTAGACCTTAGATTATCAAGAAATCAAGAAACACAGGCTTGCTGCCTCACCTCAAATGGCTCCATCTCTCCAGTACCTAGCCTTGAGATTCAATGATCTACCGGATTGAATGCTATTCTAGATGTTCCCTACCACTAACATTGTTCAGAACAAACAGAACAACAGGCAAAAAGATGTCTGTCTGTGGCGTGTGCTCTTTAAGACCCTTCATCTTTGCTTGCAGCTCATTTTAGTATTTGTCTTTCATGGGAACATCCAGCCTGTCTTTAATGTTGTCACCATGGTTCCGTGCAGGCTGGCTGGGCTGTTAGCAAACACAGGCCGCAGGACTTCTCATTTCCTGACAGCTGGGGAGAGCCCAACTCCAAGTAGGGAGCTTTAAAAGCACACATTCCTTTATTTTTCACTTAGAACAAATTATTAGTGTCACGATTTCATTATCTATTTTAGTGTCATACGTACTCAATGTCTTCTGATTGTCTTTGGTGCTGAGTTATTACAAAATGAGTTATGGATATTTTAGTCTGTAGCTACATCTTTGGGTGTAGCAGATCATTCTCAGTCACTGGGGCTATAGTGAGGCATCTGATCGATACAGTGAGAGCCTGAGCCTGGGAAGCAGGCTCGCCTGGATAGAAATGATGCTTCTGCTCTGTCCTAACTTTGTGCCTGGGACATGAGCATCTGCATATCTTAGTTTCTACACTTATTAGTTACGGTTGACATTATTCCCACTGATGAGTTAATATTCAGACTAAATGAGTTACTCTGACACAATGCTCACAGTTCTCTCACAGATCCATAGGAGTGAACTAGCCAAGTGTTGATGGTGTTAGCAATGATGGACTTGAAGATAAGAACTTTCAGGAGATAAAATTCTTGTACTAGGCACATTCTCCAACAGTTTTGGGAGAGCTCTCATCTTAAGCTATAAAACCAAATACCAGCATTTGGGATGAATAAGATCTAAAGATTTTCAAGCTGTGTGTTTCAAATTTCTTGAAACATAACACAGAGCAAAGTTCTGCCTTCAAACCTCCCGATGCCTTGGGGGGACAGAGAACTGGATCTGTGTGATCTAGAAGTGGAAACTGGTCCCTTTCTGATTCTCCCAATGCCTGTTTCCAGTACCAAACATCTGGGTGATGAGGACCCTAGACTTCTGTCACCTCTAGTTAGGAGCCTTTTGTTACATCTCCCAAACTCTGGAAATAGTTTCCAACACAGTGTATACAGAATTAATAGACAAAAGGCAAGAGAATAAACAGATGCTACTATCTTCAGGTGATTAATATTCGGTTTATTCGGCAGATGGCTTTCTTTGTTTAGCGAGGCTGTGCTGTACTTTGTTTGGCTCACACGGGAGCAGATTGGATGGGCTTGAGGAAAGCAGAGGAAGTGAGCAAACAGAGAAAGCATTTTTACTGCCTCATATGAATTTTGTTTTTCTGAGAAAAGGCATCATCTTCAGGAATTGGAGACAAGGGCTGGGCTACAGCTCAGTGGGAAAGGACTTCCTATGAGGCATGAGGACCTGAGTTTGATCCCCAGAACTTACACTAAAAATCAAGCTGAGTACATGATGTACCTTTGTAGTACCAGTGTTGGGAAGACAGAGACAGCAGAATCCCTGGGGCTCACTGGCTAGTCAGTCTAGCCTAATCAGTGAATTCCAGGCTAGGAAGAGATGGTGTCTCAAAAAGCAAGGTAGAAAGAATCGCACTTGAGGCTCACCACCTGTACATACATACACCAAGTACCCATATAGACATGAGTACACACACACACACACACACACACACACACACGCACAAGAAATTGGATACTGAGGGCTGTGGTATTGTGTGTGGGCACATTTGTTAAGGATTACATAGCAATTGAAGACACTTCTTGTCATGTTGGAGGAAGGATCTTTAAGCTTTTACCAAAATGCCTCTCCAAGAGAGCCTCTGAAGACACAGACAGCAGAGTACATGTCTTCCTCACAGTGGGTTCTATGGTTAGACTCACCTGAGACTTTTGTGAGTCCATAGGCAAAGTGCTGAGGGAAAGCATTCCACAAATAACCTACAGCCTTGTGAGGTTGGTAGAATGTAGCTCTCAGCCACAGATAGGAAGAAGGGTTAACATGGGGCATGGAAGGCCAAGTGTTTTGGTTACCTCTCTTTTCCTGTTGTTGTAACAATGTATCTGAGATGAGGGCCTTCAAGAAAGATGGGTTTCTTTTGGCTCACAGCTTGAGGGTACAGCCTGTCATGGTGGGGAAGGAATGGAGGCAGGAGCGTGAGGCAGGTGGTATGCTACTTCTGCGACCAGAACATGCCATGCCGAGAGTAATGAGTGCTGAAGTTCAGCTAATTCCCCCTTTTTTATTCAGTCCGAGGCTCCAGCCCATGAAATGGTTCTGTCCACATTTAGGGTACATATTCCCACTCAGTTAACTCAGTCTACAATGATCCCTCTCAGATACATGCCCAGAGATTTGTATCCCAAGTAATTCTAGATCTCTTAGGCTGGCAGGACATCATAGGAGGGCCTATATCTACGAGAGCTGGTAGCTGTTAAGCCTGAGCCTGCAGCTTTCTCACTCTGATGCCTTCAACCCTCCTCAAATGGCCGGTGGAGGCCCCTGGAGGTCTCATGCCTGAGCTATAAGTTAGCAGGGAGTCTTCATATTTTTGGATCTATAGGGATCCAAAGCTCATAGTTTTGAGCTATAAACCCAAAGTTAAGTTGAGCCATCTAGCCTCTTAAACTGGATCTTTCAGAGTCTAGGCTCTTCCAGGCTCTGTTTCAAGAGAACCGGCCTATGTCTTCTGACCTCTGCCTTTTTAGCTCCAGCTTCTAGGTTAGAGAGAAAGAAGCACACTTATCAACAATAAGGTTATACTTACAGATAACATGTGTCCAACTCTGGGTGAATATTTCCTTAGCTTACTTGGTCATGATGATGTATAGAGAGGACACTAATTTGAAAAGATGTGCCACACATGTTTTAGCCCATAGGGGGTCATCCTAAACTGTGGTCTTCTATAAGGCATATAAACTTCTCTGTACCACCTCAAAGTAAAAAAAAAGGAGAATGAACTTAATCCAAGTCAATTTTGTAAATGTTCTTAATAATTCTTAAATTAAGTGAATATTCTTAAAATATTATTTCATTTTACTTTATGTATATGGGTGTTTTGCCTGCATATGTGTCAGTGTCCAGTGAGGCCAAAGAGGGTCATCAAATCTCCTATAGCTGCAGTTACAGATGGTTGGGAGTGGGTCCTGGGAATTGACCAAGGTCCTTTGGGAGAGCAGCTAGTGTTCTTAGCCATCATGCCATCCCTCCAAGGTCTATTTCTAAAATAGTCTCAATTCTCTTCACTAACAAGATCTGTACTCCACCTCACCCAAACCCCACTTGCTCCCTTCTCATAGGGCATGCTGAGAGCGCGTGTGCAGCAGCTAGCTTGTTCATCCTCACAGAGAGGGGATCTGACTGGCTCATCACTGGTGCTGAAAGTAGATGTAGCCACACAGTCTCCAAACAGCTTACCATATTCTCAAGGATTGCTAATGCAGGTGATCACAGGTGTTTAGAAGCACAGCACTAGAAGCCAGTGCTTGGAAGGATGCTATCATTTGATGCTGGAAAAGCTCTCTGAGGGTTTATTTTCCTCAATAATCAGTGCAGGCATGAGAAAGAGAGAGGGTGAAGGGAAGACACTGTCATGGTTTTATGTACTCAGTAAGCACAATCTTGGAAATCTCTCAGCTTTGTTCCTAGCATTTTTGACCCATTAATTCTGCAGAGAAGATCAAAGACATAGACACCAGTGAAGACTTGAGAATGCTAACAATGCCCGTAACAGCACGTTTTCCCAAGTAGACTTTTCTCAGCTCCCGTTTTGAACAATTCCTAAGTAAGTTCTGGTTGTCTGTACATATAACTTCCCTTCAACATTTCAAGGCAGTATTGCTGTGTCTTTAAAATCATGTCTGTTGGCATATAAAACCCACGTGGTCACTTTCCCTTACCCAGCAGAGTAAAGAACTTGTGTGTTCACAGGAGCTACACTGTGACAGAGTCTGGGAGAGTCTTGCTAAAAGGCTGCTTGCTGTATTTTTGGGAGGTGAGTTGTGAGATCCTCTCTGTCACTCATCCTCACAGGTGTGTCTTGTGTGGGCTTCTCTCAGCAGAGCACCTGGGTGCTGATGACAGGCTGATCCTGTGGAAACAAGTGCTTCACTGCTTACCTCAAGCCTTCACTGACATGGCTGTGTGGGTATCCATCCCCCTCTGCTCACTGACATGGCTATGCAGGTATCTACCCCACCTGCTCACTGAGATGGCTATGCAGGTATCTTCCCCCCCCCCCCACTTTCACTGGTTCACTGCCTATCTGCTGTTTCAAAAATCTTAGAAGGACCTAAATTAAAGAGTCATCTACGGTTGACCCTCATTATACAGATGAGAACCAGATACTGGGGGAAGCAATTTCTTCAAGGTTGCATGCTCATCAGAGGTTGACTATGGGTTGTCTTAGCTGATTTTTTATGGTCATGATCTTCCTCTTTTCCTATACCTTACCTCTTGCTCTGTTTGAAGGAGGCTAGAGTAAACTTGGGCCTCCATAGTCAAGGAAATACTATACATGTCAGTCTATAGTAGGGTAAGTATATGGGTCATAAATAAAGCTTTTGAAGAAACTGTCTTGTTATGAGAAATAATGTGTATCGCAGTCGTTTGATATAGATATACATTAGAGCAAAGAAAGCGTCTTCCAGTGCTGCCTCTAGCTGATTGTTCAGCGGGAGGTTCTAGTCTAAATCTGCTAAACAGCTGGGAACCCACTGGTTTCTCTCTAAAGACAGATCCAAGGGCATCTTCTCAGTCTGAATGCTCATTTTATCCTTAGCTTCTAAATATGTAGGAAAGCAACAATTTTATCTACTTAATCTATACTTGTGATGTTTGAGGAGACTATTGATATGCTTCTGATAATTCTCTCAAATTCTTTTGGCTCCTCTACTTTATGTCTTATTTCTGCTTTCTTTGGATTTGCTTTCTGCAAACACCAACATGCAGACATACACAAAGATGCACACACATACACACAATACATCCACAATTATAAAGACATTTAACACATTTATCTATCATCTATTTATAATCCATCTGTCTGTCTATCTATCTATCTATCTATCTATCTATCTATCTATCTATCTATTATCTATTTATCTATCTTCTCATCTATGAGAGAAGGACCATCATTGAGCAAGGAGGTAGCTCAATTGTTTGAATTCTTGCCTAAAAATGCTTTAAACCTTGGGTTTAATATTAGCAGTACACATAACAGATGTGATGGTGCATGCTTGTGGCCCCAGGACTCAGGTGGTAGAGGCAGGAAGCTCAGTAGTTGAAGGTTACCTTTGGCTACATAGTGAGTTTAGTGCCAGACCAGGCTACGTAGGTCAAAGAAGAAGAAAAGAAATAGGATCTGTGAGACAGTAAGTTCACTAGCTGCAAAGACTGAAGACTTTAGTTTAATCCCCAGAATCCATATAGTAGAAAAGGAGAGCTGACTCCCACAAGTTGTCATTTGACTTCCACATATGCAGTGTAGTAGGGCAAGCACATATGCATATATGTGTACAAACACATATTGCATATTGTCTGTGGCTGCTCTTGCGTTACAGCTCTGGTCAGTGGTAAAGCTGAGTTGTCAAAACAGAGATCGTATGGCTCACAAAGTCTACAAAGTATTGCCTCTCTAGGACTCAACCGAAATGTGTGCTGGAATTTTACCCCAACCTTTTCTTTGCATTAAAAGTGTTTTGGATTCTCTGCAGTATTCGAGAGTGCTTGCTCTGCCTGACTGACCCAGCCTGACCCACCTGAGACTCAGAGCAACATATCTGTTAAAAATTGGGCTCTGCAGGTCTATGTCTCACAAATACAGGCTGTCTGTGAACAGACATAACCTTGGATCTCAACAGACCTTGGGAAAATCCAGGACTTCTCTGAGCTTCAGAACCCTGCTTGGCTTTGCTATGCATTTCAAAAGTCTGAGGCTTCTAGAGTCTTCAAGGTGCTCTCTGACTTTGCATATATAACCATCGTCTCACACTGAAACTTCCCCACACTAGAGTACAGCAGGAGGACCGCACTGTGTGGGAGGAGTTGCAAGGAGTGACTCATTTACCTCATACACAGGTCTGCCAGAATGAGGAGGGCAGGGAGAGCTCTAGTCTCATCCTCTGAGGGCACTAATGGAGTTTGGGGCAAGATGGAAAGAGCACCCTTCACTCAGCAGAATGCTTAGCTCTTCTGTCCTTTATCTTGAAGGACAGGATTCCAGCTGTGGTCCCACCCACTGCTGTGATCACCATCACATCCCCCTCCTACTCCTAGTGAACTCTGAGGGTCATTGCCATGTTGGCCAAATGTGCTCTGTGTTCTGGCTATTACTGGGTCTTGTAGAGGGAGAAGACTGATCTCTTTTGCACCACCAAGATTTTGTTTGCAAAAAAAAAAAATGCCCTTGGCTAAAAATTCTGAAATTAGATTGAAATAGTGTTACATCATCAAAGCTGAGCACTGCTTCACTGGGAAAGCTGAACTCCAATGTTAGATCAAAACTGAGAAAGACAGTTAACCAACGGAAACATGGGGCTGCATAAGAGGAAAAAGGGTGAAGGAGGTAATGACCAATACTGACCCTTTCCTATCAGGCAGATACAGACACAAACACCATACTGTTGATCATATGAAAGAAAATAAACACACACACACACACACACACACAACACACACACACTTGTGACAACGTGGAGTGAACTAGAGGACATTATTATGTCAAGCAAAATACCTCAGAAACAGAACTACTTCATTCTCTCAATCATATGTGAGCCTAGCATACTATCCTCAGAAGTGGAGAGGGAGCTGGGTCAGCAGATGCCGGTAGGAGTAGGGAGTCAGTGATCGAGAGAGTATATAGTTCGTGGGCATGGGGGTGCAGGGGACAAAAGGAATACCCTCTAGTGTTTCAGCACACAGGAAAGTAACTGTGGTTAGCAACATTCATTGTGTTTTAGAATAGCCGTTAGAAGGGATTAGAATGTTCTCAATGAAAAGAAATGAGACCTGTTTGAGGTGATAGAAATCTAAATTATCCAGTTCTGATATTACACACATATAGATGCAGTATATTACATTGTATACCAAAAATGTGTCAGACTTTGCAAGGAAAGAATGCAGTGTAAAGTATGTATAGTGCCCGTTAGGAGGAGCTATGTGTTATACATTTGGCATTTCTGCATTTATGGCAACTTAGCTCTGCTGAATTAGAACACCTTGAAGCCAAGCCCATACTACAAAAAATATACTTTTCACTGTAATATGTAAATGGATATATTATATTTTACACAATAATAGCCCCATACTCTATGTCCTAAAAATCCATATAATGTTATTGGTCCTTTGCTCTTTACCTGACATGTCAAAGTGACAAGCACTCCCATTCATCATGCTGCCTGTCTTGCTAGCAGTTTATGCTACAGTGAACAATGTGTCCATAGCATATCACATATGAAGACAAAAAATCCTTCCATATTTGGTCCTTATAAAGACTCCCTCAGGTGGTTGAGCAAGACACCTGCTAAGATGTTAAGAGTGTCTCACTTAACATCTGCACTGTCCAGGATCCCAGATTGGGCCTGCCAAGCAGCAGATCCCTCCTAGGAAGAGAATCCTAAGTACATCTTCCTGCATGTTTACCTCTCTAAGCCAAAGCTGACCACAGAGTGAAAGATAATACAGGAATCCAACATCCCTACAGGGGCCAGTTTTCTTCTGAGGAAGTCTAAAGACTAGTTCTAGGAGACAAAAAAAGCACAAGTTAAAAATGGGAACTTTTGATTTTCTTAGCCAGAAGAAATGTGCATCACTTATAAACTGTCTGATTCAGGCTCCCAGATGACTAAGGGTGTTGCCACTACCAAGTAAATAGGACAAGTCAATCGATCCTCCTACGGACACCAAGTCTATCTTGAAAACTCACCCAATGTACCTAGTGCCAACCAGAAGTTAGATGTGAGCTCACTATACACACATCAATAGCCTGCCATTGTTAGGGACAGACTTGCACTAAATGGCCTCTTGCTGATGGCATGAGCAGTCCATATGTCTCATCTTTGACAGCACAGCAGAGGCATGCAGTAATTCTTATTTTCCAGCTTATCACATCATAGATTAGGTATCTAGGTAATTCTCTCAGGATGTTTTTCTTTGTTTACTTAGAGTGCTTGCACAAACTGCTCCTTGAGTCTGAGATATTGGGGTCTTAGAGGAACATTTTTTCATCTGCCTTTGGTTTGTTGTGATCTGGGGATGGAGGTGTCTCATTGTGTCCTTTCTTAGAGAATGCTCTGAAGAGATTTGCCATGTTAATGTGAGAGATTTGACATACTGCCCCCCATTCCATTTCAGTATTTGGTTCCCTCTCATGGTTGTCAAAAGAGAATCTACAGGCTATATGAATGGATAAAGGCAGATAGCGCTATACTTGCAGTCTCAAGAGATGGCCACCCTTCACTGTAACTTCTTGGTTTGACTGTGGCATTGAGTGGCATCAGCCAAACCTCTGGGCTAAGGTTTTCCCAGTGGCCAGCTGAGTATGTTGGGATCAGGAGAAAGAGCACTGCCCTGGGATGTGAATGCCATGCTGGTTCTTTGTATCTATAGAACTTATCTGATTTCATTGCCCTTCTCCCCAAGGAGCTCCAGGAAGAATTTCCAAATGCATGAGGGCAGGGTAGAAACATGTTGTCTCCCTTGTCCAGTGACTGATGAGGGCTTTGCAATTCTCACAGAAGAATTCCATTGTCAGGTTCTCTTTGAGATCTTCACGTATAGAGAAGGCCATACATGGCATCTGACACGTCACAGAGAGTCACAGCTTCCAGAAAAGGGAAAGTTAAAATGGAAGAGATCAGTTAGGTAGAATTGGCTGGTTGGCCCTGTCTTGGTGTCCTTCCTGTAGCAGGTCCTAACTCCCACCAGGCACCATCTTCCAGACCTCATCCCATCAGGCTCATGCTACCCTTGACATTGTCATTGAGAGTGGCACAACTAATTTAGAAACAAATAAAAAGGAACCCTACCACCAACCAGCCAACCAACCAAACCAAGCAAAGTCCACAAACACTTCATAACATTTTCAACAAGTTTCTAAATTGTTTGATGTTACACCATATTCACAGCCTGGGATACGTGGCCCCTGGGTAACAAGGCTGGATATACCTGACAGTTGTCATGCCAAAAAGGAAGTGGCTAATTTTTTTATTCCTTAAAATTTTGAATAAAAATGTTCATTTAAATATTTGAATAAAATACTACAATTTGGTAGTATAACTAGAAGTCACTGCATTTTGGTGTAGTAGATGTGAGAAGAATTTGTCACACATGCAGTGCTGGTGAAGCAGATGCAATTTCATGCTTTAATTTTAGTCCTTTGCCTCTTGTTCTGATGACGCGCAAATGTCAGTCGGAAGCCTCATAAATGATGCATGGTAGCCTTTAAGTCACTTTAGTACATGAAAGCCATTTCTAATCTGAAGATGACTAATACCCCCACATAGCACAAATAAATAACAGACAGCCCCTCGATGTTATGTAGTCGGCAGTGACGGGAAGTACTCTATTTGAGTTTTATTATCTTCTCGTGTATTAGTGATTCAAGTGACTGTGTGTTTGCAGAAGCCTACTCTGAGTGAAGCATGAAGAGCCAAGGAATACCCAGGGCCCAGACCCAGGGCCTACATTTCTGGACCTCTGTCCTACGTGCTTACTTCCCTTTCAAGTGTTAAATTTTTGCTTCATTGCTTGAAAAAAAATACTAACTGTGACTATGAAAAAGTGTGTTTTAGCTGATATGGGTAGGAATATTGGGAAGATGCCACATTTTGAACAAATGAAAGGAATGTGACCTACTGAGAGGTTTCTCTATTTCAGAGGAACTGAAGGCTGCCTTCAAATCATCAGTGGGCATTGTTTCCATAGATGAGAATGTATGTACTGTCAACCATGACATAACTGACACACACACACACACACACACACACACACACACACACACACACACACAGTGCTCCATTTCTGCAGCCAGAATTCCTAGTCTGTCTCTGGGGAGATGTATTGGAGAGGATTACAGGTGGCCACCATGCCTTCAGGTGACAGGTTATCTTTCATATACTGGCAGGTTTGTTTGTTTTTCTTTGTGATGGGATTGTAGCCTTTTGTTATTAGAGGCAGTACCAAAGGGAGCACCTGCTGTTTTCCCCTGTGCCTTGTTTTCCTCTGACTCTCGTTTACTTTTAAACTCATTTGCACCAAATGCCTCATGGAACATAATGATAATACCACCCCAAACCAGCTCCCAATCCATAACCTTGATGAGACCTTTGCAGCCAAGGACCATTAATTTTCCTGCTTCTACCCTAGATTATCTCATGCCGAAAATTTGGCCATATTTGTTTAGGACAGCCATTTGTTGTAAGCTATCTAAACAGATCCCGCAACAGAGAGAGTTAGATGCTCTTGGAACTGGACAGACATGGTGATGAACACTTAGAACCATCTTTTTCTAGCATGGTCTGTGCATACACTTTGATTCATCCAGTCTGGAAACTTGAAGTTACATTCTTAATCAGCAGCACCCAGGAAAGCTCTTAGTGCAACAAATGCCCCGAAGATGGCTCGATTATTGTGCTTTTATATTATTTGGGCTCATTAGTCAGAGCCCCAAATTGCAAATGTGGGAAATGTGGTGTTGAACTTAGAGAGGTCACTTTTGTCTGAGTTGGGAGTTAAAAATTCCCCATGAGGAGCATCTCTATGATCTGTGCGTATGGGGTAGAACAGAATCCTTGGCCAGAGTATGGCAGGCCACTGTATGCGCAATGTCATATACGGATTGGGTGCACTGGGATCCACTGTATGCATCTACCTGTTGGTTGTCCTCCGGGAGGTGGGAAGCGTGAGCCATACAGTAGAACCCATCAGCTCTGATTGCTGGTGTGTGTGTGTGTGTGTGTGTGTGTGTGTGTGTGTGGTGTGTGTGTTGTGTGTGATGTAGATGTAAGAGACAGTGAGCATCTGGTGTTCATAGTAAGGACTCTGGATGTCCATCCTGTACAATGGAAGTGACTACTTCCATGTACATAATGCATGGTTACAGAGGTAGTCTGAGGTCAAGGACATTTTTTTTTTTTTTTGAGGTTTACTGATATACAGCACTATGGGGAACTTTAACTCAGCATAAGCACTTAAATTCAGTAAGGTATTCGAACACATTTATTCCTTTAATGGTATTGGGAACTGAATATAGGGCCTCAGACATCCTTGGCAGACACTCTGCAATGAGGAACATCTTCCTCCAGACATTCAGACATATCATTCACTTTCGATGTTAAAAGAAATATTGCTTAGAGTCTCTACAGTAACAATAATATCCCTAGTATCAAACCTCAAAGAAACAAAGATGTTGAATATAGGCTTCATGTTCGTGTTATTGACCATGTAGGGCAGACCAACATAAATAAACCAAGAGAGCAGTGATGGCCACTGATGCCCCAGAGACAGAGAGGATACGAGGGTGAGGGATTACTTCCAAACTTCTATAGTGTTTGAAGACATTTTCCAGTTTGTATCGTTTCCTAATTCTTTAGCCCCTTTTTTCACCACTGTTCATATTCCCATACTCACTTCCCACAAATACACAAAGTACTCCATATTTTATCAGCTTGATAATTAGCACCCTCTATCAGCTGTATATTTTACATACTCACACATTTATATTACCTTAAGTCTTGACGTGAGTGAACTGGGAGTATTCATAAGTTAGTAGAAGTCTGGACTCTGGGTAACATTTAAATTTAAGCTTTAATATGGCTCAGGGAACAAGATGACTTTCTCAGTGAGAATTTTAGAAGTTGCATTTTAAAGATAATGGCCTCCCCAACACACTGTTTCCTGATGCTGCTGGCCTAAAGAAAGCCTGAAGAACTCTATGGTAAGAATTATTGCAGTGAGCTCCCAACATCCTTCACAAAGAGCTTCCTGGGACTGAGGGCTTTAGTTTCATGAGCACACTCATCTCAGGGTGACATCTACTCATTTGGGAGATCTCTGGCTGGCCTGAAAGTAACATCCATGTATTTTCCCCCACTTTGGTTCTTGTTCCTGATGTCAATATGGCTGAGATGTCCTGGCAACACTGTGGTCTTTAGAGACATGCTTCACAGAAAAACAGTCCCAGGGGCTCCTCCTTGCAGTGCTGGTCTTATGAGCACCCTCCCTATCAGGTGAACCCAAGCCTGCAAACATCAGCTCACTCTTCCTCTGTTGCTTTTACAGTCTTTGATTCCCTGTAGTAAAGAACATGAGGAAATAGTACAAGCCATATACAGAAACCTGGAGAACTTGTCAACCGAGATCACGTGTCGAGGGTGGCCACGGGAGTTTGATCCTCAAACCCATAGAAAACTGCCTCGGGACAGCACACAGGCTTCAGTTCTGCCTGGTTTTGGTTTTTCTTGAGTGAAGCAATGATAGTTTTACATAATTCCAGAAAGGTTTCCTTCAGACTATTATTGAATATAATTCTGATGTGAGATTTGTCAAAGAAGCCAGCCTGGCTGAATTTTTCCATTGTCTGAATCATCCCTTAAAATACCGTTTACCAAAACAAACAAACAAACAAACAAACATTTAAAGAAAAATATACAATGTTGTGAATGTGACTAAGTGTAGATGCCCTGAGGGCTAAGGAGATCTGTATCTGCTGGGAGCAGTAAAGAAATCTTTTGTAGGTTATTTCTCTCAAAATTATGCAGAAGAGTTAAATTCTGTGCAGTTGTTTATTGTTTATAGGAAAGCAGAGGCCATGTTATGACAACAGAAGTCTATGTAGTCACACTGTCCTGACAAAACTGACAGACTTATAGTTTTGAGTGAAGACTTATTTCAATGTTGTTCGTAGATGACAGGGTTCTAGGAGGGTGAAGGGTGCAACCCTGGAATGTGGAAAGAGGCAAGATGAAAGATTTGCCGGTGGTGGAGAGAGAGGTGGAGAGAGAATGAGAGAGGTTTGCATGCTGAGAGGCCGTGAATGTGGAGGTTAGGCTGGTTCCTGACATTCTCGCATATAAGAATTTGAAAGGCTCAAGAGTGAATTCTTGGGGTTTTGCTATTTATGCACACTGAAGTCATTTAACCTTAACCTTTGCAAAGCTGTTTTCTCATCTATGAAATAAGGAGACTGAATTGAATTATCTTGAAGGTCTTTTGAAACTCTGACATCTCTGAGAATGGAAGCACCGATATGGAAAGCAGTTAAAAATAGCGTTCACCATCTCTCTTCTCCCTGCCAGCGCCCCCAACACAGGAACAAAAGCTGACTCTATCCCAAGGCAGGAGCCATGCTCAGATAGGGGGATGTACCAACACTTCACACACCACACGCGTACATGGATTGAAGACATGCTATCAGGGTGTTTCTCTTACAACCTGCAAAGGGTTTGATTGGAAGTTAAATGATCCTTGCCTCTCCCCTGCTCCAGGCCTCCTCTAGTCCTTGAGCCCACAGAACATATGAGGTTTCGCACAACATGTCTTTCCCTCACCTAACCATGTGCTAGAGAACCAGCTTCTTACCTGGCTCCCTGTTGTTAGGGTGTCTCTAACAAGGGATCCCCCTGAAGCCTGACATTTTTGACAGTTATTCTATCCCACTGAAAGAAAAGTGTTATAAAACTACTGTCATCTTTACTCTCTTGCTTCTAAATTAATCAATTGTTTATTATTTTCTTCCTCCTAGGATATTAGCTTTTCAGTGACAAAGGTCTTATTTGTCTTTGAACCGCTGGGCTGAGAACTTGGCCTGGTACTGACAATGAGCAACACCCAGTTACTGTTGCTGAATGAGTGAGTGAATAAATAATTTAACACTATTCAGGGAAAGGCACGCAGACAAAACAACATTTTTAAAAGAACACAGACACATGTCTGCTTTTTCTAATAGTCTTTTGGAAATGAGGAGCTGTCACCTTCCCATTGGGAAGAGTAGAACAGCAGAGGTAACACTAATCGCTTCTCATTTGTGCACAATTGTCAATTTTCGGGAGCCATGTTTGGCTGGCTGCAATGCAGCCCAGTCTGGTCGTATCCACTGGAGAGCATCCCTCTCTAATAGCTGCTTGCCATAAGTCGCAAACGCATCGCACACAAGCTACTTATTTCTGCATCATCAACTTCTAATGTTTCTTTAGGCTGATGGGATTTCGTGTTTCTTGAAGTTAGGAAATGAGCCAAACCATTCTTTTCTTCTAGATGATGCCTGAGATTGTCCCTCTTCTTGGGTCTGTCTCCTGTCCTTGTGTTTAGGCAAAGCTATGATTTCTTAGGTTGATAGATCTTTTTTCCCTGTCTTAGACATTGCCTCCTCCTTAGAATCAAATAGAGCATTTCAGATGCTGCCTGGATAGAAGATGCTAGCTGTCCTTGGAGTTTATGTCTCCGAGGGGCACAGGTCCCAGTTTGGATAATACTTGAATCTAATATCTTCCCTTCTCTCTCAAACATGTCTTATATTTCCTTTAAGTCTCCTCTGGAGGATAGACAGGGAAACTATATATTTTTTCCTTTTCTTGTTGTGGTGGCAAAATACTAGACAAAAGCAAAGGTGGTGGTGGTGGTGGTGGTGGTGGTGGTGGTGGTAGTGGTAGCAGCTCACAGTTTGAGAGTGCAGTGCATTATGGTCAGGAATTCCTGTCCATATGAGTTTGAGGCAACTGGTCATATTGCATCTACAGTCAGGAAGCAGAAAGAGTTGAATGGCAGCGTTCAATCTGCTCTTCTCCTCTGACTGTGGTAAGAGCATAGTTTTCATTCAAAAGGTAACATTGCAAGTGTAGCTCCTTGTTTACCACAGTAGGTGATGACCTGAACACCATCTTACCCCAGAGAGGAAAGATGACAAAGCTAATGAAATACTTAGGAATTGTAGCTATGGTATAATCCAAGGATGGATGACCACATAAGAACCCAGGTGTCATGATCCACATGTTTCAGAAGGTTAGGGAAGAATCTAAACACACAATATTGCTTGTAGTTCAGAAAATGTGGAGGAAGATATTGCTGAAACTCATTGATTGGGCCCAGAATTCAGCTGCTGGAGCTGTGGTAGAGCCTGGTTCAGACAGCATCATTTCAGAAGCTGCTCAAAGGACATTGTAGACTCACATACGGAGACAGGAAGACCCACTACTGCACATTTGGCTCACCAGTATGAGATGCTCAGAGAAGACAGTTGAGCCTTAGAAATATCAAGGAGCTTCTGAATGCTAACACCATTCCCATTCACAGCCAAAACATGAAAACATTCTATCCATTTGAGTAAGAGAAATATTATTGCTTTATGGTGATACCAAGTACAAAAAAGAAAGGTGTGAGGATTGCAACCATGCAGGGCTGTGGAGGATTCAGTCATGAAAGTGGGCTGCTCGTGGTGCCTCTGTCCAGCAATGCCACTCACTGAGCTCTGGAAACTTCTGTTGTTACTACTTCTACAGGTCTATCAGATCCATTTGAGATACGGAAAAGGAAAAGCAAAAGATGACAAGTCAACCTTGTTACCTTCCCCAATGACACCCTGATCTGCTGTTCACAGGAAAGGTTGGGCGAGGCTTACGAAGAGAGACCTCAGATGAACAGAACAGGCTTTGGGCCATGGGACAGACACCGTGCTCCCATTTCACAATTCCAAGCATTGTGACTGAAAGCGAATCCTTCCACTGTTTTGAATGCTCATTCAGGTCCCATGCAAAGTCAGATGATCATGACATTTACTCTGCAAGGTCTATGCTTGTATGTGATCCAGCAGAATCTTGGGTCCTAGAAGATACTTAGCACCCGGAACTCTGGGTATTTCAAAGAATATAACTCACAGGGTTGGTGATGCTAATATATTCAACCAGTATACATAAGTCTCTGGGTCTGCTTCCTGGCATACAGGCTGTGACTGTTGTGTGTTGGTATTGACTATTACTCCACAGGCTCTAGACTCACCTGGGATAGCTGCCTCCAGGTTCACTGTGAGGAATTATTTGGAGTCAGTTAGCTTCTGGCCATGCCTGTGAGGGATTATCTTAATTAGGGTAATTGAAATGGAAGGTGTTAGCATTCTGTTAAACTCCACCTCCAGAGTTACCTGGCAACAGCTAGGTATGCTCCTCCCCAAAGCTACTTGGCAACGGCCAGGTAGACCTGCCCACTATTATAAGAGGGGCTGTCTGGCCCCTCCTCTCTCTCTTGCTCTCTTGCTCTCTTACTCTCTTGCTCTCTTGCTCTCTTGCTCTCTTGCTCTCTTGCCCTCTTGCTCTCTTGCTCTCTTGCTCTCTTGCTTCTCTTGCTCCTGTGACCCAAGCCTGCAGGTTGTATCTCCCTCTCCCCTCCCCCCTCCACGTGGTCATGGCCGGCTGCCTCTCTCTGCTCTCCCCTCTGCCCTAAATAAACTTCTCTTCCTGGAACCCTCTGCTGCTGGTTTTTCTTTTTTTAAATAACAACAGAAGGCCTTAATTGAAATGGAACCTTAAATGTGGGCCAGGCTGTGCTATGGTAATTTACATCCTAGTGTAAAAAGGTATAAGCTAGATAAACACAATATTCATTGCCCTCTGCTTCCTGACTGCACACCTGATGTCCCCAGTTAAACAGTTACTCCAAGCTACAGCCACTGTGACTTCTAAGCCATGATGCAGTGTGCCTTGGAATTGTGAGCTAAATAAACCTTTCTTCTTTAAGTTGTTTTTGTCAGGATATTTTATCGAAGCAACAGGAAAAGTAACTAAGACAGGGCATAGGTCTGTGATTACAAGCCAAACTCTATAACATTCATTGGTAAATAGATCTATATTCAGAAGTAACATGAGACAGAGCAGGCATTGGAGGAAGCTCTGGTGCTTGATTCTGACCTTCCCTTAGGAACCAGCAAAGGGACCTCACAAATGACATGTCAAATCTGAGCTTCTGTTTGGTTGTTGATAAAGAAGGATAGTAAGAACATCTAAAGGGTTAATAGGCCTGCCATCTGGCAAGGATATAGTAAGTGGCTACAAGGATACAGTAAGTGCTACATTTATTATAATTATTTCCTTTCCAGGGTACATCTGGAAGGAAACCATTGTTATGCCATTACCCTTTATGTATCTGGGGAATCAACCATGGGTATAGCGCTTATCAAGGGTTGGCTATAGCAGTGACACTCTGGTATATGTGAAACATCCAATTAACCCCACTTCTTTGCATAAGATTCCAGTTTGTAGTGTTTGCTGATTCCTCTGATGTGAACATGATCAATGTAACTGAAGAGAGCACTGAGCAGAGGACATGCTAAAAGCAGTTCTTTCTGGCCACAAGCAGAGGCTACTTCAACAGGTCACTGGGGCTCCTCATCACCCTGGATATATGTGAGCTGTGGTCAGCCTGTCTGGCTACTGTGTTGTACTCTGGGTATGGATAGCTATCTACAACCCTGGATCCCAACCTTGGTCAAATACTTGCAGCACTTGGAATGGGGAACTTGTATTCTAATCTTGACCTTGTGACCTTGGTAAAATTACCTGACCCCATTTGAGACTGAACCAAATATAACATTGGAGAACATCTTGGGCACTTTCTAACCCTCAAACTCACTATTCAGTGATTCCAATGATATAGCTTTTCCATTGCCTTTTAAAAACGACCATGTCTTATTATCTTAGGACAAACAGAGAGACCTTGGAATTTAACAAGCTTTGTAGAAAAAGAAAATGAAAAGTTCTTTATCTTTATAGTTCCTGATGAATGATTATTCTCAGGGAGAGGAGTTTTATTGATCACTAATGGAGTACATTCAGAAAGAATTCTGTTAGGATTAGAATAGGACAAGCTTTACTTTGTTCTTGTGTGGTCTGTGTTGCTGTAACAGAATATTTGGTCCTGAGTTAAAGTATAAAGAAAGAGATGTGTTTGTCTCATAAGCGGTATGGCATCCATCATTTGAAGTGGGCTTTCTGGTGGGAAGGAGTGTGGCTGGATTCAGAGGAGCTGTGATTGTGAGTTGGTTTCAGTTTATAACAACCTGCTCTTGGGAAAACAGATACACTGTGTAATCCCAGCAGTAATCCTTTCAGAAAATGGTACCCTCATGCCCAGACTCTACCTCCTAAAGTCTTAATCAACTCCATATCACACTGAGGACAACTTATCCAGAAGGTGACCTTTGGAAACACAAGCCACACCTGAGTCACAGAGTTTGTGTAAGTCAATGGGACAGAGACTACCACAGAGCAGTTTGAAGAGTATAAAGTGCTGACCACTCATGAGGTATTATTTAAACTGTGCTAAAGGTCTCAGTAATATGGCAGAAATATAACTGTAAAGTTAAAGTTGAGTTAATTTAATTTTTTTTCTAGAAGTTGAACTGCATGCTGTTTGCAGTATTTGCCCACAAGACAAATGATGATTTTATGCAAAATTATGCCATATGTTAAATAATTAAGGCTCCCCACTCACTACTGGGAATATACAAATCTGACACTTTTCAACAAATATTTATAAATGGGTCCGAATGAAAAGATACCATGAGCCAACTGTATTTTGTTTTGTGTAAGAATAGTACCATCAGACATTTTATCATTTCTGACATTGATGTGTTTAGGATATAATGAAACAGAAAGATAAGCCTTAATTGAAACTCACAAAAATTCTCTTTGATTAAAAAGTGAAAAGCATCTAAATAAAGAATTTAAAGGGATATAAAAGCTAACAATAAGTAATTCATCAGCTTGGGGATTTATACCAGAAATGCATCTACTATTTTCCTTTCTGTTTGCATAAGTTATGATGAGAAGCTTTATCTCAGATATGACCAAGTCATCAGGGGGCTGACTATTCAAGTGAGCAACGTATTTAATCAGTAATTAAGCATTGTGGCTAAGACAGAACTCATAGATGGTCTTCAGAGTTACTCACCCATCTCATAATATTGGTTGAGCATACTATGTTTGGAAAAATATTATCAGAACATGGGAGATGTATGGATAGACTCCATATGTACAAGCATTGTCAAATACTTGGGAAGATGTAAAAATAGATTCTATACAGTAAGTGTTGTCAGTCACTGGGAGGATCTAAAGAAAGATTCTGTACTTTGAAGCAATGGCAGACATGGAGGATAAAGTGAGAAATTTCAGGTTTCTTTGGAGACTCAGTTGTGTGAAGTTTTTCTGAGAACTGTCTTATGAGAAGATGTTTTTGGTGAAAGCAGACATGTGGGAAGATGTTTTGCTGGAACACATGATGTTTTGCTGGAAGCAGCCTGGAAAAGGACATGTGATGTTTTGCTGGAGCAGATGCTTGAGAGAACATGTGATGTATGGAAAGGTATAAATTATACCCAACAGATGGTGAATGACTCTGTGTGGTATTGGTAACACCTTACCATCTTTGCTGATTATAGTCTTTGCTGACAATGCTATATCGGTACAGTTGGGCCATACCATTCTTTACTGGTCATCATTTGTCATGACTTATAGAGAGAAACACCAAAGAACTTCCAGTGATGTTCCAGTGATCTTGCAGCTTCCTGGACTCAGGCCAATTGGCCAGAGCTGCAGTTTCTCTTAGATGGACCTTACCATTGCTAATTTGTAAATTAGCAGTTCACAATTAAAGCATTTTAGAACTTTTATTAAAAGTAGGTTTTAAAAAAAAATCTAAGTCTACAGGAGGATCTAAAGACAGACTGGATTCTTTTCAGCAGTTAAGTTGATAGTAAGTCTACCAGACCAGATATGTCTCTGTGTTCATTCCCAAGACATGATATTCTCTTTTCAGAAAATGTCTTTAGCAGCTATAATTTTGAATCTTGAGATAAGGAAATAGTTCTGGCCTACTTCCAGACAGTCTCTAGATCAGCAAAATGTCTTTACTATAGGCAGGAGAGAGGCCCAAAAGGAGAGAAGAGGAAGGGCAGCCTAACCCAATGAGTGAAACTAGAGTTTAGTGACTACAATCAGGAAAGTGGTCCCAAGCAAATGAAGGTAGAAGAGCAAGTCAAAATTGCCCAGTTCTAGAGCCCTGAGCATAGAAAGTCCCGGACAGTTGAATGTCTGACTTCCAGTATCTAGAACATGGCAGAACCATGGACGATCAATCAGTCAGTACAGTTTTTACATGCTATGAAAATCAAGTACTGAGTTCATTTCTAGAACCATTAAAAAGACAGGCAATAATGGTGTGTGAAAATCCTGAACTGGAGAGACAGGCAGATTCCTTAAGATCACCAGTCAGCCGACCTAATAACCCATGAAGAAGGACACCCAAGATATTCTTCACATGTGCACACACATGTAAACACAAATATATATATGTATCCCCAACAAATGAACATATATTCTCACCTATACAGAAACACAAAAGACTAGCAGAATTTTCTGTTGCTTAAGTCAACTCTGTAGCAATAGGTTATGGCAGACCAATAAAAGTCCTGACACAGGGAAGACGTATTTATGCATCAACACAGTAGAATGTTGTAAGATTGGTTAGAAGTCTGAAGGAAGGAGGAACTGGTTTCTATCAAGACAATTACCAGAGAAAGAGAGAGTCAAGAATACTGGAAGATACAATAGTACTTGGTATAAGCAAAGTAGACCTCGTGGAGATGGTATTGGAGGGCAGAAGGTGGGTTTCCCATTAGCTACTTTAGGGATAAGAGTAGACATAGATAATGGCTTCTAGGCAGAAGGATGATACCAGCCAAAGACCAATTGTTATCAAACAAAAGAGCATGAGTAGTCAACAGAGAAGAGAGCAGAGTTCTGATAGCTTGAAATCTATGAGCTATAAATAAAATTGGAATCAGAAAAGCTCGTGTCTCTAGCTGGGGAATATAGTTTATTTGATGACCTGTAAACAAAAAGAAGTAGTGTTTGTTTTTATTTTTTTAAGCAGGAAAGAGACAAGGTTGGAACTGAATTTAGTAAAGATTCCTGGTTACTTAAGATTTAGAGGAAAAGATTTTGGGGGTATGGAGAAACTGTTGGGATTATATAATATTAGAGAGGGAGAGAGAGAGAGAGAGAGAGAGAGAGAGAGAGAGAGAGAGAGAGAGAGAGAGAGAGAGAGATGCCTGGGCTGATTTCTGCCCCCTTCCCCGCTGATCCTTCCAAATTCAAGTGCTGGGGTCCTAGCTTTTAGCACCTCTGCATTCTCCCTCCTGCTTTAAGACAGGGAGAAAATCATGGTGCTATGAGGTTGTGTAGATCAGATCAAATCCAATATGAATACAACTGGTGCCCCCTATAAAAGAAAGGATGCTTAGATCCTGAGACACCCAAGTAAAGACATAGAGAAGGTGGCCAGCTAGCTGTACAGCCTTGGGTGAAACCAAACCTGTCAACCTCTATCATGGCATCAGCTCCCAGACTGTGGGAATGCAACTTTCTGTTATTTAAGCCACTCAGTCTGTTGCATTTTGAGATGAACTACCAGAAAACAAATACAAAGGGTGTTCATTGAGATGCTTTTTGGAAAATCACTTTTATCTGTAACTCCTTAAAGACATAATTATTCAACATTTTGATGGTAAAACTTAGTGGGCTTTCCGTGACATTTCCATGCAAGCACAAATATCTGTTGATAGCATCCATTTTCACTCTGTGCTTGCCTTCCTTCTCTTCTCTCCCTTCCTTCTCCTAATCACCTGGCTGCTACAACAAGTCTTTTTCTCAAAGCACCAAAAGCTCTTGGGGTCTTAGTTAGGGTTTTACTGCAGTGAACAGACACCACCACCAAGGCAACTCTTATAAGGACAACATTTAATTGGGGCTGGCTTACAGGTTCAGAGGTTCAGTTCATTATCATCAAGGCAGGAACATGGCAGCATCCAGGCAGGAATGGTGCAGGAGAGCTGAGAGTTCTACATCTTCATCTGAAAGCTGCTAGCAGAATACTGCTTCTAGGCAGCTAGGAGGAGGGTCTTAAAGCCCAGACCCACAGTGACATACCTACTCCAACAGGGCCACATCTTCTAATCGTGCCATTCCCAGGGCCAAGCATATATAAACCATCACAGGGACAGAGGTGGGTCTCCACTCTCTTGGCAGCAGCTGCTATCATGGCTACTTGTTATGCTCATGTTAGAAAACCTTCAGATGTCCATAGTGCCTTCAGTCACTTACTACTCAGTTATGCCCTGCAGTCTAAGCACCCCATAGCAATCCAGGAAAGCTACTGCTCAGCCTTTCCCATACCAAATCACAGTAATTGAGAAGGTCCACATGTGCTTAGTGTCCAAGCTGAGAACCAGGCTTCAGAGCTCTCTTCCTTACACTGATCTTAGTCAAAAGGCTGAGAACGATCTCATGCTTCCTTAAATGCCTGTCCTCTATTGATGGGCCTTTGTTCATTTGTTTGGTTTAGTTGGTTTTAGTTTTTGTATAGGAGAGAAAACATTAAGTACCTTTCATTCTCATTTGCCTAATTTCTTTTGCTTTGATCAGCTCTGTATGGAGGCTTTGATGACTCTCAGCATTAATACCTATACACAGACTTGTGGCCCATCTAGCAGACACTGAGTTAACTTTCAGACATTCCAAAGAATAAGCCTGGTTGCCTTGTTCTAACTCTGATGATGTATCTTGAGGCAGAAACTGGAAGAGAACAATACTAGTTTCAAAGCTGGCGTGATATTGCTTCTTTCTGGGATATTAAACAGAACCTTTCCTGGTTCACAAACTTCATGCATTTTGCCTCTGGCTCCTTCATCATAAATAAGGATATAGGACAAAATGCTGCCTGTAGGTATTTGTCGATTGAGTTATAACATATGCTTACTGCCTGAGCTTCTGGGGATCCCAACTGTTTAATCCATCATGATCTTCCCCTTACCATCCTGTCTAAAACTCATCTAGCAGTCAGGCTAATGGCTGATGAAGGGTATGGGCCTTGTCCCAAAGGTGAATGGCAGTTGGGAAGTAAATGGGAAAGAAATGACTATCACTGTCTTCCACTGTCCTGCAGGCTTTTGGAAAGACAATAGAGTTGGGCTGTAAGAAGCAGAGAGCCCCTCTGAGGAGTCAGCTGACCCAGCAGAGGCTTCTCTTCTACAGTGGGGGTAAGATAAGAAAACTCTGAGTGGGCTTGGCTTTTCCTTTTTCCCATTTACACTTTTTTTTCAAGTTCTATGAAGACAGCTCCTCACGGCCTAAGCATATCCTGCCTGTTGGAGTTAGCCACAGATCCGACTCTGAGTCTGCTGAGCACCCAGCACTGCTCTCTGCTTGTTTCTGGAGAAGGGTGGACCCAGCATCTTAAGAGGTCTGGTACTCAACCTAGGTAGCAGAAACTATACTAAATGTCCTCTGTTATAGCATCTCAGTGCAGCAAAGGCTGTGGGCTTCTTGCTGTGTAGTGTTAAGACAACAGGACCTGGTTGAGTTTTAAACTCAACATGAACATCTGATCATTTTCCAGCATGTGCTTAAGAAGAAACCACTGGAGATGGGAGATTGAGACCTGACTCGGTCCTGAAGAACATCCCATATGAACAAGACTTTGCTGAACAAGATGGCACAAGAAGTAGTGTCCAACTAGATGGTGGCTTTGAGAAGCTAGCATTTCAGAAAATTAAGACTATCAACTAATGTAGTTGTAGGAAGCTTACTGGGAGGTTGAAGTGCAGATTAACTAATTATTAAAATATTCTTCATCTCCTCGGCAAATATTATATAAATGGTTTAGGATCTCTCAGATTCTGACACAGCAATGGAAAAAGCAGATACTTTCTCCCTTCATGGGGCTCATAGTGTAATGGAAGATACAATGCTAGTCATACAATTGAAGATACACTTAAGTTCCTTGAAAGAACATTTTTAGAGAAAGTAGTTGGAAAGAGCAGGGGTCATGAAGAGGTCAGGGTGGAGAGAATTATCTATGGACATAGAACATGGAGAAACTTCAGCTGAGGAAGGAAGCTTCCATCCATCCACAGACAGACAGTGAGCTAGCAATCAGAGCTCAGTATGGGTGTGACGTCAGTATGGGTGTGGCGACGGGGAGAGGGTCCTGCTCCTGGCAGCTATGAACTCAAGGCTATCTGACAGGAGGCTCTGCATGCTTTCTTCAGAAGCCTCCTCTGCACAGTAAACACACTTGCAGAGGGCTGGCCATCAGCTTCTATGCCAGGTCTCCAGCCTTGTGCTGATATGAGTGATACTAGCTCTCAGTAGGAAAAGAAGTTTTCACCTGAAAGAAGGCTAGTCGGTGAGAAGTGTTTCTGAGATTATGATGGGGCATCAGGCTCCCTACTTAATCTCTTTCTACATCCATATATGCATGTGTGTATATATGTGTGTCTGCATCTGCTCTGTGTGTCTCTGTGTGTATCTGAGTGTCTGCACACACACCACACACACACACACACACACCACACACACACACACACACACACACACACACACACACATATGTGTGTGTGTATAGCTGGCCTGGGAACTTTTATGAGACTTTCTGTCTGTCTCCCACCATGTCATGAGTAGGATTACAGGATGAGCCACTATCTCACTTTTTACATGGGGTTTGGAGCTCTAGACTCAGATCTCCATGCTTGCCAGGCAAGCACTTTACCAACAAAGCTATCTGTGTGCTCCCAGTTTCTTTTTGTCTTTCTGATACTACTACTACTATACTACTACTACTACTACTAGTAATAGTGATAACGGTAACAGTCTTACTTTAGTTCCACAGATGCTCTCAATTCTCAGAGTCGAGGTGATGAGGAGACACACTTCCATGCTTATGTGCATCTGTGGATCTTGACTCTGCTAGGGATGCTAAGAGTGGCATTTGGCCTTTCAAGAATAACTTCTTTTTGCCGTGGCTGCTTGGCTCTGTCCTCCCAGTGCATCAGTGGGTTTATACTCTGTGTAGGACTATGGTAGAGAAATAAACTCCATATATTGATTTTATAACTCAGTTGGTTCCTAAAGCATCAGGAAAAATAATAGCAAAGCTGTGGAAGGCAAACAGTTTCCTAATGCATTTTTAATTCATATTTTGCCAGTTAAGTTGATCAATTTGTAAGCTGTGTGAAAGGAAAGGTCTGTTAAACCAGAATTCATGTTTGGTGGTAAAGCTTCCCATAACTGTAGACACACATTCTAGAGAGTTCCTCGGGATGGAAAATGTGGAAAGGCAGGTACAGTCCCCCGTGGAGACTATTTTCTGTATTAATTATCTTGCTGTGCCTTAAGTGGCCTTTGTGTGAGTGTTAAGAGGCTTATGAAGATTAGATTATTTAAATGGAAAAAAAATGGATTTTGTTGAACTTGGGCAGTCTTTTGCAGTCAACTGTAAAAAGCTAAGGAGGGGAGGAGAGAGATGGGAACCAGGCACAGCCAGCTTGTTCTTTCCCAAATGTACACACAGGGATTGAACTGTTAGAACATCGCAAAGCAGGGTGAACCGGGAGGAGAAGCAGCCAGTCTGAAAAGCATTTATCTTCTTACCTGGAGTGTGAGGGGAGAGAAGAATTCTGCTGTGCCAGGAGCGTGCCCTTATCCTGAACTGTGTTTCTTGGCCAGAAGAAGATAAATGCATTCAGTCAGACAGCTCAGAGGGGAGCAGAGATGTGGGGAAGGAAAGGAAGAGGCTTTTGTGAGGCAAGTTCCCAGCTCTAATGAGTAGCTTAGGCAAAGGATTTCATTTTGTAGCTAGGGGAGCCTGCAGGCCATGGAGGCACAAGTCTGGCTATGAACCCAAGGGGATCACGGGTACTCAGAGTCATGGCTGAGAGTCTGATGTGTGTAAAGTTAATACATTTTGCTAACTGTAGTAGGTTTTTTATGATAGGCACCTATCATAAACACTGTCATCTAGGTGGCTTAAATGATTGAAACTTACTTTTCCACAGATAACCAATAGATCTCTTTCACAGGCCTGCAAATGCCTTAGTGTCTCCTCTTTTACCTGAGTTTTGTGCAGAGAGCTAGATTTCTGCTGTTTTGTTTTATCTTACAAAGTGGTCCTATTGGTTAGACCCCACCCTTACAGCCTCGTTGAACTTAAATGACCATCTTGAAGGTCCTATTGAAATTAGGATTTCAACACAGGCATGTTGTGGGGGGGCAACACAATTCCATGAATAGTGATAAAAATGAATGAATGAAATGGGGAGTTAAAATAAGATCATAGTGCTATGAATATAAACAGGTTGATTTGAAACTGACATTGTCAGACATTTTTACAGGATTTGTTCTATGGGCAAATGAAACTATTGAAACAGTTGAGAACAGTATAACTATTGTGGCCGAGGGATGGAAACCATATTGTGCACAAGATGACATTACACGGAAGCTGGAGGCTCCTAGACCTGAAAGGTCAGGGGAACCATTCAAGGAACAGAGAATGGGCCACAGGCACATATTTATGGAGAGTAGACTGTACAGGTGAGGCTACAAAGCCACTCATGAAGATATTTCTATTATATTCAGGGCATGGAGGAGATGCTGGGTTTCAGAAAAGGCTGTGTCATGACTCATGAGTTGGGCATCTAGCTGTGGAGTATAGTTTATATTAAAATTCTACAATAAGTCATAATTGGATATGGCATTATGTGGGGCTCATTTGGGTGGGCAACACTGGAATTTTCCAGCAACCTGTTTCTGCCCATTCTTTCAGGTTTTGCACACCCCAAATTCTGAAGCCGGTTCCTGCCCTGTTTCTCCTTCAAACTCAAATTCTTCTTACAACTTACTAATAATCAGTTGAAGACCAAAACAGTCTAGGATAGTTCTCTTTATGTGAAATAATGTTGTGAAAATTATCATTCAAACCAAGACTCCAGAACTCTTGTTGCCTGGAGAGATATAAATTGGATGTGTTTTCACACCCGTGTGAGATACAAATGATCAAAATGAGTTTAGCGGTTTTCTTCCTTTGTAATGTCAGCAGGGAAGAGCAGAGAACAGCTCCATGCTGCTCCCCACAACAGCCTGAAGAGTTCCCCTAGATTTCGGGGTACCTTCACTCAGGCCAAACAAAGGCTTATTACAAATATTTCAATGTGGGATTAAGAACAAAGGTTATGAAGAGAGACACTCAGATGGGAGTCACACACGAGGGTGTACAAATTTCACTGGGAGAAAGCATCAGTCATCGTAGCATTAGCTGTATAGACCCTTTGGGTAGTTCACAAGTTACACTCCAATGGTTGCTACGAACCATCCCCCTTTCCTCTTGGGTAAGTGAGACAAGCAATGTAGCTCTGGAGATGCCTTTCATGAAATTAGAATCTGATCAGTAAAACCAGGAAGCACCAGGGCACACAAGGTGATTAGTATACGTCCTTTCCCTGTCCATGAGGTTTCTGACTAGAAAAATTGGAGGCTTATTACTGGGAAGGAGACAGGGCCTTGAACAAAGGTAGTTGTGCAGGGAAATTTTGCTTCTTTACTGCTGAGAGACTCCCCCTGGTTCCAGGATGAACAGCTTCTATCTCTCCTCATGTCTCTAAATTTTCCCTGTCTGAATAATTATGCAGGCTATGGGTCCCAAGGAGAGGGATATAAGATCTGCTCTTCTTTTTCCTTCTGTTTTCTTCTCTGAGGGCCTGTTGGTATATGCCATTGTCATTTAATTGTTTAATATACCAGTTTGTTGTTGAGCTCCTACTGTATATGAGTGAATATGATTACAAGCAATTTTCAAAAGATAAACAACTCCTTAAAAAAAAAAAAACCAAAAACAAAGCAAAAGACAAAAACAAAGCAAAAGACAAAACCAAACCAAACCAACCAACCAAACAAACAAACAAACAAAACCCAGGGTCTCATATAACCCAGGCTATCCCTATATGACTAAGGATGGCATTCATCGTTGAGTGTATGTGGTACTGGGGACTGAACTGAGCTTCATATATGCCAGTATTCTATCAAGTAAGCACATTGCCAACCACGCATAACAAAGCTTAATGCTCTGTTTTGTTCACTCTGGACAGCAAAAGGCCTCACAGTCATTTACACCATGCTGTTTGAATACATGGAGAATACCACACTTAGAATCATGAATGATGATCTTCTTGGACAGCTTTAGGAAGTATCTTGAGTTCTGAGGAACCTCATGTCTCTAATCCCTGAACATGGCACAAAAAGAAACATTTCCATGGGGTAAAGCCAATCCGAATAGTGTTCCCTTTATCACTTTTCTATAATAACAATGTAAAACTGAGCTGCCAAGCTCACCAAACAACAACAATAACAACAATGAAAAATACTAAACTAGACTAAACGGCAGCTCCGGGGCTGGGAGATGGCTCAATTGACAATGTCTTGAAAGGCAGAGAACTGAACTTCAAGCACTAAAGCCCATATGAAAAGGCCAGGCATGATAAAGTCTCCTTGTAAGCACAATGTTGGAGAGGCAGAGACAGGTGACTTGAGCAATACTTATTAGGACAGTGAATACAAGGTGACTATCATGAGGTGCTGACAATGTGCTTACTTGGGAGAATACTCACGTGGCATACATGAAACTCAGGTCCAGTCTCCAGTACCACACAATTTAAGCACAGTGGTACATGACTATGATGTCAGCACTTGAGAAACAGAGGCAGGAGAATCTTTAAGTGAAAACCTGGAGGTTGATCTCTGGCTTCTACAGGCATCTTATATACACAGGCACATGCATGAATAACACACACACACACACACACACACACCACACACACACACATATTGACAGACACACACACATATTGACAGACACACACTGAAGTATACACACAAGACAACTTTGAACGTAATTGGTTTTGTGTGAGAGCATTGTAGAAGCAGAGAGTTGGCTATCCTTGACTTGTTTGACAACGGTGTGAGGTTTGAGGATCCCAGCTAGTGCTTGACCTTGCCTGGGCCCTCTTTCCTCCCTGGAAGTCTGCTTGCACGGAGCTTGATCTCAGCGTTTCACGTGGGTGGACTTGGTGCTGCCACGTCTAGAATCATTCTGAAGAGTGGCGCAGACAATGCTGGCTGATTTATTCACTAGGGAAAGTTAGAAGATTGGAGTCTAGGAGAAAGAGACATTAGAAGCAGGCATTTGCAGGAGAAATTTCTCAGCCAATTTAAAAAGACATCATTTGTTGAAACACTGGATGTTTAGGTAAATCGAGAAGCATTCTCTCTTTCCGTCCTCCTACAACACAGACAGCGGTCTTCCCCAGCGGGCTGTTGCCATCAGCATTGTATGTGATGGAGATCACTGTTTCTCACCATTGGGTTAGACTCATCAGTGCCTCCATTTTCTAGCCATTCTGACCTCTCGTTACCCAGGTCTTTTGGCCTCAGGATCACATAAAGTAGACCTCACTGGCATTTCAGATTTCATTACAACTCATAATTTGTTCAGCATGCCCCCCCACCTCCAGTGCGTTAATTTCTGTGCATGGCTGAAGCACTTCATTTCTACAGAAATGATGTTAGGCCCCAAGGCTGCAGCGGTGTGGTTCCAGGGACGGTGATTGATTTCTGAGCCTGTTTGTGTTTCTCCCCACGTGGGAGACGTGCACACATATGCTCTCAGAACTCACTCTTTTCTAGACTTTGTTGTTCTCATTATCTTTCCTAGGAGTCAATATGGAAATAAATCTTTACTCTCCTGAATTGTTCTAATAGCAAGGGCCATTAGATGCCATGGAGTAAGTGCGGTGAATGAATTTTTTGGTAGCCATGGTAACCAAAAGGCTGGTTATTTTATCGGCATTTTCCCCTTTCATTTAAGCACATGCACTATACATTCAGACAAATTCAACTACCTGTTTCTGAACTGACTGCTTTGTAATAGGTTGCTTAATTGAACAACACATACCTACTGAATGAGGACTATTTCTTTCTGGGCTTGATTTCCATTGATCTACTACTAAAAGCTATCACTTTGATTTGGGAGCAGAAACAAAATGTTAGCTGTGTTGATGCTGTTTTTGCTTTCTTACTGGCATGATTATGTCAAAGGTCCTAAAGTCTGAGCACAATATTCAGAATTAAGTCAGGTCTGTGGCATCATGAACAGTCAGCAAGGGACTGTCCATTTCAGCAGCTTGGGAATCACAGGGCTTTCCTCCAGACCAGACTGTAGATCAGATGGTGAGACAGGATTCTGGCTTTTCACATTTGCCCACAAGAACTACTCAACAAGAAAAAAAGTCACCAGAAAAACCAAAGTTGGGCTTCCTGTGTCTCTCCCCTGGCCAAGATCTTTCCTATTTGTTGTTAATGTCTTATCCACTTCTGGATTAGAGGCATTTTGCTAGCTTTACCTTCAATTCTGCACAACTCTTTTGATTTCTTTCCTCTCACACTGGCCCAAGAGACAGAGAACAAGGCTGATCCTCAGTGGGTCACTTCTAGTCATCTGGATCCTATCCCCTAAAGGCTTCCTAACAGCTAAAGATGAAAATGCCAACCAGGGAACACACATTCAAATTGTGAATCTGTAGGAGATATTTCAACATCAAGGTATAATATTGCCTAATCCTCTTTGAACATTTTTAATTCTTGGCCTACTTGAATCTCATACATCTTCTCCAATCTTAAACAACAACTGTTATCTTTGAATTTATTCCAAAGAAATATGAATTCTACAAAATAGGAGAACTTGTGATACAGGGGGATCAGAGTCTCCTCTGGGGATGCTTAGGATGGACTCAAATAGAAACTCAAAGACTATTTTGTTAGGAGTTGTAGCGGTTTGAATGAAAACAGCCCCCATAGACTCATAGGAAGTAGCATTGTTGGAGGTGTGACCTTGGAGTAGGTGTGGCCTTGTTGGAGGAATTGTGTCATTTGAGGGTGAACTTTGAGATTTTGGAAGCTCATGTCAAGCCTAGTGACTCAGTCTCTCTTCCTGCTGTCTGCTGATCCAGATATAGAACTCTCAGCTACTTCTCTAGCACCTTGTCTGCCTGCATGCTGTCATGCTTCCCTCCATGATGACAATGAACTACACCTCTGAACTATAAACCAGGCTCAATTACCCGTACAACTTTGCAACAGTTACCATGGCCATGGTGTTTCTTCACAGCAGTAAAACCCTAAGGCAGAGGTTAAAAGAGAAAAACCTAGAGCAGGAAACTGTACACTCAGTAGCTCCCTGGAGGAGGAGAATGGTATAGAGAAGAAAAGAAGCCAAGCCACTGAAGCAGGCACAGAGTCAGACATCAGACAGACAAGCAGATGCATGACAGGGAAGGAGGTTTCAGAGAAAAAGGAAGGCCAAAATGTAGAGGAAACCCAAAGTGTTAAGGAAAGCATGCTTAGAAGAGAAATAGAAGAAAAGAGAAGTTATGCTCTTCCTGATAACTCAGAAAAGTGGGTAGATTTACAGAGCTGCACTGTGGCTTGGTAAGCTAGGGGTGGGAATCCTGGGACGAAAAGTAAAGTATCACGTCAAAGAACTAGTTACTCTCACTTAGATCTTTAGCATGGCTTTAGGGGAACCTACTTTCCTTCCTATCGGTGCCCCTTGACAAGGTGATTGACCCAACCTAACTGGAATGTTAGCCGTCCACATAGGCCAGATGTTGTAGTAAATATTTAATCTCAATCCGGGGTTTCTATTCCACCTCTGATCATCCAGTTCTCAGATAGAAATTACACAACTTTTATATTTATAATAAGCCTCTAAAGCACTAGAGCTGAGCAGATTCTACCCTCTATGCTATTATGTACTTCCCTGCCAATAACTCCAAGATATGACTTGCGTTGTTCTGCCTGAGTTGCTTTACTCCAACTGGCTTACCCTTCTGGCCAATTCTCACAATTGTTTACCCTGTGGTATCTTTTCTCTCTCTGTCTTCTCTCCTTCTCCTGTGGTTGTGCCTCAGTCCCAAAGCCCAGGTACCAAAACCCTGCCTACTTCTCTTCTGCCCAGTGATAGGCTGTAGATATCTTTATTCAACCAATAGTTTTAAGTTAAGGAGCAAGTTTACATAGCATCACCTGGTGTACATGAGGATTCCCTAGTCCCTGAGGCCACCAGATCTTGGGGGCCAGTATTTAGCATTATAATACATAGCAAAGACCAAACCCCAACAAAGATTGTATTCTCTCCACCAAAAGGAGAATTTTCTTCTCTAACATTGTATTTTAAAATCTTGAAAGGAAAGGAGTTTAAGTGAGTTAGAAGTTTAATTGATTTCTGGAAGATATAATGTAGATGGGAAACATTGTTAAATAAATGTGCAAGTGTATATGGGGAAGACTTACTTTCAGGGGCTGGCCCTCCCCAACCCCCAGAAAGGTGATGGGTATAGGAAACTGAATTGTGCCAAGGGGCAGAAATCAAGTCCTTTGGATTAAACTGTCCCCTCACTGGCCATACAAGTGAGTCTTCCCAAGACAGAACTTGTTCCTTTGTTGAATCCTAAGCATTTTTCTCTACAGAGGCACAGTGGCCCAGGAAGAGGCAGGGTATCTGAGGACAGCCTTTCTGAGTTGTTCTGTTTGGGGCCTGCCTGACTCTTATACACCTGGGTATCCCAGGAGAGGCCTACCAGCCTCAGGTCTTCTGATATAGACAATGATCCTCTGCTTTTCTTTAGGTGAAGGATAGAGAATCAGAGCTGAAGGTGGATAACAAGCTGAAAGAGCTTTCCTGTTGAAGTGCATTGAAGATGGGTTTGGAAATGATACTAGACTGGGGGACAGAAATGGCTAACTAGAATGAAATGGTGGCTCAGGCAATGAGAAACTATGAGAGCTGCAGTGTTCAATGTTCAAAGTTCAGACAAGCTTTGCTTTATTTTTGTATTGTTTTTTGTTTTGTTTTAAGCAGTAGACTTAAAGTTCACCTACATTTGTAAGTGGAAATTATATACATATATTATTAAAATGTAACTAGGAGTGGTGGTACACACTTACAATTCTGAGGCAGGAGAATCTCAATATTGAGACCTGACTAGACTATATAGTGAAATCTGGGGTTTAAAAACAGAGGCCATAATAAATAGAATGTGGTGTGTATTTTATGCATTAACTATGGGTCAAATAGATATAAATATATGGTAAATGATCTTAAAGGAGAGGATTATTTGTGCAGAACTCCTTCCTTTCTCTCTAATCCCTGAGGTAAGTTCCATAGAACTTCCCTTAAATATTGTAGATCTAAAATTTTCAACTTTAAATCTACTAAGCTAGACAGCAAAAGTGGATGAGGACGAATGGAAACATGTTAGAAAGACAATGGATCAGGTTGTCTATTTTGAAGAGTTTGAATGTCTATTGAAAGAGTTTGCATTTCATTTTTCAGATACTGGAGAATATTGGATATAATCTGAATATTTTAAGGTGTTTTCTATATATCATATATATATGCAATATATTAATAATTATTATAAATATCACTATATATCATATATACATGTTATATATATGATTATAAATATCATATATACATATAATGATATATATAGTTATAAATTTATGCTAAATGTGTGTGTGTATGTGTACAGAATACTTGAAGAAGGGACAGTCAGAAAGGAGGAGGCGTTCAGCCTGGAGTCCAGGAAGGATCTAGGAAGACAAAGAGTCAGGAGTGTTCCATGCAGTGGTCTATGGGAGGTAGAATTCCTCAGACTCTGACAGAGCATGGCAAGTGGAAAGAACAGGAGTGAGATAGAGATGTCTTTGAGGGCTAGATGAGATGTCTAGATCAGCCAGTGGACTCGGTTCTGCCATTACCATAGGTAGAAAAGGCCATAGGACAAGGGGTGGGTTTTAGAAAAGCATTGTTTTGCTTAGGATATTAAGGGTGCTGATTTCAGAGTTCCAATCGGTTAGGGACCAGAATGGAGGCTGGGCAAACATCCATGCACTAAGAAATACAATTTAGAAAAGGATGGTAATGAGAAAGGGAATGCGGGTGGGGCTAAAAATTCATGTGTCCTTGCCTACAGAGGGAACAGCATTTGTTTCAACAAGAACACCCAGTGACAAAGAGCTCCATTGTGGGTTTCTTCAGAGTCCCAATTTCAACTTTCATGGTCCCCTCTGTCCACAGAAATTGTGCCTGTGTGATGTTCAGGTACTCCATTAAGCATCCCTGGAGAGTCATGGCCTGATTGTATGTGGTAAGTGCACCTTGCCCCACACAGGACTTGCTTCCAAGGGTTTGCAGGCAAGACAATGTCAAATGGTGTCTCAGGAGCTACAATCTGTAACCAACCATGACTACTAGTTTCCTGATAGCCCATGAACCCTGCTGCTCAGAAATGATCAATTAAATTGTAATGCCTGTCAACTTTCTGAAGACTGTCTTGAACACCTGGGATTAAAGGTTAAAATGCACAAACAGAAACCTTCTTATTCCTCCAGCATGTGACCATATTCAGGAGAAACCACAATGTCTCTCTTGCGTGCAGGTGCCTTGGCTGGATGCCCACTATCTGGCAGCCCCTTGTTCTCACCTGGCTGGCCTGTAAAAGAGGGCTCCAACATGGAGCAGGTGCAGGTATCCTCACAGCTCTGTCATATTGTCACCCACTCCATTCAGGAGATAGGGCAAAGGTGGGGGGAGAGAAATGGGAGAAGATGGTGGAGAAAGAGGAGAAGTGGAGGCCGGCCATGACTATGTGGAGAGAGGGGAAAGGGAAGGGGGGAGGGGCGAGGGGACAGAGAGAAGCTAGAGACAAGAGAGCAAGAAAATAAGTTAGTAAGAGATTAACAAAGTAAGAGAATAAGAGAGAGAGAGGAGGGGACAAGCAGCCCTTTTTATAGTGCTCAGGCCTACCTGGCTGTTTCCAGGTAACTGTGGGGAGGAGCATACCTGATCGTTGCCAGGTAACTGTGGAGGTGGAGTTTAGACAAAATACTAACACTCATTGGAGCAGTTTGTAGTCTTTAATTGGATGGAAATCTGCTAGACTGATATACATTAGGGATAGAAGGTAAAGTTAGGGAGTTTAGGGGGAAATTTTTAAGACTTCCAGGTCCTTGTTCTGGTAGTTGGGGAAGAGAAGTCCCAAGACCAGGAGATCGAGAGAAATCCCACCCTCAGATATTGTCAGGTAAAAACAGGAGTTCTTATCTAGAGTGCATTTGACCTGTGAGAGGTGGACTTAAGTTAATTCCCTGAAGCTTACAAGATCTTTCTTTAAGTTTACATAAAGAGATACAAGTTTGGATATATTAGCATTACCACTGTTTGTAATCTGCATTGAAATCTGCATTTGTAGAAGAGGCAAGAGACTCATGCCTCTGAGTCATAGTAAAAGCTTTGGAACCCAAAAATGATTCTGAGTTGAAAGCATGAATATTCTTCCCAGAGGTCTGGGTATATAGATTGGACAGAGATGTTTTCAGCACAATTGAGAAGCACTTTGAGGCTATTCTTAGAAGACAACCAAAGGAAATTTAAACACTTGAGCTTGTGACTATAATAATAGTAGTCAGAGCTTACCAGAACTAGATTAATAGCTTATCAGGACTCCATTGTTACTGTTAAAACTCTGAACTTTTGAAGTCTTAATACAACAATAGCATAGAGAGAAAGAAATCTGAAACATTTTTCATTTTTCATATACCTTAAATCACTTTCTTATACTTTTACAACTTGCATTTACATACTTGAAAAACCCTTCTTAAATCTTTTCATAACTTACATTAACTTAATTTTTCCCCCATCCAACCATTTGCTGTGAGACAGGTGGATTGATTACTGAGAAGTCATTGCAAAGCAAGTTCCTTTAAACAAAGGAATAATTAAAAGTTATTTTAAAACCTGTTTTGTGAATACATGTCTTTTTAAAGTCTGGTAGCAAGGTAAATTCTCTTTCTCAGCTGGAGACTAGCGGCTCTAGGAAGGTAAGGCCCCAGGCCTGATTTCAATGAACTAAAAGGGAGTCGCACCCTTGGGGAAGAAGCTCATATGCTTGTCGATGTTACACTGACAAAGTAACACTTAGTCAATATCATCAGAGGTCTGAGAGGGATAAATTATAGCAGGAAGTATGATCCAAATGTCCTGTATGTCAATTAAAATGATAGAGATTTACCCACTACCTAGATGGTTGACCTAGGTTGCAGTGGTCTCTGCTCTCAATGGCTTTGTTGGGGGCAATGGCCATAGGTCTTTAACTGTCATACAGGACAATGACCACAAAGAACAGCATTGGCCTTTGGCTGCAAGACTCAGGTCAGAGAGATTTTCTTGTGGAGAAGGAACTTGGGAAAACTGATCTTACTTTGACCAGGTGGCCCAGAGCAATCAACCCCAAAGTGTCCAGAGTTTGCACAAAGCCCTGGCAGCAGCTGAGGCATGGGGCAGTTTTTTCCATGGTTAGTGTTACTGCAATTCGGGTGGACCTATTGTGGTCCATCTATCTTCTTTGTAGAACAAAGGGTCCTGGGAGGAGTTGGCATCTCTCTTATGGGAAGTGTTTTTATAATACATCTTAAATGCCATATTCAGTAGATCTCTGCAGAGTTTGAGAACCATCTATTAATTAAGTATACCTGGGTCTAGGCTTAACTTTGAAAATATAGTAACATATGTTTTAATTACCTTTAATAGTTTATAATACAATAGTAACATATAAGATTAGTATTTTACAGATTAAGTTTGAACCTTAAATATTTGAATTGAAGAATTAGTTGAAGATCCTGAAGCATCAAAAATAAAACTTTAAACCATAAATATAGTAAATTTTAAACCATAAATACAGTCCATAGGACACTGGGAACTTTTCTGATCCCTTTGTATGCACCACAGAACATCACATGGTTTTTTGCATGACTTAGTTTATCCAAATATCTAAAACTTAATAAAGTGAGCGAAGACAAAGAAGTTAGACAAATATTTCTGTGAACCGGAATAGACCTCAGGAATTTATAAACCTCATTTATTAAATATACTTTTTTTTATTAAACATATATTGTTTACTTATCTAGATTTTCTAGAAGCCTGGTGTTGAACAGTCGGCTATGAATATCTAAGTCAGTGTCTGTCGACCTGCATTGACCTTAAATTTTTATCATCACACAATAATCCATACTAATCTAAAATATTTTGGAGATCTGCTGTGGTCTCCTTAGTCCATAAAGGAGATAGAAACAAAGATCTCCTTAGGACAAAGAAGTTTTATAATTGCTGCCTTATGCCTCATGGTCATCTTAAGATGGTGAAGTCACATGGCATGTATCCTTTAACTTAGTAAGGATAACTGCCAGTCACATGTTTGTTATGTATCTATTTTGTTACATAAGAATCGAATCCAAATTATGTATACAATACATTCTAAACAAGAATAGAAGCAACATATATTGTATGTTGCCGATAATTACCCATGCATAGATTTTTAATTATAAGCCTTTAAAGTTTAAAGCCAAATTTTGTTATAGGTTTTATAGATTCTTTAACCACACCCAATCAATTTACAAACCCTGAGATAAAGACTGTGTACACAATAGTCTTAAAGGATTTTATGAGAGTAGAGAACAGAGAAATAGTAGAGATGAAAGATGGTTAAGAGTGAGAAGTGGAGGAAATGGAGGGGAGAGCAAGTTTAGATAGAAGAGATTTGGGGATCATTTGTGCCTTGGCAGCAGCTGATACCATTTGTGAGAATTTGGAAATCAACTGCACCAATTTTTAGCCATTGATATAGGAATAAAATCCAACTCCATGAAAGCAGAGAGAAAGGGTTGAATGGAGAAATCCTACTGGCGGGAATTTCTACAGGTTCCAAGAGGGAGCTGAAGGCAGAAGTTTTATCATAGAAGCCAGGAGCTACAGGCCTGCAGACTATAGAGAACAAGAGAAAGGGAGATAGTAAGCATCTTTAGTACAGATTCCCAGATGTTTGTAACATGCCAGAGCATACGGTTAAATGTTCATGACATAGAAATCAGACCACTGATCTCCTGTGATCCCCTAGCACCCAGCAATGAAGACTACCTAAGCCTTCTAGAGAATTCCCCCAGTTCCCTATACGAAGTCTGGCGTGCCTTTTTCTGGGGTCATCATTTCAGAGAATGGTTGACCCACACATGCTAGATGTTTCTGCAGAATAAACTGCATACTATCTGAGTCTGGGTCTTCCATCAGTGATTTTTTCAGTTCCTTAGAACCAGACATTGAAAAGTCACTTCCTTGGACTCAGCGAAGTATTTACATGAACAGAGAGATAACTTACCAATTGCCAGTGATGGCTGGAGGGCTGAGGGATTGCCGAGCAGGAAGGTGACTCTGTTGTAGATGGAACCGATGGGAAGGATCCCAGTGTGGCTCAGAGCCTGGAGGGGAGCACAAACACTGGGGAATCCTATCCAAGTCACAGAACCAATGGAAAGGTTTTTCAGTGAAAGAGTATCTTGGCCAAGGAAATTGTATTTGGGGACCAAAGAATGCCACAAAAATCCCACCACACAACAGACCTCACACAAGAGATTTTTCGGGAGAGGAGGACACAAAGGGCTGCCTTTGAGATGGGATGGGAAAGACAGAGATAGGCCAGGTTGTGATGGTTGGCTTTGGTGGGGGTAGGGGGTGTGGATCATAGGAAAAATTTGGTGGAAATGGTGGAAAGTGTTGCATTAGCTATGACTGAGCCATTCATTGGTGCTGAGAAACTGAAGGCAGGGAGGGGCTTGGTTCTGGAACGTGGGCGGTTCTTAGTTGACTTACAAGCACCCAGAGAATGATCCAAATGGCCCGGCTGCTTCTCAGCTACCCCTGATTCTTTCATTAGTGAAATACACCTATTCTGGGTCTGTATAATATTCAGACAACATATATGAAATAAAACCAAGCTGCCACACTTCTGATGACAGTGTCGCAGCTCTCAAATCGAACTTCAAACTGTCAGTTCTGACAATGCTCAGTTTCGGCATCGACATCCCTAGCCTGCCTTTCTATCCATCCATCCTGTTTGCCTGTGCTGCAACTTCCCAGCTGTGCTGTTTTCTTTCCAAATATCACTCTAGTCTTTGGTGTTCTCAAGCATCTGTGCATTTAGCTTATCTCAGTCCTTCAGCATGGATTCCTCTCTCATGTTTATCAACTTGACGATCCAGCTCAAACAAAACATCGAGCTGTCCCGAAACCCCTCCTGCCTCACCGTGCCAGGTGCATTTGTTTCTTCTCTGCTTACATTGCTATTGAACACCTTTTGCTTTGTTCGGAGTGAGCCCTCCTATGTACTCATTAAATTAATGGCTTTGTTTCCGGTGAACTTGTAATGGGAATTACATTTCGAATATCCCCCTGGCGTGATAGATGCAGAGACTGTGCTTAGGAATTATGGACCTGCACATTTCCTGTTCTGTTAACTTACAGCCACTGCCCCAGCCTGAATGATCTATGGTCTTCAAGGCTCTCTTTGTGGCAACCTCCTTTTGCTTGCCATCTTTTGATAGGGTTGAAAGCAGCTGCAAATGGAAGATAATTTTTTTTATCTCTTATCTTTAAGGGGGTGAGACTGAGAAATAAGAGAGATGGCACACTTGTTTATTTCAAGTTAAAATAATATTTTAGTCTATAAGGCATAGGTGAAAATAAAATAGGATCAAATTCTCCACCTTCTTTGGATTCTTAATGTTTTCTTGGGCTGTGTTTCATTTTCTAGTTACAAGTCAAAATAAGTTTCTAGATATCATGTTTACATATCTCAAGGTCTCTGCATATTGAATTGATAATGATGTGAGATTCAGGTACAATTTTCTAGTGTTTAATCTGTTATTCGGTAAGAAATAACAATGAATATAAGGAAGTTGGCATGTTATTGCCTGTTACAATTTTCCTATATGAAAATACACTAATATAAACATGGAGAGAGAGGGAAGAGAACATTGAGACTGTTTAAAAATTCTGTCCAGGTGCTTTCACTGTTGTAGAAGAAAAACAGAAACAAGCAAATAAAAATTCATGATAATACTAGACATACCAACTGGACATATTGTGGACACCCGCCACACTCAGTTTTATGTACATCAATTTAAAGCCCCACGTTCCCTCTGAAATTATAGCCACCTAATTCTACATCTACCCAGGAGATAGAAATGAGCTAAAAAGAGGCTTTCTAATCAACTCGCATAATTATGCAGTCAGATGGAAAATACTGATAAGTACGTTTTATTCTTAGTTGTGAGCTTTGCATATTTAGAGGAAGATGGGTGGGCTACAGCATCACTTCCCTGAGCAGGCTTGGTCTTCACAGTCTATCTTACACTTGTTAAAGGAAAAGCGATGTGCTAGGGTCCATTTGTATTATTTGCATTATTCATACTTCTTTTAGGATGCCCACAATGTCTTCTCATGGGGTGAAGACCTATGTGTAACCTGAGTCGGAGTGCGGGGAAACTGCTCCCCTAAGCAGCCACCAAAGAAGGAGCCAGCACACATCTGGTCACTTCAGTGAGATGCCAGGACTCAAATTGCACACAGTTCATTGCCTTCAGAGCAGATGTCCTGACTCACGCCCAGGTCACTGGAGGCTGGCTTGGCTGCTCCAACTGCTCTCTTAAGAAACTCAAAGGTGTTTAATAGAACTATCTCTCTGAATTCAGAGTCCTAGAAGACGCTGGAGGCCTCTATCTCCCATGAGCCAGAGCAAAATAAACACTTTCCAGTTTCTTCTAGCAACATGCCTCAGAGACACAGACACTCCCTCCCCAGAGTGGCTCCTAGGCTCAGGCGTACTCCCCGAGGACCTCCAGAATTAACGACACTAATTGTTATAAACAAGCAGTGTCTTACACATCTGACCTCAGAAAAAGTCCTCCTGTATCAAGTGTGTTCACCTATTTCCAGGTGATGCAATGAAGACAGCCTGGGGTCTGTGCCCTCCACACTTTTGGATCCTAGTCTGGTCCCAGGCATTTGTGACAGCTTGCTTCTCTCGATCTCTGGCATCCTTTGAGCCATACAACTCTTCTAGATGGGGCTTTAGCGACATCCCACACAGTTGTTTCTTTTCAGTAAAAAGCCAAACTTCATGCACTGAATAGTGGCTACCAAGTCTGAGTCTTAGGAAATTAAAATTCCATGTCCTTTAAGGGTCTTCTCATTGGTTGTAATTCAGTTTGTTGCTGCAGTTAAACTAGCTCTCCCAGCATCAACCCTTTAACATTACTAAGTCTCGAGCTTCTTAGACGGAAGTTTATCATGTCTAGTTACATGGCAGACATTTCTGTATACATAGGCATATGTGTTTTTATTTACTTACTTTCCATCTGTGAAAATGACCATGCAAAATGGTAAACATTGATTGGGATGGAATCTGGGTGTAGGAGAAGGGTGGAGACGGAGCCCATCTTCGCTCTCTAACATCTCTCACACAGGAAGGAATCAGTGAGCATCTGCTTTGGCTGGCCCTGCTGATTCTACTCAGCTTTACAATCTGAAGGAGAGGCATTCAGAAGGCGTCACCTTTGCTCTTAAAGGGCACCGTTCACTCAGGACTGTCAAATGCTTTGGGTCTGCTACTGACTCTCTGTGGTTCTAAGTGATTAAATAAAATGTGGTTAGAAGCAGCAGTTGATTTTTGTCACGGGGGATCAGCTTATTAATGAGCCTCACATACTACTTCATGAAAGCAAGGGGATAATGAGTGTGATCATTAGAATTGTGCATTTTAGATCTTGGACCTTCCTGTAAAGAGGTACTTGACGACAGGTGACTTCCCACTCCTGTGAGGGAGCAAGAGACCCCCCCAAAAGATGTCATTGCCTAATCTGTAGTGAATCTGGTTAAGAACAATAGGAAAACGAGACTCCAGTGTCCTAATCTCTCTCTCTCTCTCTCTCTCTCTCTCTCTCTCTCTCTCTCTCTCTCTCTCTCTCTCCTCTTTACTCTCATGCTCTCTTATTCTCTTGCTCTTTTGAGACCAAATATTTTGGGTTCAGATTCCATCTTAGAGAATTTGACTTAAGGTTGAACTCAAATTGTTGTGCCAGGGAAATGTTAGTGATCCCTCCTAAAACAGACAGAAGCCGATCTGATGCGACTCACAGCAGGATCCTTATTCTATTTAAGCTAGCTACCCCCTCCAACTCACTGGTGTCACACAGGATTGTTTTAGTAGGGGGGGGAGACTCCAAATGTCTATTGGGGCAAAGCTTTATAGTAAGCAGCAAGCAAGGAGTATGTGTGCAAGCGTCTAACTGGAAAGCTACTCCAGTCTCTAACATAATTGGTTGGTGCTGGGAGTCACATCATAAACTTAATTTCTGCTTCCCTCTGCATTGGTGGTTGTTAGGCAGGGGATGGGCTTGTAACCTGGGGGTGCAGGTTTGTTAGGGAGACACTGGTCTTGTTGAGGATTAGTCTAGAGACTGGAGCTAGGCTTGAATTTTTCTTGAGGGGCAACTTGGAAACTAATGCTAGGTTCCAGTCTGTTAGTTTACCTGGGTTCAAACTTAGGTCAGATTCTCTAAAATGGAGTTTGAACTTAAAAGATTTGGCATCTCGAAGTTAACTAACAAACTAGCACCTAGCGCCAGTTTCCATGTTAACCAGTCACTCCCCCCACCTCCCATTCCCCCAGCAAGACCTGTATTAGCACCGGTTTCCAGGTTATTTCCCTACAAATCTGCACCTGCAGGTTGCGAGCCTGCCCCAGACACTTTACTTCCTAATAACCACCAATCAGAAGAAAAACAGAAGTTTATGGTTTGGCTCCCAGCACCAGCCAATTATGTTAAAGACCATAATGGCCTCCCAATCAGAAGTATACCAGGCTAGATACCTCCTTCTTGCCTCTATAAATGCTTGCCTGAAACTGGACTTGGTGCTCCCTCCCGTTCTCCTGTGTTAGAGATGGTGGTGCAGCCCAAGCTCCAGCTTAAATAAAGAGACCCTAATGTGATTGCATTCTAAATCGGCTTCTTGGTGGTCTTTTGAGGGTCACAAACGTTTCCTGGCACAATACTCTTTTCCTCTCCCCCCAGCTCTTTACTTTTCATCATTTCCGCCCCCAGAATATTGTGGTGTGCTTCCTTAAAACAGGGTCTTTGTTTCATGAATCATAGACTAGACAGAGTAGATGGTTAGGAAGGCTTTGGAGGGTGGGTGGGCTCAACTTTACAATCTTACCAATCTAATCTGCTGAGAGCAGCCCCTGCAACTTCCCTGCCACGGGTTTGCCTGTGCTGCTAGTAAAATTGGCCTGCCCATTCTCCAATCATTGGTCTCAGCTCTGATGTAGACTATTACATGAGAAAAGAATTAGTGTAAACTCATCCCTCTTGATACTTCCCTACTCCCAAGATGGTCTTCTGGCAATACAGGGCCATATGTGGGTCCCTGTCTCCTCCACAGTCACCCTCACTTCTCTAGACACGCACGGACTTTACAGTTGTGGACAGTCATCAGCAATGGTTGTCCTTAGTGGCATTTCTCACATAGTGTTGACCTTGCTGTCTCCACGCCCTTATATCTCTTCTGTCCTACTGCTCTGCTCCCAGTGAACCCTAAGGACTCATCTTTCAGAGCCCGGTGATGATTCTTATCATAGAAGAATCTTCTGAGCTCTGATTTGGAATCTCTTGGGCCCCTAAGATTTAATCACAAGATTCCATCCAAGTGCGTTTACTATTTGTACATCCATGCTCCATAATATGTCTATTTAAAAACATGTAATGATAGAGTGTGGTTATTTAAACATAGATTTCTATTTGAGGAGTTCCTAGTATGAGTTGAAGAGATGTGTCTGGATATTCTATGCATAAGGACAGAGCTTAGAACAGTGTCTCCAGAGTACCATGGCAGCCAGCACAGAACTTCATGCATAGCCATTGGGCCTTGTGCTGGTTCACTGGGCCAGGTTCTTTTCATCCCAGTACTCTGCTATTTGTGGCAGGCTCCTTGGCACTGGTTTCTGGCGGAGTCTCCATCTCCCAGCTGCACTGACGCATGAACAGACTTCATCAAACTGCCATCTCTGCTCACATGTTGACGTCCTGTCCAGTGCTTTGAAGTTGCATCCTTTCCCTGAGACAGAGGCAATGTATAGCTTGCACAGAATCTCAGAGCACATAAAGAGCAAAGCAGGGTATCATTCTTAGTATCTGGGTGAGGAACTAAGTATGTTTCAGTAAATCATCTTACTTAATCTAGGAATATCTTCTGTTAAGATAGATAATGAAATTTCTAGAATTGTGAAGTTAGTAGAAGTTGACAGATATGAATCTCTGACAGGTACTAAAGGAATGATTGCCTCTTTGGTCTCTGCACATCAACACTCCTCCATCAACTCCAAACAACCATACACATTCATACACATTTATACACACACACACACACACACACACACACACACACACACACACACAATATATATATATATATATATATATATATATACACACACATATATTTATATATATGTATATACATATATATATAGTATATATGTGTATATATATATTCATATATATATACTTATATATACACACATATATAATATATACAATCATACATACTTACATATATACAACCATACGCAGACACATCTATGCGTAAACATATATATATTCACATGCATACATACATATACACAGACATCTATATATATACATGTTTACCTACACGCAAACACACACATCCACACACTCATATACATAAACACATATCCATACACATATACACACTGATACACATACATATAAACATCCATATATACCTGCACATATACATTCATACACTCTATTAGATTTATTTCATTGCTATGGTAAGACACCATGACCAAAGCAACTTATAAAAGAAAGAGTTTAATAGGATTTCTAGTTCCTGAGGGATAGAGTCTAAGATGCTGGAGTGAAGGCATGGTGACAGGTGGTTGCAACAGCAGCTGAGAGCTCACATCCTGATCCATTAGCAGGAGGCAGAGAACACACTGGGAACAGCACAGTGTTTTGAAACCTCAAAGCCTGCCCCCAGTGACACATCTCCTCCAACAAGGACACACCTCCTAAGCAGTTTCATCAATTAGGGACTAAGTATTCAAGTATATGAGTCTTTGGGGTGGCCATTGTCATTCAAACCACCACACACACACAAATACACATGCACATTCACACATACACATATAAGCACATACATACAAACACATGTATGCATACATACATGTACATGTACACATACATACATGTACATGTACACACATACATATACACATATACTCTTAAAGATACTCAACTAAAACATCCATCTGTGATTGTTTTTTTGATTTTCAACTTGGCAACAACAGTCCATTTTTATAGTAGTCTTAACTTCAACTAGACATTCAAATAAGGAACATTAGAAAAATGTTGCTTATGTTATCTTTAAATATCATTGAAGTACATTTACCATTGACTTGGGAAAGGGCTGTGGAATAAGCAAGCACATTCTCTTTACCACTCCTCAATTTGCATTGTGTTTCCATTGACTCCAATGGAGAATGACTATCTTTATCAGAGCAACTGCATATGGTGAGAAGTCACAGTTGTAGACTTCTCGGGTCAACTATAAGCTCCACCTCTGTCTATGTGTGAGGTCTTGAACCTTGGCTCATTTGTTAGTGAAGCATTTTTCAAATTCTTGTCTTACCACCCCTAGTTTAGGAGATTCTTGACTTAATGCCCGTAAAGTAGGAAGTGAGAATACAGTCCCAGAAAGCACTGCATCTGTTCTGGCTGGGATCTATCCATCCTCAGCAGCAGCAACATTTAAGACAAGCTCTTGCTAGTGTGTAAGTAAATACATGGATGTTAACTGACTTAACACAACCATGAGAAAGAGTGGTTTTTATTTGCTTATCAATCATTTGTATCTTTCATTGATTGACTTATCATTTGAGTTCTTTCTTAAAATTTGAGTTTATATTTGCTAACCATTTTTAGTTTTCTTCTATTAATAATTTCAAAGAGCTCTTTTTTATTTTAAGGAGTATATCTAAAAATGAATAAATAGAATGCTTATGTTTTTACCCTCTGTTAGAATTGTTTGGAATATGAACATGTATATGAGATATACTAAATTATGTATAAATTCTACACTATACACTGAAATATATATTATGTATGGATGTTCAAACACACTGAAATGGATTATACATAATATATAGTGTCACACAGATATGATATCCCCTATAACATATCATATACTTTATATCCAGAATAAATTTTCTTCAGACTAGTAGAAAAGAAGAAGTCTAGACTTCCCCAAAAGAAATGTTTCATACTAGATACTGAAGTGCTTTTCAAGAATTGTTCCTACGGCCGGGTGGTGGTGACACACACCTTTAATACCAGCACTTGGGAGGCAGAGGCAGGCAGATTTCTGAATTCGAGGCCAGCCTGGTCTACAGAGTGAGTTCCAGGACAGCCAGGGCTACACAGAGAAACCTTGTCTCGAAAAAAACAAACAAAAAACCCCCAAAAAAACAAAAACAACAAACAAACAAACAAACAAACAAATTGTTCCTACATTTGGTGATATTTAGATAACACAGTGAGTTTATTCAATTGCTTGCAACTGTTTAAATTGCCGCTGGTGTTTTTGTCTCACAATCAATATCTAATTATGCATTTTATTAGGGAAATAATTCCAGGCCTTATATCTGTAAGCAGTATGACCAATGTGACAATCTGTTTTTTCCCCAACTGCCTTCTTAGTCTTGAGTTAGTGTGCCCAGTATTGCACTGAGGCTTTCTGTTAAGAAAATTTACATGGGTTAGAATAAATAACCGGCATTCATATCTGTTTCTCTCCTATGAAATTTTATTTGCTGACCTTATATAGCATATTATACTTTTTTTTTTTTTTTACAATTTAGTGGATACATTCAGTTATGTAATTGTATGAAAGTTCTTTTGTACAACTTTCCTTAGCAGAATGACCATTTTATATTTTAGAAGACTAGGTATAATGATAAAGGTAGACTTGCAGAATGTTCACCTAGTACTTGAAATTGGTTTTTTAATACATATTTTATGCTTATTTATGTGTATGTATGTGCCTATGTGTATGTGTCTGCCACTTGTGTGCAGGTTCCTGTAGATGCCAGAAAAGGGCATCAGATTCCTGGGAGCTGAGTTACTGGCAGTCACAAGCCTGTGGAGTCTGACAACTGTGGATTTGGAATCCCGGGAAGAGCATCAAGTGTTCTTAGCTGATGAGCCATCACTCCAGTTCTCTGAGATGACTTAAGACATATTAGGCAAGTTTAATTTTTGTTAATTCTCATAAATAATAGATGCTGTTGGTAGTTGGTATCATACTCCTCAGATGGAGAAACTGAGACTCAGTAAATTATATTTTGTTAATAATGTATAATTAACCCAGGAACATTCAGTTAGCAATAAATGAGAGATGAACTTTCCACAAGATGACTTGGTCCTTTAGTTGGCAAACTTGCCTAATGTGCACAGATATAAATATCATTAACTGAGGGCCTTTTAGTAGCAAAATGCTTAAACTGATGACTTAAGAATCTAACTTTAAAAACAATGCATTTGATAAAACAAGCATTTGATAGTCCCACTTCTAAATAGTCTTGATTTTCTTGGTCGGCTTACACATCTTAGCTATAACAGTCACTAGAAGATTCAAATTTTAAAAAGGCTGGACCACAGCTCTTTGGTGAAGGAGTCAGGTGCCTAGCATGCCTGAGGCCAGGGGCCATCTTCAGCACCTCAGAGAAAAATAAATAAAAAATAATAAGGCATTAACATGGCATCTGCAAAGCGCTTTTATGTTCTGGAACATTCTTTGAATCACCTAGATTGTTGTAACTATCCAATGCTTTGGTCATGTGTCCCTGACTTTAGAGAATGCACAATTTCAAACCTAGGAGAAGAACTCAAGTTATTCAGAGGCAGGGCATCCTACACATGTTTTGTGGCATTAAATTTTTCTCAGTACCTTTGTGTGGCTCATACTGTTTCTGTTTTGTAGATGAAGATGCTACAAGATAATAACTCAGGTTTATAGTTGTCGAAACTTATAAACTTGGTGATTAGAACCCATCTCTTAAGGCCATCCTAAGATTCATTTTTTGTTCATTTTATATGTTCCTTTCCCTGTAGAGAGCTGGTTGTCTTGGCAGGATTTCATATCGCTATGTGGTGAGGCGTCATGGTATACCACAGCAAAATGAGTAATGACCAAGAGTCCAAAGCAGCAGGCTAGTACTGACTTCCATCTCTGGTGACTAAGGTGGCTCAGCAAGCCTGCCAGGACCTGCTTCCCTGGCTGGGAAAGAGGATCCAGACCTACTGTGTATACTCAGCTATGCTAGGCAGTCCTCACACTAGCCTGCATGAGCAAGTGGCTGTCAGCAAAGGAGGACTGTGAGACTGTGAGATTAGATTTGTGGCCTCTGTGCCTGGACATTGCTGTCTGTGTTCAGATTGTCGGGCTGTCCTGACAGCCTTTCAGATTCAGAGTTTATCCTCTCAAGGTAGTCACTGTAGTTTTATTATCAATGGCATTTTGCAGAGTTTGATGAAACCAAGAGACTTGTTGCCAAAACACTTGACATCTCTTCTTGCTCCCTGAGCCCTAGAGCCCATGGCCAGCTCATCTATAATAAAATCTCACCATGCAGAGTAAATCAGAGGAAGGGAAACTATTCCACACCATCAGGGTATGTCAACGGGTGTGTCTAGACATTCAACTGGCTTTATTGTTCAGAATTGCTTTGGATGCATACACCAGAGCCTTCTGGACAGGTGGTAGGTGTAATGAATGAGGGGTGGCCACACAGAGAAGCCAGGCTGGCAGGAAGTGCAATTATGGTGATGTAGCCACAGTTCCAATGTTGTTTTAAAATTTGTTCATGCTGTCCATGCTTTATGGAAGTTCATTTTCAAGGATAAAGCCCCACTGGAAGCTGGAGATATGATTCAGGATCTATCCACTCAAACCCATCTGATGATGAATTGGATTGATTTATGAATGAATTGAGGAAAACAGCTTCATTCAGATCCCACATTTGTGTTTCTGCATTGTGATTTATGCTACCCCATTTGCATTTCAATATAGTAATTACAACAGATTTCTACTGTTATTACATGGATTGAGCCTGAAAATTCTATATAAGCAATTGAGGAGAAAAGACAAAAACATTCAGGAAAATCTTAAGAGTTCCTTAACTTTTAAACCCAAAGGAATGGTTCCGATAAATGATACATTCTGATCATATAACTGACTTCATTCTAGATTAAAGGGGGTTCCATCACTTGGTCCCACATTAGTATACGAAGTGCCTTACTCTCTCACCGTTTGCATATGTGGCAGTAGGAGCACAGAGCTAAGATTTTTTTTATAGTAGCTGTCCCAGCATGGTGATACTGGCTTATAATTTCTGCACTCAGAAAACAGAGGCAGAGGGATTGTTGCGTTAGTCAGCCTGCTCAGCATGGCTAGCCAGGACTACAGAGTAAGACCTTGCCTCAAAAACAAAACAAATAAGCAAATAGATGATTGGTCAGGATCTGTCTTCTCCCACATAGTTCTGTTAATTTTTCTGGAAATTAACTTCAATTTTGTATAAAAATGTTATACAAGCTCATTAGGAAGCTATCTAGCAAATCTCAGCGGAGGAGACTCTAACATTTAAAGTGACATCTTTAACCAAAAATTTAATGTTCTAACAAAGTGACACTGAAACTGCAAAGAATTTACAAAGTAATTAAAATATTTCCAAGAGCAAATATTGTACCAGGGAGCAGGTGCACACACACACAATTAAAGGATAAAGTACCACTAGGGTAATCATCCAAAAGGAACTTGTACTAGGTATTAATTTCACATCATCACATTATTTGTATTTAAACTTGTAAAAACAGATTATAAAGTTTCAGTTGGTGAACACAATAATGTGGCCATTTTACACTTGGATGTTTATATCTTATATTTATAAGATATATTTATATCTTAAAAGGAAAATGATTTTATAGAGTCATTTATTTAGCCTGAATCAAAACATCCAGGGCAACTTCTAATATTGTTAAAGATTTCCTAGGGGAGGAAAGGTGAGAGAGAGGGACTGGGAGGAGAGGAGGGAGGGAGGGGAAGCTGGGATCAGAATGTAAAGTAAATCAATTAATAAAAAATTAAATTGTAACAACTACTGAATGATATTTCCAGGGGCCCCTGAGTTCCATTTAGAGCAGTGGGTCTCAACCTTCCTACTGCTGAGAACCTTTAATACAGTTCCTCATGTTGTGGTGACCCCAATCATAACATTATTTTGTCGTTACTTTGTAACTGTAATTTTGCTACTGTTGTGAATCATAATATAAATATCTGATACTCAGAATATCTGATATTTGACACCCAAAGGAGTTCAGACCCACAGGTTGATAACCAGCGACTCAGATACTCATGTCCTTGTCCTACTTCAGTGTCAGCCGCTGCTGCTCCACACACAATAGCTCAGAGATGCAAACCACCTGTGAAGAGTAATTATTGCTTCCAATCAGTGACTGAGGTCACAGACATCCAGGGATCCTGAGCGAGCTGCCCATACTGTGTCTTTGAGCTACTAGTCTCAGCCGAGACTGTTCTCACAAAGGTCGACATGCAATCTAGTTTATTGCAGGCCCCACACAGCTGTGCCATTCACTGTGGCATGACAGCATTTACAATGCCACCTGCTTCCAGCATATCCTCTGGTGTTTCACACTCACGGCCACTGTGTTTTACTAGATCTTGGTGTCCCTGAAACCTAGAGCACTAGTTGCATAGGTGTTTTCCACAGCTCCTGTGTGTCACTCACCTTTCTCTGAACAGCGGCCGTGCTGCTGGGATTCAACATACCATGTGACTGTCTCTGTAGTACAAATTGTCAAGTAAACAGTTTAGACAGGAAACAGAATGGTTTCTTAATAGACCCCCATTTGGAAGCAGACATGTGGCTGTATCTGCCTGTGTTGAAAGATTAATTATACCCAGCAGCATCCTCAGAATCAGCAAAGCTGGGTTCTCTGTGCCATGCAGATGAGAGTGTCTTCATAATGTCTGACTATTAAAATGAGTCCATTTGAAGATTTCAGGTAGACACACCAACTTGGTTAGGGTTTAGTTTTCTTGCTGGCAATGTACCTTACAATGTACCTGATCTAGCCATAATGGTACCAAATGACCAGCCCAATTATAAAACGCATCACTGAACTGTGCTCATTATGACTTTAAATTAAAATTAAGTCCTGGATGCTTCAAGGTGTCTAAAAACAGTTTTATATTTGGATATTTCTTGACTATATAAATAAACTACTCACATAAACATATGAATATTCAGCTGTGTCCCAGGACTGTAGTTGGATTTATTTTTCTCTTCTGATGTAAAACAAACCTAAAGGCTCAGTGTCTTATGTTGTATAGAGGCCCATCTGTAGTGCATTTCTCTATTTCGTGTGTCAAGAATAATAAAAAAAAAAAAACCTCACTGGGTTCAATTGGAAGCTTGTATGTCTAGTGTCTGCTATATATTCTGTGAGCCTATATATTCACTTAATTAAAATTGCATAAAGTCTAAGTTGATACTGTCTCCCTGGACTATGAGAGGCATGCTGTCTGCTGGAATCATTGCCAATGTAATTGCATCTTCTCTGCCAATAACAATGCTTTATATTCTTTTGGTTTTCGGCAAGCTTTAATATGAACTTTCTCCCCAGGTATTTTACAACACCATATAACACAATCAATGAGTAAATTTTTATAAGCCACCTTAAAGAGAAAGAGAAGGTAAAAACTATTAGCTGAGAGAGAGAGAGACAGAGAGAGACAGAGCCAGAGAGACAGAGAGAGACAGAGACAGATACAGACAGAGACAGAGAGCAGTTTCTGGGAATAGAAGGAGAACAGCTATCCCCACAATGTCTGCCACTTCAGCATCCACAGAACCAGGACCTGCTCCAATTAGCATTGACTTGCTGTGGCACACATTCTGAAGTCTTAAACAGCTGCCGGAGATAGAAGATTTTTGGCAAAAGAGGAATTCTTTCAGCTTGAAACTAATTGGGACCAAGGAACTGAAGCTTTCTCTGAAGCTCCCAGGCTGACCCTGGGCAGCCAGACAGCTTCGAAGCTGCAGATGCTTTGATTCTGTGTAGACGAGCCTGGCAAGCTGGAGTTTTCAGTGACCACACTGACCATTCAGGAATCTGGTGAGTGAGGAGGAGAGCTGAAGCTCTTTAATCTCCTCCTTGGCCTCTAAAGACATGCACACCTGAGTTTAATGGTGCACATTGCTTGCAGCCTCAGTCAAAGTTTGAAATTTGTGTGTATGTCTGCCTGTGAGTGTGCATGCATGTGCATATGTGTATATGTATGTTCGCATTTTGATTTGGCTAGATTCACTGGCCAGCCATCCCCAGGGATCTATCTTTCTTTGACTTCCCTCACCTATGCCACTATCACAAACATATGCTGCTACACAGGGCTTTTACATGGGTGCTGGCAATTTGCTGGGGTCCTCCAGCTTGTGTAATGAGCCCGTTACCCACCGAGCCATCTCTCAAAACTCTGGGTCAAAATGTCATTCCATTTGGTTGTCTAAAGTCCACAGCAATGGAGAAGAACAAAAGAATTGCCCTTTGTGCATCAGGAAACATTTAGTGTAGCACAGTGTAGCGCACACATTTATTTTTATGTGTGTATGTGTATGAGTGTCTGTCTGTGTGAATGTACGTATGGCACACGAGTGCAAGAACTTGAGGAAGCTAGAAGTGGGTGTTGGATCTGCTGCTGCTGGAGTGACGGGGGATGAGAGCTGTCTGATATGGGTGCTGGGAACTGGAAGAGAAATAGATGCTCTTATTAGCTGCAACAGCTCTTCAGAGCCACAGAAACCATTCTGCTTCTGTTTTGTGCTCCAGCCTAAATCAAGCATATGACTCACTGAAGTCCCCAAACACAGTGCCTGTCAAGTAGGAAAACTTCCATAATCGCAAAGATGAACAACTGCATCGAGAGGAGAGGGTCCCAGTGGAGTAGTGTCAACATGGCAGTCTTGGGACTTCCCTTTGAAGGAGACCTTTGTAAGTTCTGAGTGCTGCAGAACACCCTTCATAGCCATGTGTTACCTCACGGATGCTTCCCTCCCATTTTGGCTAGACTGGCGTGGTGGTCTGAATAGGAATGGCCCCATAGGTTCAGATATTTGAATGGTTGGTCATTAGAGAGAGGCAATACTTTGCAGGGATTAGGAGATCTGTCCTTGTTGGAGGAAGTGTGTCACTGGGGGTGGGGTTTGGGGTTTCAGAAGCTCAGGCCGGGCCCAGTGATTCTCTCTCTCTTCCTGCTGCTTGTGGACCTGGATATAGAGCTCTGGAGCTACTTCTCCAGCACCATGTCTGCCTGCACGCTTCACCAAGCTTCCTGCCGTGGTGATAATGGACTATACCGCTGAACTATAAGCCGGCCCCAGTTAAGTGCTTTCCTTTATAAGAGTTGGTGTGGGCATGGTGTCTCTTCACAGCAGTAGAACACTGACTAGGACAGCTGATATTACTTTTAACCTCATCTTGCACATGGGGAACAAAATTAAAACCTGTATCTCTGAACTTGCTGCCAAAGTGATTATATCTCTACTGTACTAACTGGCTGGCATTCCCTTAGCTTTGGTGTCTGGAATTTGATGGCCCCTTAGCATCTGTTACTAAATATTTTTTTTTTTTAAGGCTGCTGTTCTAGTAGTTGATTTCCCAGGAGGTCCAACAATCTCAAAATGTGCCATGCAATGCATAGTGCCTTCTGCATTACCCAGGTCAGTTGTGTGTCAAGCCAGGGGAGGTGAAGCTCATAGGAAAGGCAGTCAAGAGGACCAAGGAGAGAAATTACAACAGAAAGCAAAACAGCATGAAGAGGAGGAGTTAAAGATGAGAAATAGAGGCGTGAATGCACATGTTTCCCAGAAAGCAGCTACTCGTGTGCACAAAGCAGTTTGTGAGTCTTGTTCAGTGACATCACCGAGGCTTCGCTCGATGCCACTTAGAATCTAATGCAGTTTGACCGGCTTCATCCAAAAGAAATGACACACTAAAAATGAGTCTGTCAGCTGGAGTAATTGAAAGAGAAGAAGCTCTTTGAAATTTTATTTTTAAATGAACTTTGGGAATGTTAATGAACTTGTTCTATTCCATCCCTATAAGCAGCAAGCCAGGCTGTGAAATGGCTGCAGTTGAGCTCAGTCTCTGAGGATTTACACACCCACATGCATTGCCCTGGTCCGGGGAAGTCCCTTCACTTTACACATTCACACTTGGATATTCGTCATGCCGATCTACCTCTTACCTTCTGTTGGAGAAGGAAATGACCACTCAAAGGATAAATATGGAAGAATTTTCTCTCACAGGTTCCCTCTTCTCAGCCCTGTGAGTAACACTTATGGGTGTTACATTCATTACCATAAAATCCTCTCATTGCTTTTTGGTAAAATGCAGAGAATCATTATGTGTACTCTTTGAACAACAAACATGGTTGTGCTTTTGCACCTGCTGTTGGCCTCTGCAAGCCCAGCTCAGCTGACATTCCTGCAAGGATGTGTAGGTCTGTACAGCTTTTGGGTCATCACAGGGCAGGGAATTGAGTACCTGGAGACTGGCTTTAATCTTGACTTCAGGGCTATAATGAAAGGAGTCTGGTGGAAGCCTTGGATATGGGCAAACATGCTAAACAACAGTCTGTACTTAACTAGACACATAAGTCTGCTATCCAGCCAACCAGTTGACTTAGTAGTTTTATTGTTGCTGTTGTTGTATTGACTTCATAACCACAACCCTCAACCTACTTGGATGGGGTGTGGCTATTTGACTTCTCCCTTTATGGATCAGCATCACTCATCTCCAGATTGGAGGGGCTCAGTCCAAATCAGGTCTTCATACTCCGTGCACTGTCTTATTCCAAGGCTGAATATGTTTGTATGTGGGGTTGTAGTCTGGCTACGGCTGGCCACCCAGGCTCATCAAAACCAGATATTGACTCTCACAGCATGTCTCAATGTTACCATTTCTGCAGCTGAGTCCCACTGATGTACAGGACCACCTCCCCCATTTTCCAGCAGCACAGACATTTAACAATCAAGCTTACCTATAGCCACATCTCCACCTTGAGTTATGTTGAATATCTGTGCATTCCATTGCATATTCACATATTGCTAAAAGTAAGATCGGGCTGGAAAGTTAACCACAACTATTTAATAGGAAAATTGCAAATGATGACCAACAATACCTTATTACACTTGATAAAATAAGCATTTTAATGATACCTTACGGGTGAGGAAAGTAAGGCTGTCAGGAGTTATGGACTCCTTACAGAGAAGATATTAGTCATGCCCTGAGGGTTTGAACCATACCAGTTGTCTCTGTGATGTGGGATTTTCAACAGCATTGTCTGAGCTCTTTGTTAACTGTTACCACAACACTAGTTTCCTCCATCTTTCATTCAGAGCTCCATCACCTTGTGAGGTAACAGCTCAGCATTTCCTTACTGGAAAAGAGCCCAAGACTCCAGAAGGCACAGTGGCTCCTCAAAAACAAATGAGTTAATTGCTGGCAAAATCAGGACTGGATTCTCTTTTCCAATTCTCTGTTCAGAGCCCTTTCCATTGTATTAATTAAGGTTCTCTAGAGGAGCAAAATTACACACACACACACACACACACAACACAAAACACACAAAAGAGAGAGAGAGAGAGAGAGAGAGAGAGAGAGAGAGAGAGAGAGAGCATTATGCTTACATTGAAATAGTAACAACAGCTGTAGTTACTTGGTCCTTGAGGCTGGGTACCTCAGCAGTCCCATCTGGTGTTGAAAGCCTGGAGGTTCCTGAAGAGCAGCTGGTCCTCAGTCAGTAATGAAAGCCTGCAAGTGCTTCTAATATTAGCGAAGGAACCAGCTACAGCTGCTACAGTGTCAAGAGGGAAGGCCAAGTAAGTAAAAGGTAAATAACCCTTATACCATGCCTATTTTTATCAGGAAGATGCCACCTATATTTGGGGGTAGATCTTGCCATATCAATTAAGATAATCCACAGACAATCCCTGATCTCTGAACCAGGTGAAAGCCCTTTCCATGTTGGCTGGGGTTGGTGAATTTATCTTTGAGGGGATTTAACCTGAGATTCTCATGACCCTGAGGGATGGAATAGGGGATACAGTTCTGAAGCAAGTACAGGAAAATTTGGCAGAACACTAACTGTTGAAAGTAACACTTCAAGCCAACTTCTCTTGATGTGTTTCTAGGATCCTATGAAAAGTTTCTAACACTTCCCAGGTACACAAGACAGTTTTTGGAGTTCTTGAAGGAAAAATTCTTCTTATGGTGAATCTTTCAATAGAATCTACCACCTAAGAAGTCTCATATCTCTACCCAGAACTGCTAGCCAACATTTAAATGTTTCACTGTTGACAAAGAACAGACAGCCAAAGAGGAGCAGGCATTACTGAAAGCCTGTAGCATGCAACAGCAAACAAAGCAGAGGAAAACAAACTAAAGAAGGAATTAACCTGCAAAAAGTAAGCAGAGGATTAAAACTCACAGTTCTTTAATATAAAAACCTTCTACAAATAAATATGAAAATATGAATATTTGTCCTTTAGAACAAAGTAAATGACGTAGAGTAGCAGTTGATAGACCATGCATAAAAACAATCTATGAGTTAAAGAGTTATGGGCTCCATTAGTACTTGGGGATGTGCTAAGACAGAAAAATCTCCTCAAAAAGTAACCATCAGTCAAGCCCAGCTATGAATCCTGCAAGCTGCAATAATGACTGGCTTGGTGCAATAGTGACAGGAGCATTATGAGAGTGAGCAAATGTTTTCTGATTGGATTTAAGTTCTGCTCCGCAAGATGAAGCCTGTATGTGACACCATTATCAGGGTTTTGTATATCCTAGGAGAGAACCTACCACTATTATGCTATTAAATGGACTTGGTATTAACCCACTTCTAATCATTTATTTTTCTACCCATAGGTCAATGAATCTCTCAGTCATCATCTGAGAAGTTTCTACTTGTAGTAGATGGTGATTAACACAAAGACCCCAACTGTCAAGGGTGCAGAAAATAAGACTCTATAGAATGCTCAACCCTAAGGGGAACATTATATATTATACCCCATCATACCCTATCCCAAGGCTCAATCATTGTAGAAGAGGAGACAGACAGAGTGTAAGAGGCAAGACTACAAGGAAGGAGAGTCTTCTGGATACAACAGGGCAGCTGCACACATGAACTCTTATAGGATAGCATGCAGAAAAGTTGTAAGCTCAAGCCAGACCAAATCCTAGTATGGAGATGGAAATTGGACATGCCAATTCCAGTCTTAGCTGACAAGCTATTAGCACTTGTTTGCTGCTGAGAGAGGGAGAGACAGTTTTCTCTGAAGGTTGTGCCTGATACAACAACTATGTTCCAATAGAAGACCACACATCCAAGATTGTTTGGACAGCACAAAGTGGACTTGGAGGGTTAGTAACACACACACACACACACACACCTGGATGAGTAGGGAAGGAGTATGGATCTAGAAAGAGTTGGGTCTAGGGGTAAATGTGATAAAAATATATTGTATGAAACTCTCAAAGAACTAATTTTAAAAAGAGATAAATCTGAGAATCTTAAGGACAGACCAATGTTGAGATGGTTGAATGAAATTGTGTTCCCCTGTGGTATTGGTCAAGGTATAAGTTAGAAAACCACTTAGAGGGGAAATTCAAAGCTTGCTATTTACATTTTGGCTATACATTCTCATTGTTTCAACAGTTTGTCTCTAGAAACCACCTTCCAGAGTGACATGTACATATATAAAAGGATATAAACACAGGTGCTCTAGGATGGCTCATCACAACACACACACACACACACACTGCAGACACACACTGCAATCAGAAAAGCGTCAGAGGATTGAATAGATTACTAGCTGTAGAACAGAGCGGTGGCCATGGAAAATGTAGACATCATTTCATACCAAGTAGTTTTTAATCTACCTTTTATAAACACATATTGCTTACTCATAAAACACCTATTATTCTTTTAAGTTCAATAGTTAGGCACAACTATCAACTCCTATTGGGGTATGGGTCATGGTTGGTTCAAATTAACAATCTAAACTTGGCTGAATGAATAATTTCATTTAAACATTATTATTATCGTCATTATTATTTTAATGTCATTATTTGTACACATATGTGCATGAGCATGTCACTGTACACATACATAAATCAGATAGCAACTTGTGGGAAGAAGTCTTTTTTTTCTACCGTGTGGGTACCAAGGGATTGAATTCCGGTTGTCAGCATTGGTGGCCTGTGCCTTACTCAGAGAGCCATTTCACTGACCTGACTAGATTGTTTTTAGAAATCGCCAGTAAGTGTCATTTAAATATTTGTTCTCTCTCTCTCTCTCTCTCTCTCCAACTTCCATTGCATAAATATCTTATAGGATACTAGCTCTCTCTGAGCTCCTTTTGGCTATAGAAGAACTTCTACTCAGTTTGTTCAGACACAGAATCAGTAAAACCTAGGGACTGGCGGGAGAGCAGTAGGATTAAAGCTTCAGTTCTTTCAGATCAGTGACAAGAGAAAGGAGGCTCCAGTTTCCAAGGCTCTGTGCTCAGATGTGTATAGCAAGCCATGCATGGCAAGCTTGGACAGCACTCTGTTGGAGTCTGAGCCCAGCATGGGGTGGAAGTCCCACAGTAGCTCTTAGCTTGTCTGACAGCATCGCTGACAGCCCACAGCTCCAGAAGAACCGGCCCCAGCCAGTGATTTTCCTGTTCAGCCCTGTCTATTCCGCAGCATCTGAAGGCAACTGTGGGGTTTGGAGGGAGGTGGTAATTGATGGCTTTGATTTACTGAGAGAGAATGGCCATGGGCAGTTGTCTAGTCCAGGGACAAGCCCTTGCAGATGTGAAATTGTGCCCTCGCAGTTAACAGGGGACTATCATCCATCTTGAAACTGTCATTTCTTCTGTTAACCATCCCCAGTCAAGCACAGGCTTCCCTCTGGGTATTGCTGTCCCTGATTAATTCCCAGAAGACTCTAAAACCTCACCAGACCCCCCATCTCAACTTAGCATCCTATCCCCACCCCATGGCTCCTTTACAGTCAGTGATTGCATTTGTGTTGTTTTGTTTCACACATCTTACCCTTGTTTTCAGGTTGTGCCTGCACGCATCTCCTCTTCTGTCTTAGATACAGCTTGACAGAGGAAGGAAGAAGAGGCATCAACGCCAAACAGCACTTCCTCTCTGAAGTTTCCACCAAATCCCTGCACAACCTCACAGACATGTCAGATTCTGCTCTTTGTCTTTGTTTTATTGTCCGAGAGAAACCATGGTTTTGTACAGAAGTGAGCTACTTTCTATGAACTCCAATGTTTGGACAGCCTGGTGATTCTCTTCTACAATTCTTCTGATTTTGATTTCTGAGCTATTACTTTTGTTCTGAGTTGATATTAAATAATAATTGAAATTATTGAACAGGCAATCAAATGGGTCTTACAAGCAGCCAAGACTTTTCCTCTGTGGCTCAGACTGCATAGCTGTGGTGGAGATTTGGAGAAGTGATCTGCATTCCTTACCTTTCCTACTGTTGTGATAAAGTATCTGATTAAAGCGACTTAGGGAAGGGCAGGTTTATTCTGACTCACAGTTTGTGGATATAAATCAATCATAGTGGGAGAAAGCATGAAGTCAAGAGTGTAAAGTGGCTAGTCACATCATGTCCGCAGTCAGGAAGCACAGAGGACGAACATTGATGGTCAGCATGTTCTTTCTCCTTTTTATTCAGTTTAAGAAGGCCCTAGGGCTAGGCCTTCCACATTCTAGGTAGGTCTTCCTTCCCCAGTTAAATCTTTTTGGATTCACCTTTATAGACACACTTGGAGCTGTGTTACCTCTGGGATTCTAGGTCAACAAGGAAGATTAACCATTGCACAAACAACATCCCTAATGGGAAAGCATTGCTGCCTTCATTTTAGAAGCAAACCCACAGAGCCCCAGATGAATTAACAGTCTGCTCAAATTCATGAACTAACATATGGCAAAGCTGAGATCCCAATACAGATTTGTTCACCCAGTCCTGTTACAGAGGTCTTGTTTTATCAATTGTATTTCTTCTCTTTGATCTCCTTTATCTTAACTCATCATTGAAGAGAACAGTCTTTATAAATAAAAAGTATAATTTAAGAAATATTAAATGATGAGGTTTTTGTTTTGTTTTGTTTTGTTTTTGTAAACTATCTGCGTTTTAAGCAACAGCAGGGATGGGTGAAGGGGAAGCCAGTGCTTTACCAGAAGCCCTCCCCTGTGTGTGTGTGTGTGTGTGTTTGAGAGAGAGAGAGAGAGAGAGAGAGAGAGAGAGAGAGAGACAGAGACAGAGAGACAGAGACAGACAGAGAAAGACAGAGACACAGAGACACAGAGAGACACACACACACACACGCACACACACACACACACACACACACACAGAGAGAGAGAGAGAGAGAGAGAGAGAGAGAGAGAGAGGAAAAGAGACCAAGTATAGCATGACACTAGAAAGAGGATATGAGATTTGGCAAGAGATACTGGGTTGGGGGGCAGAGTTCACACAATCTTCAGTAGTGCCTAGTAAATACCTGCCAGAGCTACCTTCTTCCTAGCTGACAGGATTGGCAGTAAAACATCACATCCATGTTCTAATGTGTAACATGTGTAATTACTTCTGGTACATGGGTGACCCCTTAACTTTCTGCACCCTTCTGTTTCTTGTGTTATTTAGGGAGCTGGGAATGAAATCAATGGTCTTTGACATCCTCATGCTGATGTTTATTCCTGGGGCAAGTGTCATTTGAGGCTGGAAATAATTCACACCAACTAGTCTGTTTCTAATATTGCTGGAGGAGTTACTTGACTTTTGAGACAGGGTCTCACTATGTAGCTGTGGATGGTCTGGAACTCATATGCAGGCCAAGATGGCTTGGAACTCATAGAACATCACTTGCTTCTGTTTTTCAAGGGTTGGGACTGTGACTGGCCCAATATTGTTGATTTTTAGGTATATTTCTCTGCAATAATACTGTATTTTTAGACTATATTTTCCTTTCTTTTCTCAGATAGCACTGGTGTCTAAGATTCTACCATACCTGAACTGCAGACCAAAACTGGGTGGTCCCCTCTCTCCTAGAAGGTTCTGTATTTAGTGTTTGGCTCAGGTTGCTTTAACCATCAACAGTTCTGTACAACAGCCAATACCTTTGTTCCAGTTTCAGCAGGAGCACAGTAGACTGCTGTTTGGAATGTTCCATGTGGTGGATCCTCCTTGTAAAAATGTTTTTTTGAGACTTTAGGTCTTTCATCCTGGACATAATAGAAGTAAGATACAATCTAATGTATGGGGAATACATATCAGATGTAGGTCTACTTAAACACTGGCTTATGTAGAGTTTTGCCAGAGAAATGTCCCCCATAGCTCAGATATTTGAACATTTAGTTCTCAGTTTCTTCCTGGGTAGCACAGGCAGATGCTAGAAACCCATTTTCCAGCTTCCCTTGCAGCTACAAAGTTTTCATGACGTGTTCTGATGATCAAAAGAAACTGCATGAAACTTTGATTGGGAAGAGATACAACACAAGGAAGGAATGCCTGGGAATACTGCATTCCTATTGAGGGAAACACAGCAGCTTTCTTGAGGCACTGGGAAAGGTTTTGACAATCTGTGCCCAGGGCACATATCACATCAGCTCAGCTGGTATGATGTTGGAATATTCTCAATTAAGCTGCTAGAACTTCTCAGTTGGGGGCCACTGTCCCTCCTAGAAGTTCTTTGAACAGGACATTTTCTTTTTCTTACTTCTGAGTTTAAACTGCTATGATTTTTATGAAGTTTTAATAACTTTTTGTCATGTTAGAACAAGCATCTGTGCATTTAATCATGCTACTTAAGACTTTCAACATACAGTTTAAACATCCTGCATATTCCATTATCATCAATACCACCAATTTTTCAACTACTCTGAGCTTGCCATTTTGTCATGTGCCATTTAAAAACGAATTATGCCTGTTGTCATCTTGACACAACCCAGAGTCACCTGGGATTGTCTACATTGGGTTGGGCTGTGGGGCTATCTATGAGGAGTTGTATTAATTATATTAATTGATATTAGAAGACCCAGCCCTCTGTGATCTGTGGTTGGCACCATTTGCATAGTCCCAAACTACGTAAAAGTAGAGTTATTAAGGTCAGCACAAGCAAGCAACCAACTGAGTATGTGTCCATTCATTTTTCTCTGCTCTTAACTGTGGATGTCACTATTTGAATTGCAGACCAAGATTGGCTGGTCTCCTCTCTACTGGAAGGTCCTGTGTTCAGTGTTTGGCTCAGGTTGCTTAAACCATCAACAGCTCTGGACAACAGCAATACCTTTGTTCCACTTTCAGCAACAGCACAGTAGACTTGGGGTTTTCCATCATGGACATAATAGAATTACCCACAATCATGGAGTAGAATTGTAAGCCCAATAAAGCCATCCTTTCCTAAGTTGCCTTTGGTCAAGATATTTTACTGAGGCAACAGAAATAAAACTAGGGAACTAGTTTGTAGACTCAGCTCAGTGGTAGTACTCTTGCCCAGCAAAGTCCTGGCCCCATCTCCAGCACTGCAGCAAAATAAATTTCAAATATTGGCAACTCCATGGGCTGTGCAAGTTCTGCTTTGATGGTCTTACTATAGTCTCAATCGCCATGTAACTTCGTAGAGCTTCTTTTTCTTGTATTATGATCTTTTGTTGATAAAGCCATTCATACATTCATTCAACAATGGTTGCTGGGGAAATGAAACGTGCCAAGGTGCAGAGCTCAAATCTGAGTGCTGAATAAGAATTACCCAGGTAAGAGATAGAGGAGAGCATGTTCTCGTGGATGTTAGCAGGGAGTGCTGCTAGGTGGACTCTCGGAGAGTATGACCACAATAGAGGAAAGTACAATGGCTAGGGATGGATGACACACCTATCTGCCTTCTTCTGTAAGTTTTTTTTAAGCAGAAGGAAGCTTTACTCTGTGCCTCTGGTGCAGCAGAGCAAGACACAGAGTGGACATTCAATGAAGGTTTGTTGAACTAACAGATGAAGGACCAGATTTTATCTTTCCCTATGACTTTTATTTGATGCCAGAGACACAGGAGACAATTTATGCTTAATTTTGTATCCATTCATTTCATGCCAGCATATAGTAAATGCCTTTCATTATTAATTCAAGCTTTGTATTTCCTCACACTAGTAATTCAGTGCTGCATTGGTATCAGCACATTAGTGCAATGTCAGAAGTGGGCAATCACTCAGGTGTCATTGGTTTATTTATCTTTAAAGCTCATTAACCAGCAAATATATAGCCTGCCTTTCTATTTTATCCTGATGCCACATCTTCAGAAATCAGCTCTCTGACACATCCTAATATAAGAATTTTTAGCAAAATGAAGCAAAATAACCTTCCAGTTGTGATGTGGGAAACCAGAGGCAGCCGTCCCCTCCAGACCATCTCATCAAAAAAAAGGCCCATTTTTGGGTAATTGAAGTATCAAATGAAAAAAGGCTATGTGCTTAAATGAATTGTGTGCAGCAGCCTGGGCCCCACTGGGAGCCTCTACACATGTGGCATCAGGAAGAGAACCTCTTGGTGAGGGCATGGCTGGAATCACTGGGCTTTGGTGCTTTAAATGCATGGCATTGCTTCTTTGGACAGTTCTGAAAATCCTCTCCCACTATCAGACAGCAATGTCTTTCCTTTGATTCAGTACCACAGTTAAGCTGAATTTTAATCACCTCCTTAATGCTTAACTTCACAGAGAGGCAGACTGAGTATTAGGGATATCTCTCTGATGTTTTCAGTGAACCAGAGGCTCAGACTTCCTGTCATCTTCAGCCAAGGACAAACTGTAATTGGCTAGACCCGCAAATTGCTTTTCTTATTGGAAGCTGCCATTGGCACATTAGATTGGAAATAAAACCCTGACTGCCTGGATATCGTGTGGTTCTTCGCCATGCAGCTGTAAGTGAAAGGTTGTTTCTCTAAACTAATTTTTATAGAGATAATTTAGTTTGTGATGCTGAAGGATATAAATTTGGTCGATTCCTGGGGATGGTTCAGCTGTCAGTGTTTTTCCCCTGAATTCTTGCAGTTACCACTTTCTTCCCTCCTTAGATGTGTGATGGCACATCCATCCCGTTAGGAGCATCCTCAGTGGATATAAATGAACAGTCTCCTTAAGAGGAAAGTGAGAGCTGAAAGGAGGAATGTGCCATCATCACAAACAGTGTTCTCTGATGACAGACAGGGGACTTCATATTGTAACTATCAATCACGGTGGGGCCATGTCTGTCTGCTGCTCAGTTTTAGGCTAGATACACTTCCATGTGTCTGCAAGGCTTATTTCCAGGGATTATAGATGGTTGGCTCTATGCTCCATTTTAGTGCAGGCTTCAGGCAACTAGAGTCTCTTCACTAGCCTGCATGAAAGACATTCCAAACTATTTTCTAATTAACAAGTGAAACATTGCAAGTCTCTGATGCAGAGTAAACCATTCTTTAGGTGTGACCAGCCATTCCTAGATAAAGCAGTGGCTAAATTTCTTACACTGGAGATGGGAAAACTTGAGTATCTGTGTTATGTAGTCCTATTGATTTTCAGAACCCCTTACTCCTCCACAGCCATAGCAGAGATAAATATTGTGAGTGGCACCACAGCTAAGCATGCAGCAGCAATTGGGAGCAGATTTTCTTTTTTTTTTTTTTTTTTTTCCAGAGCTGAGGACCGAACCCAGGGCCTTGCGCTTGCTAGGCAAGCGCTCTACCACTGAGCTAAATCCCCAACCCCAAGGAGCAGATTTTCTAAAAAGGTTAAATTCAATGGAAATACCAAAGTCAGGCAAGGTTGTCCATATCTATAATCCTAGGACGGAGGAGGTTGAGACAGGGAGATGCTGCTAATTCGAGGTCAATCTTGGCTACAGAATGAAAGCCTGTCTCAACAAAACATTAAAAACTAAATACAGATAAAATTGTGTGGCTAATGAACATTTCCCAAGACACTTGGTATTCACCAAAATCTAAAAAGAATTCTATCTTCATACAGATATGGAGAAATAAGTTCAACCATACCACACAGTTCTGTTCTCTCTGTGTCCTCTCAACCAGTGGGCTTTGCAGTCAGTCTGCTGTGGTTTGAGTTCAGGGTCATTAGTTCCAACTGTGGTTTTGAGTGAGACAAGTTGCTTTAGAATTAACCTGGGGGTGACAATAGACTCTATTGCATTTTGAGAAGAATGAAATAGTAGCTGTTAAATGCTTAGCACACAGTACCTGCATATGGCAAAGACTCAGTAACAGTAGCTTTCTTTGATGTTGAAATTTATGTATACAGAGAAATTGGAGTTTGGCTGACACTATCAGTGTTCCTCAGGTCCAGAGTGCCATCTGATGTTCTGGTATTTGACAGGTGTTGGGTGGACCATTGCTCTTCATGACAGTATCTGCAGTGTGTAGGAGGGTGAGAAAGCCTGCCTGTGAAAAGATGTTTCACAAGACAACCATGAGAGGATACCTGTGTGTGTTGGTGGGGGGAGTTAAATTCCTGTACTACAGTGGCTCTCAACCTTCCTAATGCTGCTACCCTTTAACACATGGTCCTCATGTTGTGGTGACCCCCAACCATAAAATTATTTCTTTGCAACTTTATAACTGAAATTTTGCTTCTGTTAGGAATCAAAATGTAAATATTTGATATGCAGGATATCTGATATGTGACCCTGCGAAAAAGATATTCACCCTCCAAAGGGATGTGACCTATAAGTTGAGAGTCACTGCTGTAAAATGTGAAATGGGATGTAGAACATCTTGTGGTAGAGGATAGATTGTTTTAGTTAGGGCTAGATACTATTGAATCATATGAGATAGGAAATTATTAATCTCTGAGGAGAAAAGCAGATATTTTAAATCTCCTTACTAGGTACAAAAAGGGCTATGGGGGGGGGGTGGCTCAGGCTTTCCTAAAAGGTATGAGGCTCTCTGAGTTTGAGCCTCAGCAGCACATAAACCAGGTATGGTGGTATATGTCTACAATATCAGTACTCTGGAGATGGAGACAGGAGGATCAGAAGTTCATGATCATCCTTGATTATATATTGAGTTTCATGCCATCCAGGACTACATAAGACACTAGTCTCAAGAAAATCATTTGATGTGGAGCTAGAGAAAAGCACAGCAATATCACTGTTGACTAGCCTGGCTGATGGAGGGAGAATGCAGCTTTGCCTTTGAATCACTGATGTTGGCATGGAGCCTAGATGCTCAGTAAATGTGGACTAATGAATGAAAAAAAATGAATAAAGGGACCCAAGAGATACGAATTTCATGAATCAGATGAAGGAATCAAATTTTTACCTATTCTGTCATCATCTTTAAGGAATCTAGATAGAAGTAAGGCTTTCTGTTTCCAGTGCTTATATTTTCTTGGAGAGCTGATAACTCTGATTGTGTACTTAGAGATGCTCTTTTGACTTGGAGGCCTTTGTGGTAACTCTGGTTAAGCTGTACCTTATCCAACATGCGGGTATTTCTCTGTGGTGGTGGTTAATTTCAAGCTACTGCTGCTACTGATCCTTGCATAATTCCCCAGGATCCTCAATATATTTTCCTAGTAAATAGTAATTCTAGGCATGGATGCTTCATTCTGATGAAGACACAGAAATACTGAATTTCTGAATTGTGGATCAGAGTTATTACAGTGCAGGAGAGAAGTCACAGGCAGGGTGCCAGCACTTGAGAGAAGCAATTTCAGGAGGTGCCTTTTGATACTGATGGTAATTCTGAACCCAGGAATCAGTGCTTCCATGGTCAGTGTCAAGGGGACAGTTAAGGAAGTATTTTTATACATAAACATCTTAAATTGCCTGAGTCTGCCTCCTTAATGATGAACCAATGATATTAATGAACCAGTCTGAAACTGCACAGTCTTTTCTGACTCTTGGGAAGTTTCCATATCCTCTAGAGATGGATGTTTGTATGGAGGTTTAAGATACTAATGAGCGACATTTCAAACAGAGTATTCTGATAGGGGTCACAGAAGTAACCAAGGCTCAATGCTGGTTTGAATGTGAGGGGTTCTCTATAGGTTTGGGTATTTGAACTCTTGTGCTGCCCTCTTCCACACGGTAGTTTTGCTTGGGAAGGCTGTAGAATCTTTAGGAGGTAGAGACTTTGGTAGAAGAAGCGACTGGCTAGGGTGGGTCTTGATGCCTTATAGGCTGGTTCCACCTCCACTAGTTTTCTGCTTACTGAGTGTGGATACACTGTGACTGTGGCCATCAAGCCTTCTGTTCTTTCCCTATGTGTTCTCTTCACTCCCACGATGGTCCCATCATTCTGGAACTGTTAGCCTACGTAACAAACCCTTTGTCCCTGTATTTGCTTTTTGTCAGAGTGTTGTATTGCAGTAATGAGAAAGTAACTAATAAAACATGTGTAATGTACAATGGAATAAAACATCATGTTGTAGATGAGATGAAACCTTTCCATGTATTTTTCTTTATGAATTCTTGAAGCTTGGCTCTCTAGGCCTTTTTAAGTTAGACTAAAATGTAACCATTACTTTCGTTAACTGAAACTGGCCCAATAATTCAGAGATCAAGAACAATGAGTATTTTTTTTTTTAATGAGGATGATCACATTTGAAACCTGCAATTTACCATTCCTCTTTTTTATGATAATGAATATTCATATTTATGCAATGCTTCTGGAGATGTGAAGGCCTGTCTATATAAAACTGCACTCCACAATTTGCACCATTCTCTCCTTATAAAATGAAAGAGGTAGATGACAAGATTACTGTGCCCTTAGCTCTGACACCCTCGGGGCCTAAGGTATCCTGCACCATGAATCTTCACTTCTAGGATTATTTTTAAGAAAAGATGTCCACAAGAAGGAAAATGTGAGTTGACAAAATGACTATTTATTTCTTGTTGGTGTGACAAAGCACTGACAGAAACAACTTAAAGAAAGTTTATTATTTATTTATTATTTATTAAGGGAAGGTTTCAAAGGGACTTGTCTATCAAGGTGAGAAGGGAATGGGGAGTCTGTGGAAGAGGGAGCATGAGGTGCCATCTGGTTCCCACAGTGGCAGACAGAGAAGAAAGAGAACCGAGAGCTAGAAGCCCTGAACTAGAATGGCTGTGACCTTCAAAGGCCCTCTCCCAGCAGCTTATTGTCACAAACCAGACCCCACCTCACAGACGCTCCATAGCTTTCAGAGAAGTATCACAAACTGTGGACCAAGCATTCGAAACATGAGCTGTGAGGGACTCAGGCCATAATACAACCAAATACTCATTTTTTAAAAGCCAATGGATCTGTAACTGCTTGATTGGTGGAGTATGATTAAATCTACATCCTTATTAAGTGTGTGCTTTCTGTTATCCCTGATGCAATGGACAGATTATTGGCAATTGTGATTGTCCAGGAGCACTGACACAGTTGGAAGATGTAGAAGGAATACCATGAAAATCTCTGTCTATTCACCCTCGAGCTCCACATCTCCATCCTCACCATGTAGCTCCTTGACTGGCTCAGAATGAAGAACATTGGGCTTCACCTATATCTGGTTTACAGAGTTGCCCCATGAGATTCAAATCACTCAGTCATAAAACCTGAAGTTTGTAAGTTAGTAGAGAGATCATCTGTTGTGATATTTTGAATGTCCCAGACTTTCAGTGTAGTCACAGAATATGGATCAAGAATCTAGACGCGAAAGCATCTTAACAAACAGACATTCTTTTAAAATGAGTCTTGTAGGCAGCCGCCATCCCAAGATGGCACCTGCTCAGCACTGTGCGTAAACAAGTGCCGCCATTCCAAGATGGGCTGGCCTCCTGCATGGCCAGCTCAGCTAAACTGGTAAACAAATCCTTTGCGCATGCGCCTGGCCCCTCCTGAGCGGGCTTATGCTAATGAGTTATTGGCAGCTAACTATCCTGAGATACCGTGTCACCCAGCCTGCCTGGGCAGATATATAAGCAGCTTGTTTCCGCTGCTGGGGGGGGGGGGACAGGGCAGGGGCGGGGGGGGGGGGCGCTGTCCATAAGTCAAGATTGTTCCTGGCAATAAAGCTGACTGAGAAGGATCGACCGTGTCGTGTCTTAATTGGTGGTCAAGGCGGACACAACAGAGTCTGTGCCTCTTTGGACTAGAACTCTATTGTTAACCAGTATGCCACAGATGGTGAGAGTGTGCAATCCAATGCTTGAGGGAGCCACCTTGTATCCTTCTCCCACAGAGGGATTGGGTAATGGCCAAGTGTGGAGAGAATGATGTTTACCACTCTGACCACGTGATGCTCTAGTCAAATCCTAGGAAATGCTGGACTTGAACTGTGTAGAGAGATGTACTGAAAAATTTGCTACTGGTTTTTCCTGAAAATTCATCAATTATCAAGCTGTTAAGAGTGACATTTTAAGTTAGGAGAACAAGGGCAAAAATTCTGCTGTCCAGATATTGATTTCATTTTAAATGGCAACGTTTAAAAATTAATGAGAGATGATATACACTGCAAAGGAAGCCTAAACCCAAGTATCTCAGTTGACAGAAATAATGTAGACTACTTTCAGTTTTGGAGACTTGGTTGTAAGTAAGCTCTAGATAATGTATAGCTGGAAAGTCTTGGCAAGTTTTCCTAAGTGAGCAAATATGTGCATGCATTTTAATGTGATTGAATGTAAGCACAAACATCCACAAGATGGGAAAAATACAACAGATGTGACTGATAATCATGCTTCCCTTTTCTTGTTGAAAAAATACAATTGCATAAGATTAAACAGAATCCAAATCTGTCTTGCTTTTATAAAGGAGAAGAATTTGCAATTATTTATAAAGATTATAAAGATGTCCACGTCAAAGTGTAGTCAAACATGACAGCCATTAAATGCTTGGATGGAAGATGACTGTTAATTACACAGGATATTAGATACAGTTGGATTGAGAAGGATTATTGGCCAAGTCAACATAATTATTCTCAAGGCTTGATTCATGCTATACTGGTGAATGTAATCCAATTGTACATTTTCCACTACACATGGACTTTAGGTTTAGACTTTCCTGACTGGGCCCATGATCAGTAACTATGTCTCTTCTAATGGCCCCAGAGGCTTAGGGAGTGCGAGCTGTCAGACAGGTCACTGGTGCTTAAGAACCATTCCCAGAAGCCCCCGCCCCGTCCCCAAGTTAACACACTGACTGTGTAGAAATAAGCAATATAAGAAAAGCAAGGGTACATAGAATTTGGGAGTTGTGCCAGGATTGGGACTTGAGCTTAGTGGTGTGTGTTCTCTTTTTTAGAAAAGACTGGCAAGAAGGAAGCACAGTTCTGGAAGCTCTGGATGTTATGGGGTACTGAATGCTAAGAGGCCACAGGGTAGTTCTTATCAGGATATTATCACTCAGTACCAGGCACTGTACTTGTTTAGTGGCTGTTTTCTTATGTTCCTTTCCCAGGCATTGAAAGTTTAGAAATGTTAGTTAAGATTGCATGGTTGGAACGTGAACTTACGGTGGTTCACCGTGTGAGCTACTTTTCTCTTTCTGTGGTGAGCTGGAGACATACATCCTCGTGCCAGGTACTGCTCCTCTAAGTCAGAAAAGTCATGGTGCCAAAGACAGAGAGGGTCTTTGTCTAAGGCTCAGCCACCAGTCATTCAACATATAGAGAGGCTACATTACTATAGTTCAGAAGCACAGAAAAACAAGATGGCAGCTTAGAAGTATTCAAACATCGTTAGTCATCAGGAAAATGTAAATCAAAATGACTCTAAGACTTCATCTCACGCCTGTCAGAAGATAAAAAACTCAAGTGACTCAAAACCACATGCTAGTGAGGATGTGGAGCAAGGGGAACACTCCTCCATTACTGGGGAGTGCAAACTGGTACAACTTCGTTGGACATCGATTTGGCATTTTCTCAGAAAACTGGAAGTAGTTGTACCATAAGATGCAGCTATACCATTCTTGGGCATATACCCAAAAGATGCATCACCATACCACAAGGATACCTGTTCAACTATGTTCATTGAAGCTTTATTCATAATAGCCAGAAACTGGAAACAACCTAGATGTCCCTCAACTGAAAAATAGATAAAGAAAATGTGGTACATCTGCACAATGGAACACTATTCAGCATTTAAAGCAAAAGCATTATGAAATTTTGCCTTTCAAATGGATGGAATTGGATATTATTATAAATGTTATCCTGAGTAAGGAACCCAAACTCAGAAAGTACAAAAGTGGACATTAGTCATAAGGTACAGGATAACAATTCTAAAATTCACAGATCCAAAAGATTAAGTAATAAAGAGGGCCCAAGGCAGGATATGTGAATCTCACTCAGAAGGGGAGAATCTCAGTCATTGGTGGTGGACGGAGGGAGGGAGCTAGGTGGGAGAGGGCTGAGGAGGAGAACTGGGATGGTGATTGGGGTGTGGGGTCGGAGTGTAGGATCAGAGTGTGGGAGAGGGCTGGGAGTGAAAATAGTAATCGATGAGGGGCATCTGGGAGTAACTAGAGACCTGGAATGGGGGAGGGAGGTTCCAGGGACTCTATGGGGTGACCCTAACTGAGAGTCCTAACAGCTGGGGATATGGAAATAGAAGTGTCTACCTCCTATAGCCAGGTGGGACTTCCAGTGGAGGGAGTAAGTCATCAACTCACCCACAAAACCTTCAACCCAAATGTGCCTGCCTATAAGATGCTCAGGGATAAAGATGGTACAGAGAATGACTGGCCCAACTTGAAACACAATCCCTTGTAAGAAAGCCAATCCATGACATGATTAATGATACTTTGCTATGCATATAGACAGGAGCCTAGTATAACTGTCTCCTGAAGGCAGATGCAGAGACCCACAGCCGAACATCAGGTGGTGCTCAGGGAATTTTGTGAAATAGTGGGAGACAGAATTGAGTGAGATGGAGGGATCAATGACACCACAGAATGCTTACAGAGTCAACTAACCTGGGTCCATGGGGGTTATGGAGGAAGAATGGGAGGGAGTAATGGAGGAGGAATTTATAAGGATGGTCTTGGAGGAGAGGAGGAATGGGAGGGTACTATCTGGATGTAAAGTGAATCAATCAATCAATCAATCAATCAATCAATCAATCAATCAAATAAGTCCATTTTAAAGTGAAACCACCTGTGTTAGGTTTATCTTTTGGCCCAAGGCTGACACCTTGTGGAAGTCATTGGTAATTGTGAGCTTATTCTTGGTCTCTACATGGTTAAATCCCAGTCAGTGAAGGAAACTGTACTGGCAATTTAAGTAACAGAAAAACAAGCAAAGCAAAGGAACAGTTAACTGAATTTTTAAGCCATAGGGGAACTTATTTCAAATTTAATTTAATTTCAACACAATAATGACAGGGTACCCCACCTGTAACTAATGGCTGCTTGAACGCTTGGAAACTAGACATTATTGAAGTTGGAGTTTTCCATTCTGGAGCTGGCAGTCATTGCGGGGCTAAGCTGGGCTTGTGGTTAAGGAAGATCACTTCAGATGGAGACTACAGGCACTCAGCTGCCTCTCTTTCATTTCTTCCCTCTCCTAGCTCTATGGTTTTATAATACTGACCTGCAGCTGCTTACGAGCAAACAAACACTTCCACACATCCAGGCCTTGGTCTGGCTTGTCCTCCATGCTAATTTACATTGAAACAGTCTCTTGCTAATTCTTCCTAAGGTCTGCCCGTCTTCTGAGACAAGGTGCACATATAACAACCTCCTGTTCACCCAGCACCAACGCCGTTCTTATATCCAAACAACAAAACCAAAGATGCGTGTTTACCTGGGGTTCATAATGATCGCAGAGCGGGAGGCAGCAGACTCTAGCAAACGTGGAGGCAGGCAAGGGAAGGAGACTGCATTCAACTTTGGTCAGGGTTGTGGATGGGTCCTGTAGTAGTTTTAAGTTTCTGGGCAGTTTCTCTAAAAGGGAAAGGAATGTCTCAGCTCAGGAGTTATCTATAAGTCAGCAAATAGGAAGTGACTTGGTGTGCTTTGAGAAGCCAGATTACTTCCTGGTACATCTGTGGAAGCAGCAGGGAGAGGACATGCCTGAGACTCCACAGACACTTCAGAGTGCCCTGAACCAGTGGTTCTTGACAACAAATGTGAAGAATAGAGACTTTGTCACCTGACCACACCATGGTCCCTCCTGAGGTGGTCTTGTTCCCACTCACACCATAAACAGGTGTCCCTTTTAATCTGTCAACTAACAAACACATTTCTCACATTTTGTGCTATTGTGGAAGGTTTTGCTCTTTGAAAACAGTCTTCCAGTTTAAAGCTGAAGTATAGCCCAGTTTCCCTGAGTAAAAGAAGGCAGAGGCTGATGGCTTGCCTTGTACTTCTGAGACATAACTGTAAGAAATAAGTTTCTATTTTTTGTATGCTATCCCATGTGTTTGTTGGTATTGTTATTTTTTTTGTATCTTATCCCATGTGTGTGTTAGTATTATTTGACAGTTTAACACATCGTAAAATCACTAGGAAGGGAGTCTAAATGAGGGATTGTGTACATCACATTAGCTCATGGATATAAGCTAATCTAAGGGAGATTGTCTAGATTATGTTAATGGAGGAAGGATGATCTATAAATGGTGGGCGGCACTATTTTCTAGGCTGGGGATCCTGGATTGTATGAAGCAAGATGAACACTAGCATGCACTCCTTGATTCAGTTCACAGATTTCTGCTTTTCTTTCTTTTTTGTTTTATTGGATATTTTATTTACATTTCAGATGTCTCCCCTTACCCCATTTCCCCCTCCCTCCCAGGAACCCCCTATCCCATCCCCCCTCCTACTGCTTCTATGAGGGTGTACCCAAACTACCCCCATTACACCTCCCCACCCTCAAATTCCCCCCCCCCCCCACAGCTTCAGTTTAATAGTTAGCTGTGAGCATCCGCCTCTGAATATGTCAGACTCTTGCAGACCTCTAAGGAGACAGCTATGTCAGGCTCCTGTCAGCATGTACCTCCTGACATCCACATCAGCATCTACCTTTGGTGACTGCACATGGAATGGATACCCAGATGGAAAGGTCTGTAGACGGCCCCTCCTTCAGTTTCTGTCCTGCACTTTGTATCCATATTTGCTCCCTTGAGTATTTCGTTACACCTTCTAAGAAGGACGGAAGCCCCCCCCCCCAACTTGGTCTTCCTTCTTCATGAGCTTTATGTGGTCTGTGAGTTGAATCATTTCAAGCTTCTGGGCTAAAATCCAATAATCAGTGAGTGAATACCATGTGTGTTCTTTTGTGATTGGGTTACTTCACTCAGGATGATATTTTCTAGTTCTATCCATTTACCTAAGAATTTCTCAAATTCATTGTTTTTAATAGCTGAGTAATATTCCATTGTGTAAATGTACCATATTTTTTGTATCCATTCCTCTGTTGAAGGACATCTGGGTTCTTTCCAGCTTCTGGCTATTATAAATAAAGCTGCTATGAACATAGTGGAGCATATGTCCTTGTTATATGTTAGAGCATCTTCTGGGTATATGCCCAGGAGTGATATAGCTGAGTCCTCAGGTAATGCTATGCCCAATTTTCTGAGGAACCACCAAACTATTTTCCATAGTGGTTGCACCATCTTGCAATCCCACCAACAATGGAGGAGTGTTCCTCTTTCTCCACATCCTCGACAGCATCTACTATTACCTGAGTTTTTGATCTTAGCCATTCTGACTGGTGTGAGGTGGAATCTCAGGGTTGTTTTGATTTGCATTTTCCTGATGACTAAGGATGCTGAACATTTCTTTAGGTGCTTCTTGGCCATTCGCATTTCCTCAGTTGAGAATTCTTTGTTTAGCTCGATACCCCATTTTTTAATAGGGTTATTTGGTTGTCTAGAGCCTAATTTCTTGATTTCTCTGTATATATTGGATATTAGTCCTCTATCAGATGTGGGATTGGTAAAGATCTTCTCCCAATCTGTTGGTTGTCATTTTGTCCTATTGACAGTGTCCTTTGCTTTACAGAAACTTTGCAATTTTATGAAGTCCCATTTGTCAATTCTTGATCTTAGAGCATAAGCCATTGGTGTTCTGTTCAGGAACTTTTCCCCTGTGCCTAGGTATTCCAGAGTCTTCCCCACCTTCTCTTCTATTAGTTTCAGTGTGTCTGGTTTTATGTGAAGGTCCTTTATCCACTTGGACTTGAGCTTTGTACAAGGAGATAAGAATGGATCAATTTGCATTCTTCTACATGTTGTCATCCAGTTGAACCAGCACCATTTATTGAAAATGCTGTCCTTGTTCCACTGGATGGTTTTAGCTCCTTCGTCAAAGATCAAATGACCATAGGTGTGTGGGTTCATTTCTGGGTCTTCAACTCTATTCTACTGATCTTCCTGCCTGTCTCTGTACCAACACCATGCAGTTTTTATTACTATTGCTCTGTAGTACAGCTTGAGGTCAGGGATGGTGATTCCTCCAGAAGTTCTTTTATTGTTGAGAATAGTTTTCACTATCCTGGGTTTTTTGTTATTCCAAATAAATATGAGAATTTCTCTTTCTAACTCTGTGAAGAATTGAGTTGGTATTTTAATGGGGATTGCATTGAATCTGTAGATTGCTTTTGGCAAGACGGCCATTTTTACTATATTAATCCTGATGATCCATGATCCATGGAGATCTTTCCATGTTCTGAGATCTTTGATTTCTTTCTTCAGAGACTTGAAGATCTCGTCATATAGATCTTTCACTAGCTTGGTTAGATTCACACCGATGTATTTTATACTATTTGTGACTACAGTGAAGGGTGTCATTTCCCTAATTTCTTTTTCAGCCTGTTTATCTTTCATGTAGAGGAAGGCTACTGATTTGTTTGAGTTGATTTTATAAACTGCCACCTTGCTGAAGTTGTTTATCAGGTTTAGGAGTTCTCTGGTGGAAGTTCTGGGGTCACTTAAGTATACTATCATATCATCTGCAAATACTGATATTTTGACTTCTTCCTTTCCTATTTGTATCCTTTTGACTTCTTTTTGTTGTCTAATTGCTCTGGCTAGGACTTCCAGTACTATATTGAATAGGTAGGGAGAGAGTGAGCAGCCTTGTCTAGTCCCTGATCTTAGTGGGATTGCTTCAAGTTTCTCTCCATTTAGTTTGATGTTGGCTACTGACTTGCTGTATATTGCTTTTACTATGTTTAGGTATGGGCCTTGAATTCCTGATCTTTCCAAGACTTTTACCATGAAGGGATGTTGAATTTTGCAAAATGCTGTGTCAGCATCTAGTGAGATGATCATGTTTTTTTTTTTTCTTTGAGTTTGTTTATACAGTGGATTACATTGATGAATTTCCGAATATTGAACCATCCCTGCTTTCCTGGGATAAAGCCTACTTGATCATGATGGATGAATGTTTTGATGTGTTATTGGATTCAGTTTGCTGGAATTTTATTAAGTATTTTTGCATTGATATTCATAAGGGAGATTTGTCTGAAGTTCTCTTTCTTTGTTAGGTCTTTATGAGGTTTATGTATGAGTGTGATTGTAGCTTCATAGAACGAATTGGGTAGCGTTCCTTCTGTTTCTATTTTGTGGAATAGTTTGAAGAGAATTGGTATTAGGTCTTCCTTGAAGGTCTGATAGAATTCTGCACTAAAACCATCTGGTCCTGGGCTTTTTTGGTGGGGAGACTTTTAATGACTGCTGCTATTTCTTTAGGGGTTATGGGACTGTTTAGATGGTTTATTTGCTCCTCATTTAACTTTGGTACCTGGTATCTGTCTAGAAAATTGTCCATTTCGTCCATATTTTCCAGTTTTGTTGAGTAGAGGCCTTTGTAGTAGGATCTGATGATTTTTTGAATTTCCTCAGTTTCTGTTGTTATGTCTCCCTTTTCAGATCTGATTTTATTAATTTGGATACTGTCTCTGTGCCCTGTGGTTAATCTGGCTAAGGGTTTATCTATCTTGTTGATTTTCTCAAAGAACCAACTCCTGGTTTTGCTGATATTTTGTATAGTTCTTTCTTTTTCTTCTTGGTTGATTTCAGCCTGAGTTTAATTATTTCCTGATGCCTACTCCTCTTGGGTGTATGTGCTTCTTTTTGTTCTAGAGCTTTTAGGTGTGCTGTCAAGTTGTTAATGTGTGCTCTCTCCAATTTCTTTTTGTAGGCAGTCAGAGCTATGAGTTTTCCTCTTAGCATGCTTTCATTGAGTCCCACAATTTCTGGTATGATGTGTCCACATTTTCATTAAATTCTAAGAAGTCTTTAATTTCTTTCTTTATTTCTTCCTTGACTAAGTCATCATTGAGTAGAGCATTGTTCAGTTTCCACATGCATGTGGGTTTTCCATTGGTTTTGTCATTATTAAAGACCAGCCTTAGTCTGTGGTGATCTAACAGGATGCAAGGGATTATTTAATCTTTTTGTATCTGTTGAGGCCTGTTTTGTGACCAATTATATGGTCTATTTTGGAGACGGTACCTTGAGGTGCTGAGAAAAAGGTATATTCTTTGCTTTAGGATGAAATGTTCTGTAGATATCTGTTAAATCTATTTGGTTCATAAATTCTGTTAATTTCAATGTGTCTTTGTTTAGTTTCTGTTTCCATGATCTGTTCATTGCAGAGAGTAGGGTGTTAAAAATCCCCCACTATTATTATGTGAGGTGCAATGTGTGCTTTGAGCTTTAGTAAAGTTTCTTTTATGTATGTAGGTGCCTTTGCATTTGGAGCACAAATGTTCAGAATTGAGAGTTCATCTTGGTAGATTTTTCCTTTGATGAGTATGAAGTGTCCTTCCTTATCTTTTTTTTGATTACTATTGGTTGAAAATCGATTTTATTTGATATTAGAATGGCTACTCCAGCTTGTTTCTTGGGACCATTTGCCTCGAAAATTATTTTCCATCCTTTTACTGTGAGGTAGTGTCTGTCTTTGTCACTGAGGTGCGTTTCTTGTATGCAGCAAAATTCTGGGTCCTGTTTATGTATCCAGTCTGATAGTCTACGTCTTTTTATTGGAGAATTGAGTCCATTGATGTTAAGAGATATTAAGGAAAAATGATTGTTGCTTCCTGTTATTTTTTTATTAGAGGTGGAATTATGTTTGTGTAGGTATTTTCTTTTGGAGTTGTTGGAAGATTACTTCCATGCGTTTTCTAGGTTGTAGTTTCCTTCCTTGTGTTGGCGTTTTCCATCAATTATCCTTTGAAGTGCTGGATTTGTGGGAAGATATTGTGCAAATTTGGTTTTGTCATGGAATATCTTGGTTTCTCCATCTATTGTGATTGAGAGTTTTGCTGTGTATAGCCGTCTAGGCTGGCATTTGTGTTCCCTTAGGGTCTGTATGATATCAGTTCAGGATCTTCTGGCTTTTATAGTCTCTGGTGAGAAGTCTTGTGTAATTTTTATAGGTCTGCCTTTATATATTACTTTACCTTTTTCCCTTACTGCTTTTAGTATTTTTTCTTTGTTTTGTGCATTTGATGTTTTGATTATTATGTGATGGGAGGTATTTCTTTTCTGGTCTAGTGTATTTGGTATTCTGTAGGCTTCTTGTATGTTTATGGGCATCTCGTTCTTTAGGTTAGGGAAAATTTCCTCTATAATTTTGTTGAAGATATTTACTGGCCCTTTAAATTGGGAATTGTCAGGGGCAGCCCTGCTTACACTGAAGGCTAAAATCAGCAATAGGCCTAACATACATGCCTGCTAGCACCAAGTCTTGGGTCTCTATGGAAAAACACTGAAACGGATGCCTAGAAGCTATTGTAAACAAGCAGCTTTGGTGGAGGGCTGCCAAACTTGAGTAGTCATAGACCTTGTAGATAGGTAACCTTGGTGGATAGTACCAACTTAGATAAATACAAGTGAATCATAGGTGGAGTCATAGTGGTCTGTCTCCTGAACCTTCACCCAGCTGACCCTCTGTTCTGGAAGATATCTGTACTCCCCCTGAACACCTACTCTCCTGTGTCATCCCCTTCCCCACATCCTGCCTTTTTGTGTATATAACCTGTGTGTAAAAAAGTAAAAATTTGCTGGGCGGTGATGGTGCACACCTTTAATCCCAGCACTTGGGAGGCAGAGGCAGGCGGATTTCTGAGTTCGAGGCCAGCTTGGTCTACAGAGTGAATTCCAGGACAGCCAGGACTACATAGAGAAACCCTGTCTCAAAAAAAAAAAAACAAAAACAAAAACAAAAACAAAACAAAACAAAACAAAAACAAAAAACAAAACAAACAAACAATCAAACAAAAAACCAAGCCGTGTTCCTTGTGTTTCCCGTTTCTCTTCATTCACTCTTAGGTAATCTCTCCGGACCCTGTTTAATGTCCTACTGGCCAGGACAGGAATCTTTACTCTCATCTATACCTATTATCCTTAGGTTTGGTCTTCTTATTGTATCCTGGATTTCCTGGATGTTCTGGGTTAGGAGCTTTTTGCATTTTGCATTTTTTTGACAGTTGTGTCAATGTTTTCCATGCTATCTTCTGCACATGAGATTCTCTCTTCTATCTCTTGTATTCTGTTGGTTTTCTATCTGCAAGGTAGTCTCCCTTTGAAATTTCTTTATTTGTTTCTATTTCCATTTTTAGATCCTGGATGGTTTTGTTCAATTCCTTCCCCTGTTTGGTTGTGTTTTCTTGCAATTCTTTAAGGGATTTTTGTGTTTCCTCTTTAAGGGCTTCTACCTGTTTACCTGCGTTCTCCTGTACTTCTTTAAGGGAGTTACTTATGTCCTTCTTAAAATCCTCTATCATCATCATGAGAAGTGATTTTAATTCTGATTCCTGTTTTTCCTGTGTGATGAGGTATCCAGGGCTTGCTATCTTGGGAGAACTGGGTTCTGATGATGCCAAGTAACTTTGGTTTCTGTTGCTTGTGTTCTTGCGCTTGCCTTTCACCATCTGGTTGACTCTAGTGTTACCTGAACTCACTGTGTCTGACTGGGGTCTGTCTTTCCAGTTTATCTTGCTTGTGTCAGAACTCCTCAGAGTCCAGATGTCTCTGTGTTCCTGTGATCCTAAGCTCCTGGGTGGAAGAACTCCTGGGGCTCAGGCCACCTCAGGGATCCTGAAATCCTGTTGCTCTGAGAGCAGCAGCTCCTCTAGGATGGCTCAGGATAAGGTGTCTCCACAGAAGCAGACCAGCTAGGTGTCCACTGCTCTCAGTGCAGTGGCTCCTCTAGGATGGCTCAGGATCAGGTGTCTCCACAGGAGCAGACCAGCTCGGTGTCTGCCCCAGCCAAGAGGACCAGGCTCAGGGAGGAAGGGAAGTGGTATTCTGGAGGGGCAGGTTTTGGGTGCCTGATGGTTCCTGAGCCGCCCTGGCTCCCAGTTGTAACTCTGGGGCTTGAGGTAGTGGGTGAGGTGTCTTACCCTCTGCTCTGAGTGCAGTGGCTCCTCTAGGATGGCTCAGGATCAGGTGTTTCCACAGGAGCAGACCAGCTCAGTGTCTGCCCCAGCCAAAAGGACCCAGTTCGAACTCTGCTTTTCATCATAGATATAATATGACTAGCTGCTCCAAGTTTTCACTATCTTTACTCCTACAGGGATGGACCATAACCTGGACCATGGATGACACATTGAATAAACCCTTTCTCTCTTAAGTTGTTTGTCAGGGTGTTTTATCACAACAGAAGGTGAAGTTAAGACACGTAGCTCATGACATTTTGTTACAGAAACAGGGATAGACTAAGATGTTAAGTGAGGAATACAGGATGGACTACATGTCCAAAAGACCATGACCAACAACTGGGAGGGCAGTATACGAAGCCTAGCACTGGGCTCTGTATTTTGCAACTATGGCTTCTGGAAGGAGAATTATGCTTGAGGGAAAAAATGATTCAAATCACCTGATCCCCATCCACAAATCTTATAGGAGGATAGATGCTCTGAAAATAATGTTCCACAGACACCCTGCTCTTCTCCATTTTTTGTGTTGATGCTGAGTCTGGGCCAGCTGGAGAGTCTCACCGCTAAGAGATGTAGCCATCAGAGAGGAGCTGGATGCCAGGCTTTGTTTGGTTCCTAGGAACTGGAGAGAACCAGAAACTTGGTTATTAAGCTAACATCAGGAATCAGATCACATGCCAAGTTTCCCCTAGTATGTGCTGTTGGGATATATGCTTTTCCACATTTGGGAACCTTTAGAACTGTTCTTACAGCTTCTTTCCTGGTGGTTTCTCAGGATTATATTAGAGAAAAAGAAAATTAGCTGATTTTTTGAGATGGATTAAAATTAATTTATGTAACATTAATAATTCTAAAATCTAATGAACTGTCAAACCAAGAAGTTTTATTAAAGTCTGCATGTACCTTCCAATAGAAACTTTGGCTTTAAATTTCTTTCAAGTTTCCTCAGATGATCTGATTTTATGGGGAAGAGCTTTCTTTTAAAAATATTATGTTTTTATTAATTCTTTAAGAATTTTATCCAATATATTTTGATCACATTCAGCCTCTCACTACCCCCTCTAAGTCCCTCAAATTCATTCCCTACCTCTCCATCCAGTCGTAAAAACTAACACACTAAGTCCAACTTCTGTTGCATATGTACTCATGGGTGCGGGCCATCCCTTGGGTCATGGTCAGCATACCAGTGGTCATACCCTTAACAGAAGCTGATTCTCCCTCTCCTAGAAGCCACTAACTTTCAGTAGCTTCCCAATGGTGGGGTCCCATGAACTCCTTCCCATTCCACGGAGCAACGTTGACTGGCTTTGTTTTCTTTAGGTCTTTTGCAGGCATGACGGTTGCTTGTGAGCTCATTAGTGGAACAGCCCTGTCAAGTCCAGAAGACACTGTGTTGCTCCAGAGCTCCCTGATCCCTGGCTCCTACAAGCGTTCTGCTCCCTCTTCCCCAAGTTTTGGGGATGATAATATAGATATCCCATTTGTGGCTCAGATTTACACTGACACTTATTCTCTGTGATTTGACCAGTTATAAATTTCCACACTAGCCACTGTCCAAAGAAAGGGATCTGAGAGCTGCATTCATCTATAGGTAGAGAAATATGCATTTATAGGGAGATCTAAGGGAGTGTCCATTTATCATAATAGTAAGAGTAGGTTGCCCCTGAAGCCTGTAATCTCCCAAACCTTGGGTTTTGGGCTAGATTGACAGTGCCAGGCATGCATTTCCTACTGTGCAGGCCTTTAATCCAATCACAAAGCAGTTGGTTACCCTGCAACATTCCTGCCACTATTGCACCCATGGGCATGTCTTGTTGGGCTGGTTATTATTGTAGCTCACAGGATTCACAGCTGGATAGTACCTACAAGTACCATGGAAGCTAGCCAGCATGGAGAAAGCATCTTGGTTAGTACCAATTTGAGGTCTCCATGCCCTGTGATCAATGTATGTGGTGTCTTCAGCAATAGAGTACTAGCTTCAAGCTTTGGCGAGCAACATGAGCAATGGCAATTGGCTATACTGCTTTTAGGAGTCTTCTAAATATCCTACACCCCCAGATTCTCACAAATTAAAGCTTCTTAGAAGAGCATCATCTCTGTAGAGTAGCTCCAATTAAACTCATATGTGTATGTGTGTGTAGGTGTGCATGTAATATATTATAGCAGGTTTCCATGTCTTTTTCCAATATACTTAGTGTTAGCTATCTCTTTCCTTACTTCTCCTCTGTGCTGTCAGCCCATCCTTCTCCCCACTGTTACCTCCCTCAAAAGTCCTTGTTGGGTCTTTATTTAATGTAATAAACCACAGTTAAAGGTGTATTATTTTCACTTAGGACCCATAGCCATTTTTCCAGAAGAGATCTAGAGTGCCACATGTGGAGAAAAGAGGACATCTTTATAGTGTCTACCAATCCTGTAGGATGCTGTACAAGGGCAAAGAGAGTATCTTAATGGTGTCTACCAATACTCCTTTTCACAGGGCTTTTATAATCTCCAAAAGAGATGTCCAAGAATAGGCAAAAATGCATTTGTCAGAAGTCCCACCAAACCCAGGTCTCAGCAACTGAAAACCAGGGGAAATGTCTTTAACCTGTGAAGGTCTTCTTGCTGGTTTGTACCCAATTAAGCTATAATGACTTGAGAAGCCAAGGAGAGAGGCAATTAGACGTTTGAAAAGCAGTCTGTGTGCATGTGTGTGAAACCTGCATTTACTATACAAAAGAGTGCCTCAAATGACTTTTTGGAAAAGTGTCACATTCAAATGAATGTGACTATTGATAGCTTGCTCTAGTCTGTTCTGAGAGATGCAGGGTGACACTCTTCCAATGAGAGAGAGTGACCTTCTCAAGGTCTAGTAGAAGCAGCATACACTTTCATCTTGTCCCGAGGTGGCAAAGGGACAACCTGTTTGGTGAATGTGGTATGCAGAGGCTCTGAGCAGACTAGAGCCACAGAGAAGGAGCACGGGATGGGAAGGATGATAATGACACTAATCCCCAGTCACCTGCCTCCTCTCACATGTCAGAGCTCTGTCCTGATCAGACCAAGGAGGAAAGAAATTCAAGGGATATTGTCTATTTTCTAGATACCCGTTTCAGGCAGAACAGGAAGGACATAGAAGCAGGATGGAGATGCCCACATCTCTGAGCTCTTTAGGAACAAAAGCCATACCCGTAACCAGAAATGGTGTGGGGAATTGCCTTTTGTCAAGTGTCAATGGAGATAAACTAGAACTACATAAATATGAACTCTATTTGTATTTACCAATATACAGGGCCTAGACATCTCACTTTACACTGAGTTATATCCTGCTCCGTGCTCAGACCTAATGCTGGCTGTTTATAGCTACCTTCTCATATGCTTTTAAGTCTGTTCTTGCTATTCATTTTTATAATAGTTGATATAAAGTAGGTATATTATATTAATAGGTTGGAGATAGATAAATAGATATATAGATGAGTATGGAAAATGCCCTTGACGTTGCAGAACTTGAGAAGACCAGCCATCTATAAACTAGAACCCCTAGGATGCCAGAAACAGACTGAGTGCATATATGGCACACTTCAAATTAAGGAAAGTGAAAATGTAACTCTGGGTCTTGAGGATGAAGGTCTGAGCACCCAGAAAGCCATTACTGGAAGTGCTAGAGTCTAAAGCTAATGAAGTTTGCGTCTGATGTTCAAGGACAGGAGAAGGGTGTCACAGCTCTAGGGTGTAGTGAACCCACTTTCCTTTGCCATTTTGTTTCACTTAAGGCCCCAGCTGATTCAACAGTGTCTGCCTCCTCCGAGGGCAGAGCATCCATGCCCTCTCAGTCTACCTGACCACAAAGCATCCTCCCAAACAGTCAGCTATCCAAACATCCCACAGCCTAGGTTAAGGTGACACCTGAAATCAGCCATCATAGGAAGGAAGCAACACAGACTAGAGGATGTAAGGCTACTATGTTGACATGACATTGATCTGAGTTACAAACCTCCCAGCACTCTTCAGATGGTTCACCTTGGGCCTTGTTTCTGTCTGTTGAATGGAAATCAATGACCACATTGTGTGTGTATGTGTTGTGTAGGTTTGTAATGCTGAAAGGGCACAAATTTTAGTATCTAGCCCAGGGCTCAGGCCAGATGAAGAACTGCTGTTGCTATTGCCTAATGGGGGAGGGAGAACCAGAGGGTATATATAGTTTAACCCCAGCTCTCTAAGCTTCTTTGGTGGGTCATTCTTCCACAATGGGGAAGACACAGGAGGCTCCTTTGCTGTTGAGAACCCTGCACAACCCAGCACAAGATAGCTATAAAACTCTGCCATGATTTAGCACAAAGCAGAGCCACTGTTTCCTTCTGAAAGCTTCAATCTTGTTCACTCTGACTCCAGGTCCCAAGGTGTTCTCAAGAGCTCAAGAGCTTCAATTTGTATTAGTGTTGGGAGAATGAGTACACGTTTTAATATCCTGGTGGGTTTGATAAAAACTGTAAAATGCATTTCATTTTCAGGATCTAACATGTAAGCTGTTTATCGTGATTCCTGAAAAGCTACAAATGGGGCTCAATTCCAAAGAAGTGCCTAAAACTCTTCCACAGCAAGCTTTCATGGGTCAGGTATAAAGGGAAGATGGGTATATCTGTTCAATAGTATTTATGATGTGGAAGTCTTTAACCCATAAGTGCTACACATAAGTCAATTGAATGCTTTTTCCCAAGCTGTGTGAAAATGAATGCTAAGGAAAAAAAATAAGGCTGATAGTGATTTATTGACACAGACTTGAGTTACTAAAACCAGGCAGATGAGGTATATGACTTAAATTGTGGCTGGATGCCGGGCAAAGAAAATCCAAGACTGAAGAGGGCAGTGGCTTTCTGCTAAAGTCTTTAAGCTGTCTTCCTGATTGCCTATTACCTTTACCCAACATTTATACTTCAGGCTCTGACCCAGATGGCCCTGTGTTTCCTGTCCCTCAGAACTGGTGCTCTTGGCTGTATTTACTTGTCCCCTCCCCACTTTTTGTTTGTTTTGTTTTACATATAAGTCCATTTTCCTCAGAGTTTGGCATATAATAGGAATTTAATGCATGTCTGAGTCACATATCTGTCTGAGCTGTGAAGGTTTTGTAGGTACAGGAAGAGGAGCTTTTAGAGAGCAGCCTTACTTTAGCAGCTTTAAAGTCAGTTCCCTCAACAGAACATTTGAAGTTGTGTAATTAGATGCTGCCCTGCTCTGCTTAGACTGCTAACCTCTATCCTGACTGAAGGAGGCCACCCCTCCCCTTCCTTCCTCCCCCTCCCCATCCCCCACCAAATGTTGAAGAATCACTGAGCGAACAAGTCTGTGTATCATTTGTAAATCTGGATTCTCTCAGCATATCTCATATTTAATGTTATTATTAAAATGTATTCTTACCCGGGGGGGCTCCCCCTTCTCAGAGGAGAAAGGAGGGAGGGAGGAGTTGTGTGAGAGGGGGACCAGGAGGAGAGACCTGGGCTATTAATGGGATATAAAGTGAATAAATTAATGAATGAAAAATTTTTATTCTCATCTGTAAACAGGCAGCACTGTTTCTGCTGTGACCATTATGTTGGTGACTTGAATATGAGATTTAAATCTAATATCTGTATGGTTCTGGAGTTTTCATTGCTGTGGGAAAGCAGCACATGACCAAAAGCAACTTGTGAAGGAGCGGGTTTACTTCATCTTGCACTTCGAGGTAACAGTCTATCACTGGGGGAAGTCAGAGCAGGGGCTCAAGCAGGGCAGAAGCCTGAAAGCAGGAATTGGTGCAGAGGCCACAGAGGAGTGCTGCTCACTGGCTTGCTCCTTCATGACCTGCTCAATCTGCTTCCTTAAAGCAGATAAGACCAATTTGTGCAGGCATAGCATCTCCCACACCAATCAAAATGTACCACAGGTTTGTACATAGGTCAATATGGTAGGGGCATTTATTCAACTGAGGTTCTCACTTCCAAAATGACTCTAGCTTGTTCCACTTTGACAGAAAACTAGCCAGCACATATATGAAAGACATTCTGTGATACCCAATTAAGAATAAAATTAGCTCAACTTTACTAACCCCTACCTTCGTCAACCCAATCAGGTATTATATTTCTAAAAGTACTATTTTATTCATTTTATAGCAATTTATATCAGTATTTCAAGTAGGCCTTCCTCTTTCCTCAATATACTCTAATATTTGGCCTCACAGTATCTTTCCTTGTAGATCATAGAGGCTTGTTGTGGAAGGACCTCTAACTCTGGGGTCCCTCATGGGCAGAAGCCATTTTTAATTGTATGGACTCAAGTTCACTGCTCCTGCAAGGTGACACATGTATAGACTGCCTGGAGGTGGTATAAAAATGTAGTTTATAGAGTGAGGTACATGCTCAAGTTTATTCTTAAAGTCCCCGGGAAAGACCTTTCCAGCCTCTGTAATGTGATATTAGCAAACAGATGGATGCAAAATAGTATGTTCCGGTAAAGTGTAGACTTCATAAGCAAAGCAAATCACAGTAAACATCAAAGAATTTCCCATAGTCTCTCAAATTCTGCATAGGCTATATCTGCACTAAAATTTTTATGCCTTTTATCTGGTGTTTAGTTTTCTGTATGGGTGGACAAGAATTATTGCTGGAATCCATTTTCTAATTTTTTTCCTTCCTCTCTTTTGATCAGTTTGGTTTTTTGCTTGACAAATTTGGTGATGCTACCTGGGCACAGAGAGAAAGAAATACATGGCTTTGGTGTTGGTACTAGCTCCTGAGTATCTTAGTTTTACTTCATTTTCCTATGGCACAATACCTTAACGAAAGCAACGTGAGAGAGGAAGGGTCTATGTGCAATTCCAGGTTACAGTTTGTCATTACAGGGACATCTAAGAGCAGGGACCTGAAGTAGCTAGTCACACTATAGCTACAGTCAAGGATACAGGCAATGAATAGAGCATGCAAGCTTGCCAATTTACTCTCTCCTTTTCATGACTCAGCCCAGAAAATGGTACCCACATTCGGGGACTGGGAGGGAGGTCTTTCCTACCTCAACTAACCGAAGTTAGAAAATCCATCACAGGCATGCCCACAAGCTGGCTTAATCTAGACAAACCCTCACTGCCAGTCCTTTTCCTGGTGATTTTACATTGTGTCAAGCTGGCAATTAAAATTGGCCACCACACTGGACTTATCATTTACAATGTAATCTTGTGCCACAAGGCCTCTATTTCACTAATTCCAAGAGCATTAGCCACACATGGTTACAGTGAAGATCAAATCAGATGGGCCATGGTGGTATTGATAAAAATGATGTTGTCAACCGAGGCAGTGCCAGGGTATGCCCACACTGTCGATTCTGTGCACAGAGAACTGAGTTCCTTAGCAAATCTCTGTGCTGGTCATTCTTAAATCGACTCCAGTGAAAGTGCAATATGGACTCTTACCAAGAACTTTTAACAGTGAATTTTGATGTTTAGCACAAAACAGTTACCTGGGTAACATGTTAAAACACAGACTTCTGGGAGTCATCATTGTGGGATCTCATTAACTCTGCATGTAACAGAGCTAAGGAATATGAATCTGTGTGCATATGTGTGTGCAGGGGAGTTACGCACCACACACACACACACACACACACACAACACTTGTATGTATGTGTGTCTTTCTACAGATGCTGTCATTTTTTGAGACAATCTCTCTAGTCTGGAATTCCCAGAAAAAGCAAGTCAAGCTGACCACTGAGCTCAGGGATGCCCCATGTCTGCACCCGACTCCCCAGCTCTGGGATGACAAGTGCACACACAATGATGGCCTTTTGATACTTGGTACTGGGATTGTTTCTAATTTCTGACTACTACGAACAAAGCTGCAATGAAGTGTTTGATTGAGTATATTTACACAGTGGAGTATTACTTAGCTGTTAAAAACATGACATCATGAGATTTGCAGGCAAACGGATGGAACTAAGAAAACAATCAGTGTGAGTGAGGTAACTCAGACCCAGAAATATGGCATGTGTTGACTTACGAGTGAATATTAGCTGTTAGGGAAAATGATAAAAAAGCTACAATCCATAGACCAAGAGAGGTTAAGTAAAGAGAAAGAGTCTAGGAAGGATGTATGGATCTCCCTAGGAGGGGAATAGAGTTTATGGGCAGGCTGGGAGAGGAACCAGGTGGGGGAAGAAGATGGGGTGGAAGGACAGAATGTAGGGAGAGGTGACTGAAATTGAGGGGCATTTAGGGGGCGGTGTGGACATCTAATGCAGAGGAAACTTCCTGAAATGTCTGAGGGTGATCCTAATGAGGACTCCTAGACATGGGGGATACAGAGTCTTCAGTGGCTATCTCTTGACCTCAGGTGAAGTTTCCAGTGGTGGGACTGCATTCAATTGAGTTGTTAGCCAAAGGGGGTCCCATGGAAATTCCCAAACAACCCAGACTATTGCTAAGACAAAGGGATGCTTCTGAAAACTGATCGGCGGGTCCCACAATTGCTGAGGACAGCACTCACACACTTCATTGAACATGGAAAAGTCAAGCTGGTGCCTACATGGAGCTTCCATCCCTTCATTCCAGTCTTTGTTATGAGAAGGTGCTCCACAGGCTACTGAAATAGAAACATGGGCACCAACCCAGCCACAAAATCTTTGACCTACAATCTGTCCTGTCTGTAAAATATGCCAGGGCAATGGTGGCACATAACTTGTGGGGGTAGGTAACCAATGTCTGATTTGATTTAAGGCCCATTTTATGAGAATGAAACTACACCCAACACTTGGGCAATCAGGAAACAGAGACTGGATAGTCCTGAGACCTAGGGTAAAAACAAACAGGATTAACCTAAAAAAAATCAATAAAGTGAGTCCTAATGGTATTTTGCTATACTTATAGATCAGTACTGTATCCAATCGTCATCAGAGAGCAGATGAGAACTGATGCAGAGACCCACAGCCAGACATTACAAGGGGAGAGTCTAAATAGGAGGTCTCCATCAAATTCTCTCTCTCAGAGTCCTGTGGAAGTTCCCCCATAATCCTGTGGAAGACACGAGGTGGAAAGATTGTAAAAGCCAGAGGGGATGGATGGAGGACACCAGAAGAACAAGGCCCTTTGAATCAACTAAGCAAGACTCATTAGTTCACAGAGACTGAGGCAGTGAGCACAGGGCATAACCAGGTCTGCACCAGGTGCTCTGGGTATATTTTAGCTATTAGATTAGGGTTTTCATGGGACTCTTGATTGTCGAGAACAAATGGGTCTCTGCCTCTTGTGCCTGCCCTTGGGATTCTTTTCTTCCTGTAAGGATGCTGTGTAGACTTCAGTATGATAGTTTGTGCTTCACCTTATTTTACTTGTCAGGTTTTGTTGTTATATCTTATAAGCCTGCTTTTAAAAAAGATTTATTTATTTTATGTATATGAGTATACTGTCATTTTCTTCAGACACACCAGAAGAGGGCATCAGATCCTATTACAGATATTGTGAGTCACCATGTCATTGCTGGAAATTGAACTCAGGAACTTTGGAAGAGCAGCCAGTGCTCTTAACCACTGAACCACCTCTCTAGCCCCAGCCTGTTCTTTTCTAGTTAGAGACAGAAAGGAGTAGATCGAGGGGAGGGAGGTAGGGAAGAAATAAGACTAGGTGGGGGCAGGGACTATAATCAGGATATGTTGTATAAGAAAAGAATCTATTTTATTGTCTTTCTTATTTATTCATTTATTTACCCTTCCTTCCTTCCTTCCTTCCTTCCCTTCCTTCCTTCCTTCCTTCCTTCCTTTTCTTCTTCTTTCTTTCTTTCTTTCTTTCTTTCTTTTTCTTTCTTTCTTTCTGTTTTTTAGACAGGTTTTTCTGGTATCCTGCTCTCTTGGAACTCACAGATCTACCTGTCTCTGCCTCCCAATTTAGGTCGTGTACCAACACACGGCAAAGATCTATTTTCAATAAAACGATGACAAAAAACAAAACCCAGCATACAAAAAGAAACCCCACCTCGTAATGGACAAATTCAGATTCCCGTCCTTGCAAAGAAAGCACCTTACTAAACAACCATTTCTCCAGCCCAAGAAAGACTTTTTAAAAATAAAAAGTAAAAATACAAAAAGTTCCCAGGTAGCACCAAGGATGTTGATCTGAAGACTATCTGACACATTCTTTGTGAAGCCCATTAGAAACCGCTGGCATGTCTACGGTTCTCTTGCTCAACTAGCAGTTGAAGTGCCGCCACTGCTGGTTATAATAAAACACCCTAAAAGAAGGCTCAACTGTAGAAAATGATGAAATATGAAAATGTGCTGTGAAGAGTTCAAAACCTGTGCGTTTATGTAGAATTGAGAGTAGAAAAAGGCTTTTTGTTGTGACTCAAGGATGGTATTTCAACTGTAGTTTCTAAGAAAAATATTTAGAGGATTCTGAGTACTATTTATAGATACAGGAATGAGAATTACTGCTTCCAAGGTCTCCCAATAATCTGCTGCTTTCTTGCCTTTTAAGCAGAGACGCAGCACATGTACTTTTTGCACGCTGGGGTACACTTTTCGCTTTTGAGCATCCATTTATTCATCTATATAGCAAGGGGAGCTAAGATACAGCAGAAAGCGTTTTCTGGTCTTCTGTGAGTCTATTGAGGCTATGTTATACTCGGCTTTGCCTCTAAGAGAAGGGACCGTATTTATTAACAGAATGAGTTCTGTCATTTGACCCCATGCCAGTTTTTCATTTTTCCAAAACTAACTTCAGTGTTTTGGGCCTCATAAGAACTTCTGCTCTTCCTTTCTGGGTCACAGATTCTCTAGTAAAGTGGTCATAGTTACATTTGCAATTTCCTTTGCAGTATTAAAAACCATAATCGCTGTTGTATTAGCCACTCGAGTTTCCATAAGAAAGTGTGGCGTGGCTCAGCCAGACATTCATTTGCCAAGTTTAGAAGTCTGCCATCAGGGTGCTCTGAGCTGTCTATGTCTTGGTATTGATCTGTGGGCGTCTTCTCTCTCTGACTTTAGGTGGGTTTGCTTCTGTGTCTGTGTCCACATTTTCTCCTTTAATAAGGAAAGAACTGTCATTGGATTAGTGTCCATATTAATGATCCACCTTAACTTCTTGCTTTATAAGGGTTGATTGAAACCCTTTGAGGCACAGGAAAAGGGGCTTCAACATATGAGGTATAGAAGACACACTTTTGAGTTGATGTCTAAATCTTTTTCAAAACAATTTTATGGGCTGAGAACATGGCTCAATAGGTAATACTTGATGAGCCTGTATGAAGACATGTGTTTAAGGCCCATTGTTTACATAAAAATCTAGGTATGACCAGCATGCTTCTGATCCTCAGCACTGAGAGTAAGGTGAGACAGTGATCATGGATCTCGTGGCACATCTGCAGAACCAATGAGCTTAGCTCTGTGAAGACTGTGATAAATAGGAGTTAGTTAGAGGGAGATATCTAATGTAGATCTCTGGACTCTACATGAACACACACACACACACACACACACACACACACACATACACACGCACACATTTCATTTTTGAAACAGAATGATTTCCTTGAGGTCTTGTATCAGCCTAATCTCTTTGTTTCTCTGCCTACCAGAGTCTACAGTCTGGGAGCCACAGTATGCTAGGTCCCGGAGTTGGGGTGGGAGCTCCGGCGGGGGGGATCGACTTGGAGCTGGAGGACTGAGCTTTACTCTAACTCTGCACTTTCCTTACTGAAACTCAGATATGATACCTGGTCTCTCTAGATTTTGGTTTTCTAGTGTGCAAATAGGGTATAATAGGAGGCTACAGATGCCACAAAATTGAGGAGTAATTGGCATAAAAACAAAGCATCCTTAACCATGGGTCCCAGGACATGGCAGCATTCATGCACATTCTGTGTGCTGCTTTTTCTGGAGCAGAATGGGTCTTGTAGAAATGCCTCACCAGTATTTTAAAGACTGTGTCATGTGCCTCCTGAAAACATTCTCTGCCAGGATGCTTCCCTCTGACTCACATTTTGGATATGAATATCAAAGCAACACCATCTTCCTCCCCACTGGAAAACATTTGGCCTCTACTGGGTCCAGTCATAATAATAGTTACCCCAACAACCAACTTTCATCTGATAACTGAATACATAGCATGCCTTTTATGAAGATATTTGTGTACCATCTCCCAGGAAGGTAGGCAATGTACCATCACATCCAGCGTTACTAAGAGACAGCCAGGGTCAGGAGACTACCTGGGGTAGGCCTTCTCAATGCTACCAACTGGGTAGCACTTTGGGGAGTTTTTGAGTGGTCTAGCCTTCTTTTTCCACTTCAGGATCACCACAACATATGCAACAACATAGCACCAGTGCTTTTGGTAGAAAACCTGTCATGTTTAAGTAATTACCTTAGTATTTCACTAGACAAGTGGAAGCATTAATAAACCCAGTATGCTTCAGCAACAATATGCATTGTTGCTAAAATTTTCAATTTAATATTCAGATGCATATATATTTATATTGTGCTTATATATGTTTTGTAGAGCAAAGCTTATAGTCTAGCATGTACTCTCTAACAGATGTTTTCAGGGCAGCTTAGTCAGGAAGCATTTTCTCTGGCTGTCATTTTGATATTTGAATTGTATCTACACATTTCCCCCATCCTTCCATGTAGGACCATTCCAGCTGTTCTGTTTCATAAGTTATAGTGCAATACTGATCTTTGCACACATATTCTTCCTGTTACTCGCTCCTCTCAAATCACTTCCTTGGGATGAATTTTGGAGCTGGGTATGAACTACTCAATGCAGAATTTAAATGACACTCAATCTACTTCCTTGTAAAGTACAGATTCTGGGTTTCTGTAAAAGAGATCCTCTCTCTATCATAGAAACCTTTATTTTCGTCTTTCTGTAGAGAGAAGAGTGCCCTCTGGTGCTTCAAACCAGGGCTTCCTGCAATGTCTGGCTTTTTATCAGAAACTGAGACCCATTCTGTGTCAGAATGGACATTAAACAGTGGGAAGAATGTTCAGTACATTAGCTCACCGCAGACTTAGTTACGAGTACGCCAGGCACCATTTCTTCCCTCCTTTGAGAAATCCTAAGTTCTACTAACTGGTTGCTGAGAACTGCTAATGCAAACGCAGAGCTGTGGTGAACTGTGCTGCTGGGTCCTCCTCCTGCTGTCTTCTCCTTTTCACCTGTGCAGGCTTGCCCACCAGTGATGACGTCAGTGAGCTGTCCAGCTCTGAGCTTTGGCCAGATGCTCCTGTGAAATGGCTTCTCCATTTTTTCTCAGAACTTTGAAGTCTAGTTAGCTCGGAGTTTCACATCAATCCTCCCTCTTTCTTCTTTGAGTTTTCTACTAGATATTCTTTCTACTAGAATACAGCCCCAATGTGTGTGTGTGTGTGTTTGTGCGTGGCGGTGTGGGATGGTGTGTTGTGTGTGTATGGTGTGGTGGCCAGAGGTCAACTTTGGGTGTTCTTCAGGTACTGTCTACCTTTGTTGTTGTTCCTGTACAATTTTAATGAATGATGTGTCTCTTCATTATAAATGCAAAACCCTTTATTGTTATGAAATTTTAACAAGCCACAAAATTTTGTAAGCTGAGGGCAGTTTTCTCATCTTTCAGACCTCAGTGCAGCCATGGGCTTTGAGTTAGAGTGCTATGTTCAGAAGTGTTGGTAAGCTACAAACTTTTCGTGCCAAACTACTTTCTTCATCAGTTCTAAAAGAGGATTAGAGAATTGGGGTGGATGATATCATTCTAGAAGGCGACCTCCAAATCAGCCATATGACACCACCAGCTACATATGGCTATGAATGGGACAAAGATGCGAGAGTTTCAGCCTCTAGCCGTAGTGCGTCTATCTAATAGAAGCAAGTGTCTAGGAGCCATGGAGACAGGCAGTGCAGGTAGAGAGCATTTCTGTATGCTACTAAGTCTTGTGTAGTGCTTTAGGGAAGAAGAAGGGGAAATAAGAAAGAGACTCCATCAAAGCCTTTAATCAGTATATAATTAATCAGTATCTAGGATAACCTATCCAAATGTTCCTGACCCTAGAAGCTAAGTAAGGTCTCTGTCTGGTTATATACAATTAAAAATTTTCTGGTAGTCACATTAACTACACAAGATTAACCAGAAATAAATTATCCTAAAACAAGTAACCTAGAACACTGGCATCTAAGCACTGATAATATACACATTCTTAGTTGAATCCTAAGAACCAAACTGCATGTAAGTTCCCCAAACACATATGTGACCCCATACGTTTGAATATTCTCCTCTTTCTACCTACGACGAACTTTTCCCCACCTTGAAAGATCCTCTTGGTATTTTTTATTTTATTTGTGCATGTATGTATTCATGTGTGAGTATGCATGCAGAGGCCAGAGGACCACCTTAGATGTCATTTCTCAGAAACTGTATACGTGTGTGTGTGTGTGTGTGTGTGTGTGTGTGTGTGTGTGTGTGTAATACATGGTTTCTTAATGGCCCTGAGCCTGCCAAGGATGCTAGTCTGGCTGAACATTGAGCCCCAGGGAGTTTGCCTGTTGCACTCCTCCAGAGCTGAGATTACACATATGTGCCGCCACCCTGGCTTTCCCACATGTGTGTGGTGACTGAATGAGCTCTGGTATTTGTGCATGAACCATGAGTACTTTACCTACTGAGCTATCGATCTAGCCCTTCTCTCTCCATTCATCTTAAAGATCCAGTACTGATTCCCCTTCTGCTGCAGTTCTGGTTTCTGTAGGTGTTCTCTACTCTACCAGATTTTTTCCCCTTTGACCTCTATTATAATGTATCAGTATAAATTCATAAATGGTAACTTCTATTTGATTCTGAGTTGCTTTGGCCAGAAGCGTCCCCTGACTATCACGGTGTCTGGGAGGTAGGAGGAGAGAATACCTCGCCTGCTGTGTGCAGTAGGCAGATGGATGTGTGAGCATCTACAATTAACTCACAACTGTGCATCTAAGTCGAGCGCTGCCTCCTTCTCTCTAGATCATCTTGCAGATCTTAGATGACCTTGTGAAAAGGTTCACCCAGACAAGGTTTGTGGCTTCATCAGTGGACCTGCCTCCACACTGATTTTCCAGCATTTCCTAAAAGGATTGGCTTTCCTGGTGCTAGTGAGCACTATCTCAAAGCATCTGAACTTGAATGTCTTTACATTTTGAAAGAGCCTCTCCAAGAAAGGCTCATTTTTCACAAAAATCTGCTTGTATCAAGGTGGGCCATGACATTTCTGAAAGTTGGATCAAATGCCTTCATTCTTGCTGATGTCTCCTACTGCTTTCTCATGGTGGAAGGCTACTGGGGATGGAGGGTGGCGTAGCCACTGTCACAGATACTGGAAAGGTTTGATTCTTGACACTTTGTGGAGGGAGCAGCAACATGGCAGGCTACTTTCTAAGTGTTACACACTGGCTGGGTTGTCACTGGCGAATGACAAAGGCAACTCTGCTTTCTTGATGTCAGATCCCGGTGGCTGTGGAGATAGCTCTGTGGGTAAAGGTGTTTTGTTTTTTGTTTTTTTTTTTGGTTTTTTTTTTTTTTTTTTTTTTTTAACCAGGAAAGCAAGCATGAGGACTAGAGTTCGAATCCCTAGCACCCACATAAAATCTGAGACAGCATGAAGTCTGCATGTTATCCAAGCACTTGGGAGGCAGAGGCAGGGAACTCCCTGAGCAAGCTGGCTAACTATCCTAGCTCATGGATGAGCTTTGGTCAGTGAGAGACCCTGCCTTAGCAGGAAGCCATTGAGGAAGACACCAACAACCAACATCTGACTCCTACATGCATGTGCATACTTGTGTACTTCCACACATGGAGATAACCACACACACACACACACACACACACACACACACACACACGTATAAAGTTGTGTTGTGAGGGGAAAGGCCTCAACAGTATAAAGCTGGATGCTGCTCTTTAGATCAGTAATTGTTGATTCAGCTTAGAGAAAACATGGAGCAGAACACAACAGATAAGTAACACATCAGATCTGACTTTGTAACTTAATTTAAATCTATATATCTTTTGCACACACACATACCTCATTTGAATAATATATCTCATTTAAATGGGTCCATTGGTGCACCAGGCAAGTGCATTTATAACCACACAATAAATAATGTTTTGGGAGACTACAAAATGTTTGCAGCTTAAGGGATAACACGTTTTTGATCCCAAATATAAGGAATAATGTTAAAACTAAAATCTCTGATTGTCTCGTTGTAACATTATATAAACTAATAAATATGCATAAGCATTTTATATTAATATTTCTGTGTGTGGTGTATGTATTTAGGTATGTGTGCGTACATATATGAATCCATGCTCGTGCATGTGTGCAGGATTCAGCTAGACTACTAGGTAGCTCTCCAGCTTTCAGCTCTCTGCTTCCCCCTGCCTTAGCTCTCCTAGCACTAGAGTTGCAGGTGCACCCCAGCGTGCCCTGCTTTTTACTAGGTGCTGGGATTGGAACTCAGGTCTCTGTGTTTTTACAGCAGATGTTTAATGTCGGGGTTGGGGGGAGGGCAACTTCCCAACCCTATTAGCATTTTACAACACACTTGAACACATTGATTGGTTAGATTTATTCACTTGTCAAAGTTCTCAAGCATACACTATGTGTTTTTGATAACTGATAATTACAAGTTAAATGAAGTAGGCAGATCCAAATAGATTTAAAAAGGAAATGATATAACTTCACTTATTTCCATAACCAGAAACAACATTTGAGTGACTTCTTACATAGTCATCTTAATTTTAAGTAATTGTTGACTTCACGTACCTCTTAATGAAATGTTTTCAGTGGAATTATCCGTATTCTGTTATGAGGTGACTAATGTAATCTTCTAGGTGTGTTCCATCATTGGAAATGGAAGTGACATCTACCTGGATCTTTATGGCTGTTATCATCATTTGGAGCACTGGGAAGGTATTTGATTCCCTATAGGTAGTTGCTTCTGATTCTAGGTAATTGTAAGCTTCAATTTTTCAAAACCTGCTTTTAATAAGGGTTCTCAAATGCGTTAACCTCCCTTCTAGCCCACCACCCACCAGAGGTAGTGGAAAGGAAAGGTTAATAGAGCAAAGGAGGATGTGGACCTGTTTAGAAATAGTTCTTGGAGCAAATCCAATCTGCATTGTAAGGATATTAGCAGTTCAGTTCACATGAATCAGCTTGAACCACTTGAAAATACAATTTACATTATATAAACCAGCAATGGCAGGTCAATCCAGAAGAAACCTTGAGGTTCTGCCAGTTGGCCCAAGTCCAAAGTGTCAAGGAACTACCAGAACACCACCAGAAGTTTTTTTTGGTACATTTCTCTCTATGAAGTCATGAAAAACAATTACCAGCAAAGAATGCTAAGGCATACCAATACCACCATTGTCTACTGTTTTTCCAAACATCACATGTTCTCTTAAATGTCTTCTCTAGCAAAATATCACATCCCCTTTTCTAGGCTGTTTCCAGAAAAACACCATATGTCTGTTTTCAGCAAAATATCCTCTTAATGTCTGTTTCCAGAAAAAAACATCACATGACACAAATAGTCTCCAAAGAAACCAGAAATTTCCACTTCAGATAATGACTTATTTTAAAACTTCTTTCTTTATAGAAATTACTCTAATGACCTAAGAGCCATTTGAGAGAACTTGTAGCTGTTCTGCATCCCTGTGTTTTATGATGTACCAGCCTATAGTTTGGCACTTGATGAACCAGAGATATAAAGCACCATAGAGGCAATCACTGATGACTGATGACCAGAAAGGGAATCAAACCCTTTCTGTCACTCATAACTGGGTGCCAGGCTCTTATGAGAGGAGATAATGATGTCTGTCTGCCTACCAAACTTAATAGTTCCTCTGCTAAAAATACGTATTGTCCTCCAGTCTAAGTAATTCCATCAGGCCTTTACCACCCATTTCACAGGTCAGAACCTACTGTATTCCTTCTGCCCTGCTTTGTCCATTTTGCCACTTGAAATGCCATATTTATTTTCATGACTGCCTTAGGTTTACTGTAAAAAATAAAATGAAGGCTGGAGAGTTGGCATGGTTGGCTGGCCAAGCACTTTCTATGAGTGTGAAGATGTGGTTTTTAACCTTCAGAGCCCATGTAAAAGTCTGGAAGTGGCAGTGCTACATGTCATCTGAGCACTGGTGACCAGCCTGGTGGTCAGCCTTGCTGACCAGCCAATCTAGCCAAGTAGGTGTGTGCTACATTCAGTGAGATACACTGTATCAAACAAACAAACAAACAAACAAACAAACAAACAAACAACAAAACAAGGTGGAGAGGGATTGGAGAAGATATTGGAGTCTCTGCCCTCCACAGATATGGACACACATGCACAAAAATTAAAATGAGACGCTGTTCATAGAACTACGTGGGCAACCATAATGCTACTCAGAGAAGCCATTTATGACATAACAGTACTTAATGTGCTTCTTGTCCTCAGAAGGACACCTAACAAGAATGCTTGACATACAAGTATACTTATTTATTTATTTAGAAATACCAATCAAAACAGTGTCTCAAGAATGATAAATGAAATTCAAAATAGGAAAATAAAATGCTTTAATTTTATTTTTAAAATGTAATACTTAAGCATTAAAAGTGTTAAAATTAGACCAGAATGAGGAAGAAGGGTTGCAAAGCATATATTTCCATCTTAGGTATTGACCATAGACTCAGCCACCTCAGGTACTGACCATAGAGGAGCGTGGGAGCTCCTGGAAGTCCCCATGGCTTCCTGTTCTGTCAGTGTATCAAAGAAGCACACAACTCTCCCCACACTCTCACCACAATGTGTGGCCTCAATCACAATTTGATGATTGAGCCTAGAGCCTAGTATATGCCAGCCAAGCACTCTGCCTCTGAGCTAAACCCCCAGTCCTCTTAGTTTTCATTTGAGACAGGTTCTCATTAAGTTGCTCAGACTAGCCATGAAAGTCCTAGATGGGTTTTCCAAATAGTTAGAATTACAGATCTGCCCTGCAAGACATTAAATAATCCTCTGCCTAAGGATTTTTCAGCTGTCCTATCAATCGGCTTTGTTAGTCCTTTAATAATAAATAAGTCTCAGCACCTCCCTGACCATTGAGACATGCCTCTCTCAGTTTCTGCCTTTAGGGACCTGCCTGATGATGTGATCTATAGATAAAGAACACAAGAGCTACCTAATTAACTATGCTATTAAGCCACACTTTACTTTCTTTCAAGACAGGATCCTACTATGTATCCTAGTTTAGCTTCAGGTTCAAGCTTCTCCAACCCCACCTTCCCAAATACTAAATTTCTAGATATATACCGCTACACCCAACATGAGTCCACTCTCCTTTGCTTTGCCTTGCCTTGCCTTTGTTGACAGGGTCTCACTAGGTATTTAGCCCAGCCTGGACTTGAACACAAGATCCACCAGCTTCAGCCACCTGAATGCTAGGATTACAGGCATGTACGACTATGCCCAAGAGACATTTTATTGAATATCAGCCTCAGGCCGAGCCTGGGAACTGCAGAGGGAAGAGATTTCCAGACTTACTATCTTCTGTCTTATGTGGATTGTGTAGCAATCCCACACTCCCACTATCTTGGGATTTAAACTCTGAATGATTGTGTGGTTCCCTTCCCACTTTTTGTTGGTTTGTTCTGTACTTTTGAGATATTTCCCCCACTTGTCTAAGGAATGTGAAGTAAATTGGCATGGATGATGGCTTCTGAAGTGACATTATCCCCTTCTATGCTTGTGTGTGGTCTTAGAGAGATCAGAAAGACTGTAAATTGGGAGTAGCACCAGGGACCTCAAGGATGGTCAGTATATTCATAAATGTATAAATAATAGTTTAAAATTACATGACTTTGTGATACTAAAGAGATATGTGCATACCTTATATGCTCACTTCAATATACTATTCACAAGAGTGAAGAACAAATCAGAAGTATGTCCATCAATAGATGGGTGAGAAAAATGTGTTATATAGATATAGTAGAATACTATGCCATCAGAAAAAGATTGAAATTTTTTATTTGCACCAACATGGATGGAATTGGAGTCATAAAATTAAGAAGCCAGATAGAAGATGTTGTTAGTCACTTGTGAAATCAAGAAGGCAAGCATATAGAACAGAGTGAGTCAGTGGCCCCTAACAATAGAGAAGGACTGGGGTCGGAGGACCACAAAGAGGTTCGACAAAGGATCCTGAACACAGAGAGGTAGGTTGGTCTTCTTTAGCATATAGAATACCTGTGATTATATCAATCTGTTATATTTCCCCTATAACTGGGGAGGACACAATCCTGAAGTGCAGAAATTGATACTGTTTGAGAAATTGATACTGATGGATGTAAAGAAACATCCAATTTCTTCTAACTTCCTCCTGCCTACACATATAATTCCACATCACATCAGAGCATCTGTGTTAGTGACCTTTCCAATGCTGTGACAAGAAAGGAAAGGCTCATTTTGGCTCACTGTGAGAGTACAGTCCACCACTGATGGCATAATGCTTAGTTGTCCACATCTTTGTTTCTCAGTTCATCCAACCTCTGGTACAGGGTCTGTCAATATCCAGTATCCCTTATGAGGTTGACACGTCATCTCCCAAGGCTCATGTCTTTCCTTTGAAAATTAATGTTATGTAATACAAATATATATATATTTGTAATATATATTTTGTAATACATATATATATATATTGTAATAAATATATATATTTGTAATACAAAAATATATATATTAATCATCAACTGCCAATCAGCTCTTTGCTGTGTACTTATCTGGGTCTCTCTGACTGGATTCTTTTTTTTTGACACAGGGTTTCTCTGTATAGCCCTTGCTGTCCTGGAACTCACCCTGTAGACCAGGCTGGCCTCGAACTCAGAAATCTGTCTGCCTCTGCCTCCCAAGTGTTGGGATTAAAGGCATGCACCACCACTGCCCAGCTTCTGACTAGATTCTTAACTGAGAGGACTGAGTTAACTAGTGGTAGGCTGACTCCATGACAGACTTCAGACTGGCAGTTTGGGAGACTAGGCTTAAGATTCTGTTTCCCAGAAATGAGAACTGGGATCCAGGAACCTGTGGTCAGCCAACCACAGCCATGGGCAGCCAGCCAATCCAAAGACACCTTGTCTTTTGGACTGAAGTAAGAATAGGTAGCTTGAATAAGTAAACAACCCCCTGGGATATCTCCAGAGCCTAACCAATTGCAGAATCAATCAGACCTGTAGAGATAGAGCTAACCAATCAAGGTAAAAGGGCACATACCTCTCCCTGAAATTCCCCTGACAATAAAAGCTAGGCCTATGAACCCACCAGAGGTCTTCACTCCCAGATGAAGACACTACCGCATGCAGGAAACTCAGCTAAATAAATGCTTTTTGCTTTTACATATTATTTGAATCTGGAGTATTAGTTTTAGCAATTCATGGACCCTAACATTTGGGGGCTCATCTGGGATTCTCTAGAGACTCCTTTCTCACTCAAATAGCTGAAATTTTTTTCCTCACAAATGGTAAGTTGGGAGCACTCCATCTGTGTCTGTGTTTTTCAATTGTCAATATGGAGGCCAAGAGGGACAGAGGGACACAATTCTGTCAACCCAGCCTGGGTCAAGGAGAATGCTCCTAGAAGCCCATCTGGGAGAACTTGCTCCATCTGATTTCTGAATCTGCTGTGGGTCTGTGGACCTTCTGTGAGCAGGAAGGAAAACTGTCTAAAACTGTTTCTTGTTTGTTTGTTTGTTTTCGTTTAAGCAGCTGTTGGTCTCTGTTTCTCTCATGCATGGAGGGACAGATCATCTGAAACAGCCTGTTTTGCTTTCCTTTTCCCAGAACATTGTTCCACGGTTGTCTCTGTGCGTTTTGTTCATGATGTTTGTCCTCTGTAAAAGCCAGCTTCACTTCATTTGCCTACTCTAGTATATTTCAAGGACTTCAGGTGCCAGGCATAGAATCTAGGTTTAACTGTACAGTTGGAAAAATGAACCATGTTTTGCAGGCTATCTTTAACTCCTGCTCCATGGAACATCTGTTCTTTTGGTTGGACATCTGTTCTCTTCTCTCTCCTGCTTCCCCCAACCTATTGGTTGTCCTTGGCTTTATGTCTGTAGTTTCATTTCATTGCTTGTCATTCTGTTTGGTATTCAGAGAAAAAAATGGTTAAAGAAAATAGCCTTCCTCCACTGCCTAAATTCACAAAGGAGAATATATTTTTTTCTCTACAAGACTCCACGGCACACCTAACCCATTGCTGTGGCTCCAGCATTACCTTCCGCATCCCTGCAAGAGCATCAGATGTGCTCCCACCTCTTCTGCACCACTGCTCTGCCAACTTAAACGGCCAGAATTCCAAACTGGCGATGGGGGCTCATTTAACCTTCTAACTTATTTGCAGTCTGAGACTCCCTGGGCATGCCAGTCTTAGTTTAATTGGTATAATTGTTGCTCTGTTTCATACTTCAAATGATGGGCCAAACTCATCTGCTTGCTGTTCACACTTAACTCAGTCTTAACACAGAGATTTCTAAACTGGTGGTATTCTCAAAAGCCCTGCAACCTCAGCTAGAAGCTAAACACTGCTGGGAAAATCCCAACTCCAGTATTAAACTAAGGTGATGACTAATCCTACTACAGAACTTCTGTGCCCATGAAAATTGGGTTCAATAGGTAGCAAGGTGCTCCTCCCTTGAAATTACAGCTAAAAAATATAAAAGTTTTGTCTGTCTGTTTTAAATATATAGTTATAATGTGGCCACTACATGTTTATTTCTGACTGGTTATATACATGTCTTGGTTATAAAATATTAATTTATAATTTATAATATAAGGTTAATAATATATAATATTAGTAACAGAAAGTTGGTTTAAAACAACTCAGAATTAAAGCCATCTTGGACAATAACAAATGGCATGAGCCAATCAAGGACTCTAAAGATACTTTTAAATTGAGATAATATTTTGTCCTAGAGACCAGACTTAAAAATATTTCTTTAATAAGATATTAAAACTACACCTTCATGCAAGCAACTAAACTTTATAACATAAAAATAATACACTTGATACTGATTTTAAAAATCTCTAGATTGCTTAAACTGTTTTAAAAATTAAAAATTAGTGTTGCTTCTAAAAATTATGGTTATACACTATGACCTCATTCTTAAAAGAAGATACTGTCTGAGGTTTTTTTTTTTTTTTCACCAAAATTGTCTCCTCACCATAGGTTTATAACCTGATTTTTGTTGTCTAATAAATGTTTTTGTAACTATCACACCAACAAAGAATTTTAATCATTTAATAAATTGTAAAATGTTCCATAGTTTTATATATATTTATAACTATAGTTTTTAAAATTTGTTTTTGTAATATCAAAATGAAGTATCCTTGGTGGCCAGCTTTGGCAATACAGAAGTGGTTAAGTGAGTCTGTTGACTTAGTAAGAGAAAAGGGAGGGGGGGACAGACTCTAGTGCTGACATGTTGGTACACTTGAGCCTGCTAGAGTCCTTTATTATTTATTTATTTATCTATCTATCTATTTATTTATTTATTTATTCATTTATTTATTATCATTAGAGATCTTTTTGTTTTATTATTGGGTCATTGGGTGTTGGGTAAGTGGGCATTGTTCTTTCTGGCTTCTTCCTGCTCATCAGGGGGAGAAAGGGAGCTATTGGTCTAAAGGGATTGAAGGTGGGAAGAGGTAGGAAGAGTAAGAGGCTTAAAAGGAATATACAAAACTCTATAAGTTTAGGATCAAGGAGTTGGAAGAGGCCTTGAAGCCAAAGATAGATGATTGCTGCATACCAGTCAATTGGCGTGCAGGAAAGTATTTTTAGGAGCCAGGAATTCTCTCAGAAATCATAAAAGAATTGTACCTGTGCTCAGATGAAAGTGTTCATGGGTCTGATGAGGAGATGTATGTTGCATCTTTGGAAATGAGAGGCTGATAACACCTGAGGAGGAGATGATTAAAAGCTTGGTTATTTATTTGCTGAATGTGTTTGGTCAAGAAAGAAGAAAGACAGCCAAGGAATGGAGGGGCAAAAAGTAATAGAAAAAACACAACAATGAGGGGGGCCACCAAAGGTCAGACACAATTTACTAGGGGTGACTGGAACTAGCTTGTAGAGTGGAGTTAGAGGACATAGCAGGTCCTCAGAAAGGTGGGTTAGTTTGTAAACATTTTCCTTGACCACTCTTGATTCGCTGACATAATAGCAACATTCTTCCCGAGGAACAGACAAGTTTCCCCTTTTTCTGCTGTTAAGTGTCTAGGACTCAGTGGTTTTACCAGAAAAGTAAGCTGTCCTTGGAGGGAGCTGTAATTTGGCCTTTAAAGCCTTAGCTGTGAGACACAATGACCCAAAGTACCACTAGCCATACATGTTTCACTAAAGTCAGACTTATACCCACCATAACAGCAAAGCGGCAGCCATGGGAAATGAGTTCTTGAGAGGATCCAGTAGAATTCAGATTGGCTATATAAGGTTAATTGAGGGATGATGGCCACCAAAAAGCATGGTATAGTTGCACTGGGGAAAATATAATTTGAAAGGTTCCATTACACAAGAATAGCCTTTCATGGAGTGCTCAGGTGGGTTTTGAAATTGAGACATCTTGAGAACATGAATGGTCAGGGAGGTGTTTGTTGAACAGTGAAAGGGATGGTTGGTAACACATCTTTGGAATTTGTGTGGAAAGCCTGTGAGAACCTGTCTCTGGTTCCCAAATGGGAGCTTGGATGGCAGGGTACCAAGCAGCCAGAAGCGAGTGATGGAGAATTGATAATTGAGGGGTCACTATCCAGGGACTGTAGCTAGAGAAGGAGCTACAAAAGCAAGGTAGTGGAACACATTAGTGAAGGGGACAGTGAAGTGAGAAGAGAAAGTGTTAGTTGGATCACCTCGTCCCAAGTGAGGCTTTGGCATGCGAGTGTATGTATCGAAGAAGAGATGGCATGGGTGGTGTCAGTTGTCCACTGACTTGAACTTTCCCAGACCAAGCAGGACGTACCCTATATTTGAGAGGAGTGAGGAACCCTGCATGAAATTGATCCAAGTGAAGGAGACAAAGTGTGGATTGTCCAGGCTTGCTGAAAGAGAGTGGGGAGTATAAGAATTGTAATGTAGTACTCATCCAGCTAGGGGCAGGAAACCTTACTGCTAACCTGCTAGATCCTTTGAGACTTCTCTGAATCCTTTTGAATTCTTGATTTCAATGGCCAGCACACTGGCAACTATTAGCAGAGGAGAAACAGGAATGGGAGGAGAGGAGTAAATTCATCTTTTTCATTAATAGGGAGTAGTGATAAATGGTGATTCATAAGGAAACAGAGGTGTGGATGAATGGTAAGGGGGGTAGGAGAATATGAGAATTGAAGGAAGGAAGAGGAGGAGGAGAAGAGGAGGAGGAATAAAAAGGTTTTAGATGAGATAGGTGATTAATGTGGAATTTACTCGAATCTGACTGCAGTTGGAATTACACGGTACACAGGACCACAGTATAGGGACTGTCTTCTTTAGGGTTTCCAATGCCCCGAGGAGATACCATGGCCAAGGCAACTCTTATAAAGGACAACATTTGATTGGAGCTGACTTACAGGTTCTGAGGTTCAGTCCACTATCATTATTGCAGGAAGCATGGAGCAGTGTGTCCAGGCAGGCTGGCACTGGATGAACTGAGTTCTGCATCTTGTTCCAAAGGCAAACAAAAGACTGTCTCCCATGAGGTTAGGAGGAGGGTCTCAAAACCCATCCCTATAGAGACACACCTACTCCAGAAATGTCATTCCTACTCCAAGAAGGTCTCACATCCTAATTGTGTCATTCCCTGGGACAAGAATATTCAACAATCACAGGGTTGCAACTTGGGTTGGAGAGGCTGGGCTTGTTAGTTGGGAGTGTGAGGAAAACACGATGGAGGATTTGTAAGTAGCCTGGGAAGAGTCTGGAATGTGTGATCTGCCTGTAAGAGAGGAAGTGGGGGGGGCAGAGGGTTGTAGTCCTGGTGAAGGAGGGTGTTGGATATTGGTGCTAATGTTTTAAATCTGCATGTTTAGAAGCTGAAGGTAGTTGTCCCCAATTGGTTTTCAATCTATCAATAAAGATGTTAGAGGCCAATTCTGGGCACAAGGAAGGACACTTGGAGTTGCTCGGGTAGGATGCAAGGAGAGTCTCAAGGACTGTGGGAAGAAGAAGGGGCACAGTAGTGGCAGGAGATAAAGCCAACCAGCTATGTATTCTTTTGGGTATGTGGTCACTGGCCACTTCCCTGATTGGGACTGGGGTATCAGGGGAAGGTTTAGGAGTGCCCAGCCATTGAGGTAGCCAAAACATTTAAAAATAAGCTAGTGTGTATGTGTGTGTGTGTGTGTTTCATTCACAGATCCAAAGATTCCCTGGGCAAGTAGCTGGAAGTACGGCACACCTTGGAGCATAAAGCAAGGTAGATAACACTACCTGTAACAGGAGGAGTTTCAAAATACCAAGTCAAAGAGCAAAAGATTGAAGGTGTTGCAAGACATAGAGCAAAGTTGGAGAAGAGTGGTGATGAAGTTCCATGGTAAGTTTGAATAGTATTTCTTTTAGTGAATTCTACCTTAACAGAGATCTGCTGATAGTATGGGATATGAAAATGCCAAGGTACATGTAGACCTTAAAGTAGGCCCTGGGTGACTTTAAAGGTGAATTGTGAACTGTTATCTGATTGGAAGAAATAAGTAGCCCCAAGTGAGAGACTATGTGAGAGACCAGAAGGGTGGTGTGCTGGCTATTCCCAGTTATTGACTTTACTATATCTGGAATGAACTACAATCCAAAAATGGAGGGCACGCCTGTGATCTAGCTCTTGGGGCAGGCACAAGCTTTTGATACAGATCTTGAAGTGGGATGATACATGTTTTTGGTCTGGATCTTGAGACATAGTGGCCATGAAAATCTTAGACCTAGGCAGGATGGTAGAAGTCTTTAGTCACAGGGGATAGAGGCAAACAGATCTCTGAGTTCAAAGTCATCTTGGGACAGAGAAAGTTACAAGTAAAGAACAGCTTAGGTCCAGCTGTGGTGGTGCAAACCTGTAATCTGGACCACACCTTCTGTTGGAGGCCTACATAAGGACAATGGAAGAAGGAAGGATCCCTTTTTCACATGCTTGCACTTATTTGCCAGCATGCCTATTAGAACCTACTTCTTCAAAATTCCACCTTATGCAGAAGACCAGCTGAAACACCCAGCCTCATGGGACTGAGCAACATAGCTGCCCATTGTTGGGTTAATTGGGTCTCAGACTGTAAGTCATTCCAGTAATTTCCCTTAATATGTAGAGACATTTCATAAGTTCTGTGAAACTAGAGAACCCTGACTAATACAGGTGGTCACCGTTGATGCCCTTTTGTTAGTGGTTGGATAGATCAAGCCAGAGAATGTATCTTTGCAGACTAAAAGATAGTTAAGGCATTATATAATAAGCATATGGGTGAAGTCAATCTGCTAATTGCAGTCAGGAAGCAGTCCCTGGGCCTGGTCAGTGAGAAAGGTGGGGGTCAAATAATAGAGGTAGGGTTAGTCCACTGACTAGTAGGGTAGGGTTAGTCCACTACATTTCAGGTTTGAGTTAGGTTCTCTAGAAAGGTCTTACCTGCTGGGGTGAGAGTGAAGGGGGTTTGGAGAAAAACGAGATTCAGTATTAGAGTGAATTATCTGATGTAAGCAACCTGGAACCCATGGTCTTCAAAAAGATAGCTGGGGCATTACAACTCCACTTGAATTGTGGTAACACTAACCATAGAGACAAACTGCCCCATGCCTCAGCTGCTGCCAGGGTTCTGCTCAAAAGTTGGAAACTTCTGGGTTGATTGCCATGCCTGGTCAAAGTAAGGTCAGTCTTCCCAAGTTCCTTCTCCAAAGGAAAATCTTTCTGATCTGGGTCTGACAGCCAAAGCTGCTGCTGCTCTGTGCAGCAGCTGAAGATTAAAGGCTGTCTTTGCTTGATCCAGAGGCAGCCCACTAATCCTTCTTGGGTAAATAAATCTTTGTGCTGAGAATTTGGTATCTGGGTCTGTTCTGTACAGACACAGAGAGCTCAGTGGATAAAGTTCATTCGGCCTGTGCATAAGGACATGAGTTTTGTTTCATGAACCTACATAAGGAAGATGGCTGGAACTGACTCCACAAAACCGTTCGCTGACCTCTATGTGAGCATCCATTCAGTAGCAGCAGCATCAACAACATCAACAACAATAAATAATCGGGGGTTTGTGGCCCAGATCTTGAGCGCACATGCTGTTCTTACAGAAGACCCAAATTCTGATAGATCCATGCCAGGGAGTCACAACTATGGGTAACTCCAGCTCCTGGGAATCTAAACCCTGTAGAATGTTTTAAGCAGATTGTTAGTGGGTAGTGAGTGTGTTGGTGTTAAGAGAGAAATGAGTGTGTTTGAAAGAAACATTGTGGGCAGAGAGTGGGATGGTGTGTATTCAGCTGCATCTGCAGTTGGTTTTATTACCATAAACATGCTGTGCAGAAGAGAGATTGACTCTTTGAAGCTTTAAATTGGATTTGAGAACTATAAAGGATGTAACACTGCTGCTCAGGACTATGTTTACTTGAGTGAGTACAGAAGGCTGCTCTTTCCCTCGGCTTTGCCACTGATGGCTAACAGATTGGCCCAATAGCATTCATTCTTTCCTCCATGGTATGCGGAGGAAAATAATTCTTTTTACCATTTAAAACAAGCAAGATATTCAGATAAAATTGGGCTACATGGAGGAACTTTACTTCAGAGGACACTTGATTGCCTGGAAAATAATCATTCAAAGTTAAACCACTTTCCTGTTTAGGGAAAGTTCAGTCCATCTATTTAAATTTAAATTCTCTGTTTCACCATTCATGGTAGTTGAAAGGCATTTTATAATGTATAAGTTTTTAAAATTAGGCTATCTTTTTCTTTCACCATTTCATATGTATATAACGTAACTTGATTTTATCCTATCTCCTACACCCTAACTTCTAACATGTCTCCCTCCCACCTTCATGTTTTGAAAATTAATGATTCTGATTTAGGTATGAATTCTACCTAGACAAATAGTAATATCTCACAATATTCAAATATTAGCAAAACCTTAATGAAGACAAAATCCATTGCTGATGGTCAAAATGGTGAGTAAGGTTTATAAATGACTTCCTTAGCAGATTTCTTATTAGCATAAAGGAATAGATTAGCATTACGGAGCAGCTTAGTTAGCACTTCTAAACTATATAGCAAATAACATCATGTTTAACTCAAAGCCCTTCTGTTTTGAGAAGAACATGAAGTATAAAAAGAAAATATCTTGCTGCTTTTATGTTGCTGTGATAAATTCCATGACCCAAAGTGTCTTGGATAACTTTGCTTTACAGTCCAGGTTACACCCTGTCATTTTGATATCTGGGTGAGAACTCAAGCTAAACAAGGAGCAGAACATGACAGACTCTGCTGGGGATGATACTACCTACAGCGCTGGGCCCTCCACGTCAATCAACAAAAAGAAATGCCCCATAGACATACCCACAAGTTAATCTAATCTGAGAAATTCCTAAATTGAGGTTATCTTTCCCACGTTACTCTAGCTTGTGTCAAAGTAACAATAAAAACTAACCAAGACAGAAAACATTTTGTAAAATTTCTAGTTTTACCATTTTATTCAAATAATAATCTTATAACTCAGAGAGTCTGTGTATCAGAGAAACTGATTTCTATAAAGAAGGAGGACAATTTCTTCACACCTTCTGTAATAAGTACTAAATTATGGAAAACCCATACTAGAATGTTACAAATGTTGGAGTCTGGTGTCATGGCTCATTGGTGGCATGCCATTTTGTAAGAAACCTCATAAGTGCATGCTCTGGTTATATTATAGACAAGCCATTAGGAGAAAGAAGATAAGTGAGATTTACAGATTTCATTTCTGTTTGCATACACATTGTACAAATACAAATTTTCATCTGGTCTTTGCGAACCTTACTCCCAAGCTGTTTATTGACCCAACATTCTTTTCTGGTGAGATTAAGTGTAAGTGGTCATGCCTGCCTCTCTGGAGTTCTTGAATGAAAAGCTTTTCACCTGGTTAGGAACAGATTCTTGCTTCAAAACAATATAGTTATGAGATTTAGAACTACTTTTAATTTTACTTAAATAAAATTTAATGATAATTTCTAGGAAAATACATCATTTTTTTTGACTTCTATGTATTTTTACTAATATTCAAGGCAAATCAGAGGGCAGTCATTTTTAAAAGCTGAAATAAAATAAAATAATTCTATGCTAAAATCAATTGATCATACATTAACATTTTCACTAGAATATATGGCGCTGTCTAAGTAACCTGAGTACTGAGTAATCTGCTCCTATGTTCTAGCTTATCTCTGGCTCTGAGCTTGGACCTGTCTTAGGTTTGGATTCTGTGCCTTACAAATCTCAAAGTAGGGTTATTTTCTTTGCCCACCTTGTTTGTAAATAATGACACAAAAACCTTTGTAGTTGTTTATAAGCTTTATACACTATAGCTGAAGAGATATTGAGCTATTCTAGTCCAACTATTCTGGCCTACTTTCCAGTCAATCCCCAGCCACATGGTTACTGCCTCTCCATTGAAATCCCACTTTATTCTCTCCTGTCAGCTACAAGCCGGTCAGCTCTTTCTTGACTATTCAGAAGATGATGGAGTAAATGTTTTATAAAATACTAAGTCAGGAAATGCTTCATAATAATGACAATACATGGTCCAGACTACAACCATATCTCTAGGGTACATAAATCAGCATTCAATACACAATTACACAGCTATCCTTGAACAATCTTCCCAACAAATGATGCTAGAACAATAGATTCCATACAAGAGAAAAAAAAACAAAAAACAAAAAATAAAAAAAATCCAACCCTCCCTCCAAAAAAAAACCCCAAACAGAAAACAGGTCTAGAGGCAAGCTCTAGACTTTTTAAGCAGTAGCTCAAACCTTAAATGCATAGCTCAAAGTCAAGACATGTCCAAGGCATATTATAAAATAAATCTAAAGGACATAGAATTTGGCAATGACATTTTAGATACAGCACCAAAGGCACAATGCATGAAGGAAAGAATCGACAAGCTAGACCTCATTAAAATTCAACATTTTTGCTCATTAAAAGACTTTGTCAAAGAAATGGAAAGAGAAGCCACAGACTGGAAAGAAATATTTCCAAAGACAAATGTAATAAGAGACTGATTTTCAAATACAAAAAGAAGTCTTGGTTCTCAGTGGTAAGAAATGTGCTTCAACATGAGGTGCTAACAGTCTCCTCACTTGCTATATGTGAACAAATACTCATATGAATGGTTGTTCTATACTGTCAGTCATCATGAAAGTGCAAAACAGAGCAGTAAACTACTACTGTCCATCTCTAAGATAGTCCCAATCAGAATGGGGACAACCCTGGATATTGAGGATGTCTGAGGCATCAGAAACACTCCATCATTGCTGATGGTGATAAAGTCTTACAGTTACTTTGCAACCAACTCAGTAGCTTCTAACAGTATAATCCTGCCCTTACCGCAGGATCCAGAGCTGGCAGTACTTGTGAACTTAGGAAAGCCTGCACCTGCATAGTGAAAGACAACTGACTAAACCCAGAAACAGCCAACAGTCCCAAGAGCAAGTGCATTAGTTAAGAATCTGTGGCACACCCAGACAACTGTAATATTACTCAGCACCAAAAGAAATGAGCTACAGGGTTATGGATCAAAATAAAAACCACTTTAAATTCATGTTTCTAGGAGAAAAGCTGGTGTGACAAGGCCACGTTTCCATGTATATGACATGTTGAAAAACCAAAACTATCAAAACCAGAAAAGAACAGTTGTTGCCAAGGGAGAAGAGAGGAATACACAGTCAGAAAACAAGAGGTCCAGACTGAAAAACTGATTATTTCTTCTTTAATGGTGGGTACAAACTGAGCCATTTGTCAATGCCCACAGGATACACAACACTGAAAGTGAGCCCAAGGTAAACCAGGAAGTTTGAGTGATAATTACTTATTTTGAGACATTTTCCTTTTTCTTTGTTACTCAACAAAATGTCTCAGGCTGGCTTTGTACTGTTCCTGATGAGGAATGAGCTTATGAGCTTTGAACTTTTTTTTTTTTACTTATCCACTTTACATCCTACTCACTGCCCCTTCCTGGTCACCACTCCACAAGTCTTCCCCACTCCCCTTCTCCTCTGAGTGGATGGGGGCCCCATGGGTATTCCCACACCCTGGTACATCAAGTCTCTTCGAGGCTAGAGGCATCCTCTCCCACTGAGGCCAGACAAGGAAGCCCAGCTAGAAGAACATATACCAGGTACAGGTAACAGCTTTTGGGATAGCCCCCTCACAGCAGTTGCTTGGGACCCACAAGAAGACCAAGATGCATATCTGCTACATATGTATGGAGAGGCCTAGGTCCAGCTCATATATGTTTTTTGGTTGGTAGTTAAGTCTCTGAGAGCCACAGGGTCCAGGTTAGTTGACCCTGTTAGTCTTCCTGTGGAGTTCCCAGCCCTTCAGGGCCTGTAATCCTCTTCTTTTCCTCCAGAAGAGTTCCCAAACTCCATCCACTATTGACTGTGAGTGTCTGCATCTGTCTGAGTCAGCTGTTGAGTGAACCTCTCAAAGGACAACATGCTAGACTCCTGTCTGAAAGCATAACAGAGTACCATTAATAGTGTCAGGGATGGTGCTTGTCCATGGGTTGGGTCTCAAGTTGGGCTGGTTATTGGTTGGCTGTTCCCTCAGTGTCTGCTCCATCCACCATTCCTGCCTTTCTTGTAGTGTAACTCTTACCAAGCAAGTGAAAAGTCTGTATGATAAGAACTTCAAGTCCCTGAAGAAAGAAATAGAAGAAGATATCAGAAAATGGGAATATCTCCCATGCTTATGATTAGGTAGGATTAACATAGCGAAAATGGCTGTTTACCAAAACAATCTACAGGCTTAAAGCAATCCCAATCAAAATTCCAACACATTTTTTATAGACCTTGAAAGATCAATTCTCAACTTTATAGGGAAAAATAAAAAACAAGGATATCCAAAACAATTCCGAACAATAAAAGAAATTCCAGAGGAGTCACCATCTCTGACCTCAAGCTGTACTAAGGTGTAATGTAATAAAAATTGAATGGTATTGGTATAGAAACAGACATGTTGGTCAATGGAATTGAATTGAAATCCAGAAATAACTCACAAACCTATGGATGCTTGATTTTTGACAAAGAAGCAACAACCATACAGTGGAAAAAAGTCATCTTCAACAGATAGTGCTGGCCTAACTGGATGTCTGCATGTGGAAGAATGCAAATAGATCCATATTTATCACCCTGTACAAAATTCAAGGCCAAGTGAATCAAGGACCTCAACATAAAACCAGGATGAGCTATTTTTAAAGGGCATTGCTCCTTCCAAGAGGTTTGGTAGTTGGGAATGAAGCTCTGGGCACGGGTATATAATAAGATGGTATTCTTTCTAGCTCACTTCAGCACACAGTTTACTGTTAAAATTTCCAGGTTTATGGGCTGGGTAGATAGCTTAGTCAGTAGAGCGCTTATACTGTAACCATGAGAACCTAACTCCGATCCACATCACATTCTAAATAGAAGCCTAGGGCAGTGCTGCATGCTTGTATCTAGCAATGGGCCATCACTAGCCAGCCAGCTTAGTCCGCTTGGTGGGCTTCAGGCCATCAGAGACCTCATCTTAAAAATGGTGGCTGCAGCTACATGCACACATCTTCACTTAAACCCACACACATGCATTTTACAGACAAAACTCACAAGTTCATATTGATACTTCTGATTCAAACTTATTAGTATTTTAAGATAATTTGTCTTATTTTACATTCTCATCACTTTGTTTTATCTGGGAAATTGTTCTTCAGTAATAGTAATTGTAACATTAAAGGACTTTACTTCACCACGTTCATATGCAGCTACATGTCGAAATGCTAGGATGTTGCTGGCAAGAACCATTTATGGCTTCTAAAAAATCCTTTGTAGTTAATTTTTCAAAGTGGCCATGAGAAAAAAAGTCCCATGAAGAAAGGCATTTGCAGCAGAAGATTATGATTATTTAAAATAGTAATTATTGGTAGTTACAGTTTAATTTGAAATGTAAATCCATTGATATGTATGATTAATTTAATATTTTCCCCTTTTGCCTCAGTTCTATTTTTATTTTTTAATTAATTTACCTTACAAATGCTGTCTCCCTTTTGGTCCCTCCTCACTGAGAGTGTCATCCCCTTTCCCCTTCTCCTGTGAGAGGGTAGGGTCTCCCTGGGTATCCCATATCATCAAGTCTCTACCAGATTAGGCACGCCCTCTCCCACTGAGGCCAGGCAAGTTTGCCCTGTTGGATGACAAATGTCACAGTCAGGCTATAAGTTTAGGGAGAGCCGCTGCTCCAGTTGTTGCCAGGTCCACATGGAGATTAAGCTACACATCTGCTGCATATGTGCTGGGGACCTCATTCCAACCTGTGTGTGTTTGGTTGGTGGCTCATTTACTGAGAGCTCCCAGAGGTCCAGGTTACTCGACTCTGTTAGTCGTCCTGTGGGGGCGTCCCATCTGCTTCAAGGCCTTTAATCCTTCTGCCAACTCTTCCATGAGTCCCCAACCTCTGTCCATGATTGGCTGTTGGTATCTGCATCTGTGCCAATCAGCTGCTAGATAGAGCCTCTCAGAGGACAGTTGTGCTAGGTTCCTGTCTGCAAGCATAACAGAGTATAATTAATAATGTCAGGGACTGGTGCTTGTCTATGGGATGGATTTCAGTTTGGGCTGGTTATTGGTTGGCCATTCCTTCAGTCACTGCTCCATCTTTGTCCTTGAATTTCTTTTAGACAGGATAAATTTTGATTCAAAAGTTTGTGGGTGGGTTGGTGTGGTAGTTTGAATATATTTGGCCCAGGGAGTGGCACTATTTGGAGGTGTGGCCTTGTTTGAGGAAGTATGTCACTGTGGGCATGGACTTTAAGACCCTCATCCTAGCTGCCTGGAAGGTAGTCTTCAGATGATGATGTAGAACTCTCAGCTCCTCCTGTACCATGCCTGCCTAGAGACTGCCATGCTCCTGTCTTGATGATAATGGGCTGAACCTCTGAAACTGTAAGCCAGCCCCAATTAAATGGTGTCCTTAAAAGAGTTACCTTGGTCATGGTGTCTGTTCACAGCAGTAAAATCCTAACTACGGCAGTTGGTGTCCTTATCCCTTCACTGGGGCTTCTGCCTGACTATGGCCTCTTCATGTTCTATATCCCCACTGATACACAGTTAAGGTCACCCACAATGACTCCTGGGAGCCTCCCCTATCTCAGGTCTCTGAGACACCCTAAAGATTCCTCCCCCTTGGCAGCTGTAGATTTCCATTCATTCTCCTGGCTTTCTGGGTCTCTCTTTTGTCTCTCTCCACACTTGCCTCCCGTTGTCCTCTCCTACCCATTTCCATCCCTCCCTCTCTCTCCTATGACTGTTTTGTTCCCCCTTCTAAGTGTGTTCAACAACCACTTGGTTCTTTCTTCTTGTTTAATTTCTTTGGGTCTGTGGACTGTAGCATGGGTATTTTATGCTTTATGGCTAATGTTTACTTATCAGTGAAAACATACCATGCATAGCCTTTTGGGTCTGGGTTACCTCACTCAGAATGATCTTTTCTAGTTCCATCCATTTGCCTACAAAATTTATGATGTCCTTGTTTTTAATAGCTGAATATTATTTCATTGTATAAATGAACCACATAAATCTAAAGCTGTTGTGAACATAGTGAAATATGTGTCCTTGTGATACGGTGGAGCATCTTTTGGGTATATGCCCAGGGGCAGTTGGGTCTTCAGGTAGAACTATTTCCAGTTTTCTGAGAAACCACCAGATTGATTTCCAGAGTGGTTGTATAAGTTTGCACTCTTACCAGCAACGGAGGCAGCTTTGCCTTGCTGGCGTGCGCTGTCGCTTGAGTTTTTTATTTTAGCCATTCTGATTGGTGTATAGTAGAATCCCTGGGTTGTTTTGATTTGCATTTCCCTGATCACTAAGGTATAGAACATTTCTCTAAGAGCTTCTCGCCATCTAAGAATCCTCTGTTGAGAATTCTCTGTTTAGCTCTGTACCCCATTTTTAATTTGGGATATTTGTTTTTTTAGAGTCTAATTTCTTGAGTTCTTTATGTATTTTGGATAGTAGCTCTCTGTCAGATGTAGATATAGTGAAGATCTTTTTCCAATTTGTAGGCTGACATGTTGTCCCATTGACAGTGTCCTTTGCCAAAATAGAAGCTTTGAAGTTTCATGAAGTCCCATTTATCAATTGTTGATCTTAGAGCCTGAGCTATTGATGTTCTGTTCAAGAAATTGTCTCCTGTACCCATGCATTCAAAGCTATTTCCCACTTTCTCTTCTATGAGATTTAGTGTATCCAGTTTTATGTTGAGGTCCTTGATCCACTTGGACTTGAGTTTTGTGTGGAGTGGTAAACATGAATCTATTTACATTCTTCTACATGCGGATATCAAGTTAGACTAGCACCATTTGTTGAAGATGCCTTTTCTCCCATTGTATGGCTGTTGCTTCTTTGTCATCAAGTGTCCATAGGTGTGTGGGTTTATTATGGGGCCTTCAATTTGATTCCATTGATCAACTTGTCTGTTTCTGTACCAATACAGTTTTATCACTATTCCTTTATAGCACAGTTTCCAGTTCTATTTTTAAAATAGGCAAAGCTTTGCTCAAAAAGTAAACAGAGCACTCAAGAAATAGGGTCTTGCTCCTTGTCACCACCCCATGCCCCAGACAGGAAACGCATTTCATCAATTTTCTGTGCTTATTTTTAAAGTAACCAAATATGTGTCAATAGAGTGATCATTTCGCTGCAGATAGAAACTATTCTCTTTATTTCTTGAGCTTTGCCTAGCTCATTGGACCATTTGCAGAGGCTCTGCTTCCAGCAATCGCCATCTGGTGTTCTAATGCCGATGCTTTCTTTCCCCAGGTCTTCTGGTTTAGGTTGTAAATTCTTTTGTAGAGAAGAATAATCTCTTAAACTCCACTTAATTACGTAGTGGATTACTTAGCAATAGAAGCATTAACTTGAACAGGTTTGTTATTGGCTTTTACTATAACACCATTGGTATTTGTTTTGTGGCTCAAGTTGTTTCAGACTGTTAAATAAATTCCATTTTCTGTAAAGTTCTTATAGTTCAACTTGTATTTTTCTTGCTGTGACATAAAAATATTCAATATTTTAATGTTTACAGAACTATTTGCAAAATAGTATACATTTTCATTTTACAAAATAGTGTAAATGGGGCTAGAAAGAAGGCTTGGCCATTAAGAGTACTTCCTTCTCTCACCAAAGACTTCAGAACCCACATCAGGAAATTCTACTTCTTGTCTAGGAAAATATTCTCATATTGACAAATCTGGCCATTTTTAAAAGGACCAGGTTTTTCATTATTGGCCAATGTTGTTGAAATAAAGAGAATGTTTGGAGACTTCCTGGGAAAACATATCTTCACATTTACCAAAATTAAGTAAGTATTTTTAAATACCATCCAACATATGTAGAGTGGATAAGTGATGAAATGTTAGCAAAATTAATTTCCTTCCAGTAAACTCTTAGGTGATTTTTCTGAACAATCTAGCTGAACTCTTGCAATAAGTAATCAAGTGAAATACTAATATGTCCTTATTGATCAGAGCCGCAAAAGGAATGTAATATTGCTAAGACTAATTAACAGGGAACCTGTGATTGCAGTCTATTTATTCAGAAATGAAAGTCTATATTTTTTTCATATCTGAATGAAACTGATACATCAACTGTGTACCAGGGTAAGGAGAATGGTATGGGGTGCAAAGGAAGCCAGAGTCAGATTTCCTCACGTGTTCAGTCACTGTGATGATGGAGATGGCTTTCATAAAGCAAGGACTCCTGGAATTTCCTGGGTTCTGTAGCCCTCAATGACAGTTAAACCATTTTAGGTGGTGTACACACATGTCTATGAGAAATGACACACCAACAATGTCTAAATCCTCTTGCATAGAAAGATGAGGGCACATGTCCTTGGAGTAGAAAAGTATATTGCTTTAGAATAATTACTTAGAATTCTATATAATCAGAAGAAATAATACACGGCAATAAAAATAGGTCACAGCTCATTAACTCAATCTTAATCTTCCTTCTTAGAAGTTGCTTTGTACAACTTTTGGCTGTTCCAAATGATCACTAATTTAGATCATAGTGTACTATCTCTAAATATTCAAATTTATTCTACAGTTTCTCAAAGACAACTCTATGCTATCAATTTCAGCAATTATACAGTGAAGTTAGTTAGCTTCTCAAAGAAAGATGAAGACATGGGTCTGATATGGGCTTAAAAAGAGCTGGGACTCGTGTGCTGAGACACCAGACATCACACAGGACACAGCCCCATTGCTCCTTGTGCATGCAATGTCACCTTAGTGCTAATTTGGCACAAAGACATTTCCTGTAGATGGGAATGTTGCTCCTTCTTCTACACTGTTTTCTGTTCATGCTCTCAGACAAGTGAGATCCTCTTTTTGCCTTACGCCACTGCCCTTCTCTCCATCACCATAACTGATTCTCTAGTTGACGGACTCACACCACCTCAGCATGTAAGTTGTGCTACCTTAAAACAGTTCCAGTTTCTCCCATTCCTCACAATTGTGTGAACCTGCAGGTATTGCAAGATGCTTCTTGTTACATATGTGACAGTACTATATTACTCCAGAGAAAGAGCAGTTTGTTGTGTCACCTTTAGCAGTTTCTGTTGTGTCTCCTGTCTTCTTCTGGTTGTTATATTTTTGAACATCAAATATTTCTTTCTCTTTCTTTTAAAAATTATTCTAACTTCCATGCCTGGCACAGTTCCTGCCTGTTACATACACAGTATTCTATAAATACCCATTGATTGAGAAGATGGATGGATAGATGTTAAGGTATGTGACATCATTTAAATTTTAATTCAATAGTAGATGACTTATCTCTAGTTTTAGTATGATTCTGATATAAAATGACCAAGCTAAATATTATAATTTGTTTCCTCAATGAACTATAAACATCCCACTAGCATAACCTTTTATGTAGGAGAAAATTATGTAACAAGAGGGTGCATCAGAAAAGAGAAAATGATTTTCACCCATGGGGTAACCAATTTATAGATGCCTATTTTCCTTTGTGAATTATCCACAATTGTGTTTATCTAATGCTTTCTAAGATTACTGACATTAGAGACAGGAGGGGATCTGGGAGAGAGTGAGACCATGATGAGCATGTAGAATGAATGGTTCACATCCTGTGTCTTTGAGGCTACTTGGAGACTGTATGTATCTGGTCTCTTCCCTATGAAGAACAAAGCACACCTGAAAATGTGTATTCACTCTATTGTCCAGTGACCAAGTCATCAATTGGTAGTTCAGACTGATCAGGGCAACATGAGAATGAAAGAGAGAGAGAGAGAGAGAGAGAGAGAGAGAGAGAGAGAGAGAGTGTCACCTCTACAGAAGCAGTATTCTTTATTCAGAACAATTGGGAAGTCTTTTCTCCACAGGAGTAGGGCCTTGTCACCATGGTTTGGGGGTTTTAGAGGATAGAAAAGGGAAGATTTTGGGTGTGGAGAGATCCGTGTTCAATCTCAAAGTGGTGGATATCAATGGAGTTTGGTGTGTTATCCTACCTTACTAGAAGCTTCCTGGATCCCAACATCCTGCAGGAGCTGTTATCAGTGTGTTAGTGGGTCTGGAGGTTCTTAGCCCACCTGAGGCTTTTTAGGAGTATTAATGAATTCTCCATCACTCAAATCTGTCTGTTCCATGCAAGTAACAATGTCTGGCTTCACACATGAGGACCATAGAAATGAAAAAAAAAAGTACAATCTAATGCTGTATCTTTTCAGTTTTGATTTTAGAAGAAAATCATGCAGGTCCCCTCTGCTACTTTCCCTTATCTCAGTGTCATTACAGAACTTTCTTCTCACTCTGGTGCTTGGCTCTTAAGCTGTTTAGACCTTGGGGTCAGTGGGACTTAGGCTTACGTTCCAGCCCTACACTACATAGAACTTAGGTATGTTCTTAAACTCTTTGGTTCAGAAATTCCTCATCTGTCTAAGGGAGATAGATGATCTCTACCTTCCAAGGGGAGAGACAGCCACATATGAAACTCTTTAAAACAGCAGATACAACAGGCTATCTTAATGGTCAAAATTAACAGAGGTAAAGACTTAATTTTCTCCAGACAAAACAGGGTTAATCCTCCTAAAGCTTTCAGGGAGGACCCATGCCGCATAGTTATTAAGTATACTATGTGTCTACAGTCAGGCTGCCTCTTCCCAGGGCCACAGGGAGGGAGGAAAGAGCTCAGGTGACAGCAGGTGCAAGGAGTGGGGAATGTAGAGGCCATGGCTTGACCTGTGAGATGGTGGTACCTAATCTAATATTATCAATAACTTAGCTTCATGTTTACTACAGTGATAAATCTATGTGTTTCATATGCATTTGCATCTTTGGATTTCTGACCGCTAGAGAAAAGATGGCAACAAAAGCTAAGTATTCTATGCATAATTTATATCCTTCCTTCTAACTCTCCCAAAAGAAATCTCTTGCCCTATTTTTAAAATTTCAACTTTCCTTTCCCTTATCTTTATTAAGTTTGGCCTTTTCCTACAATGAATGCCATGGAAACCCAACTCCCATACAGCAGTGGAAAAGATAATTTTAGGGATGATTTGAGCTATATATAAACACATTTTGCTTACAGGTCTCCCTTTATCCCAGGAACATCCTGACTGACTGAGGCTACATGGAGTCATCTGGAGTTTTTTTTGAATAACCATTAACCTGAAGGAAGTTTCAGGTTGGGGTCAGTATTGCTTAATTGCGGTTTGGAATTAGTGGCATGGTTTTTGGTGACCTTATTCTGTGTGCTGGCCTTCTTGCATAAGAAAATTCATGCAACTGAAATTTCTGGCTTGCTTGAAAGTTTAAATGGGGATTTGGAGCAGGAGGCATAGATGAAGGCTGTTTTTACTGAAATGTCATTCAGTTTGCTTCCAGCTGGATGTAGCTAGCCAGTGAGCTTACTTTTATCTACATCCCATGGGCTTGCCTTTGAGGAGCACCTGGACTCATCAAGACATCACTTTAAAGCCTTCTCAGGTACAAGGCTTCTCTAGAGCTGTTTGTTCTTTGTGGTGTAACAGAGAAGCCTTCTCATAAGCACTTCTGCCTATTCAAATCCAGAGTATAGGGGACAGCCAAGACTATTTTTATTTCTGTAATTACTCTGAGAGTAATCATGTTATAAAATTGTTGTGAAGGATAGCTGAGTTCACAGCAGAATGGTTGTTAGCTAGGTTCTGTGTTGAATTGCAACTGATTCTGGAACAAAGCAGTTTCATTTACTTATTGTTCATACTTCAATCTTGCCAACAGCATTTCTTGAGTTCTTTCTATGGAGCCCACCCTGGAGGAAGCATGGTAGACACTGGAATCCCTGAGCACTGGGGTGGGACACTCTCCTCCATCATTGTATGTACGCTGTCTCCCATTGTGTAGCAATCTATATAAACAAATGTGTGGGCTGCCTTCCAATTAGATTGTAGTTGTAGATAAAAAAAATTAGTATCTTTAATTTTTTTTCCATGTTTTAAAACACTCTCTTTCTTTCTTCCTTCCTTTCTTTTTTCTTCTTTTACATTGTTTCTTATTTTCTATTTTCTGAATACCTTTCAGCTATGCAGGCACAGTGAGGATCTTATACCATGCACAGTTAAGTCTCTCTAAACCCCTGTGCTCTAAGTTAACCATTCTTCATATTAAATACAAAAAAATGAAATACAGAAGAAAGGAAAAGACATAGCTGCTCCGAGGTATGGTGGAAGAGAAAGTTTGCTGTAGATACATGGGAGAGCATAGCCAAAGGCAGATACTTCTGCAAAATTCACAGTGGTGGTCATGACCCTGGGACATGTGGGGAGAGGAGGGGACGTGAGAGATGGAAGCCAAGTACAGGAGCCAAGAGGTCAAAAGAAGGGCAGAGAGAATAGGTAACCAAAATATCTGGATTATGTAGGGAAAAGCCTCTTGGGGAAGGGCAGCCCGCAGAATATTCCAGCCATGTCCCGTATCAGATAGGAACTGAGGGATCTTGGGAGAACCTGGGGGTCATGTTCACTTTGGTATGTTAAATAGGCACCTCAACCACTTGTCCTGGGTTTGAAACTTAATGAGTATATGTTGGCTTATAATTTTCAAAACCTTCTTAAATAATTGTACTTAAATATTTTAACCTCCCTTCTAGCCCACCATCCACCAGAGGCAGTGAAAAGAAAAGGTTAATAGGGTAAAGGAAGATGTGGACCTGTTTAGAAATAGTTCTTTGAAGCAAATCCAATCTGCATTGTCAGGATATCAGCAGTTCAGTTTACATGAATCAACAACGACAACTCAATTCACCTATAAACACCATTCACAAATCAGCAACAGAAGTTTGATCCAGTCAGCAATAGGCTTGACATACATGCATGCTAACACAAAGTCTTGGGTCTCTGTGGAAAAACACTGAAACAGAAGACTATAAGCTATTGTAAACAGGCAGCTACTGTGGAAATTTACCAGACCGAGTAGTCATACGTCTTATAAATAGGCAGCCTCGGTGGACAGTACCAACTTAGATAAGGACAAGTGAATCATAGGCAGAGCCATAGTGACCTGTCCCCTGAACCTTCACCCAGCTGATACCCTGTTCTGAAAGGTATCTGTACTCCCCTGAACACCTATGCTCCGGTGCATTCCCTCCCATATCCTGCCTTTTTGTGCTTATAACCTCTGTGTAAATAAGCAAATTACGATGTGATTTAAAGAAAAAAAAAAAAAAAAAAAAAAAAAGAAGTTTGATCCAGAGAAACACAGGCTCTGCAAATCAGCTGAGTCAGCGGATGTGGCAAGAAGCCACTGGGCACTATCAAAATCTTTGTGTGTTTCTCTCTATGAAGTTATGACAAGTTATGGTCATCAAGAATGGAAGGCTGAACCAATACCACACAGCATTATGCATTGTTTGTTGGGTTATATTTATACCCTTTCCAAACATCAGGTGACCTCTCAAGCATCAACCTTAGTAAAACATTACATGCTGTTTCCAGGCTGCTTCCAGAAAACACCATGTGTCTGCTTCAGCAAAAACATCCTCTCACAAGTCAATTTCCAGGAAAACACAACATGACACAACTGAGTCTCTAAAGAAACCGAAACTTCCACTTCAGGTGTGTGCTACAAATGAAACATTTGTGAACATTGTTACCAGAGAATATTCTAAACTTTTTATCATTAGAACTCAGAGCCTAAGGATGCAGCCAGGAAGAGCTTCACAGAGCCTACCCCATCCAACACAATCTCTCTCCCCTTGTAGTTGCTTGGAAGAGCTGATAGGCCACACCTACTACTGAAACCTTTCCTCTCTGTTCTCTCATAAATGGCCAATCACCAGACATTTCTTCTAGGATTTGCAGGCCAATTAATTCAAGTCATCTGACACAGGTCCTATATATTAAGTAAGTCTGCTTCCTTAGTGCAGACTCTCCCCTCTCCCTTGGAAACTCTTTCACCTCAGACTCCAGCCTCCTAGCTAGCTGTTGCATTAATCTGCTTCTTGCCTGAAAGATGGCTCTATCAATGCCAACCATATACTCTCTTCTCCCTCTCTAAACTGGACATGTAAAGCTACCAGAACTCTTGGGTATATACTTCTCAAGGAAATGATGACTCACAAGAGGGAACAGGATACTTAAGTTCTTGTCAAAAATAAGAGACCACAGTGGCTCAGAGGTAGAACTAAAATACTGAATTATCTGTGTGGGCCTGGAAATGTGTGATAGGGGCTGCTGGGGTGGTGGTACACATTGGGAATGACTTTGTATGACAGATAAAGGAAAGTTTAAACATTCATTATAAATAATTTAATCACACTTAAATTTGTAATTTAAAATATCTCTTTGGAAACACATTGTCTGTCTGGTTCCCCAAGAAATTCCTTTTCCCAAGGTTGGACATTCAGAGAAAAACCAGAATTCCCACACGTTCCTATTGCTAAAAAATCATTCTCCTTATCTCAGTGAAGAGACATGTGGCTCTTCCGTTAACATGACGTGGTGCCTACTAACTCCACAAGATCAATGTTAGCCTCTAGGCTTCCTCAGTTCCTGCCGGCTCACGAGTGTCATCCCACCTCACAAGTCTCCATTCTCCCATCTCATATCCCACCCCCTGTCACTTCTCCCTGCTTTCCTGGGTGATAGCTTTGGCATTTTGGAATAAACATTTACCTTTTTGCCCCCAGAATAGCTATTTTGGTTTCTTTACTGCACCCATTTTCCATTCATCTAGTGATAAAACCTGAGACGGTCATGAATGTGCTTCCCTTCTAAGGGCTTCAGCTTCTCCTAACTGAGCCATAATGCCAATTTTGCCCTCCTACGTGCTGACCACTTGCCCATGCTAGCTTCTGCCACCCAAATTATTTGGTCCCAAATTCTTGAGTCGGGCTTCTCTACCTGCTCTAGCATTCCATCTTTCCCTGCCTACTAGGTAAGTGTCTACCTGCCTCTTGGAGCTTTATACATATTTCTGGCCTGCTTGTCTGGGCATCTCCCTGCTATATCTTTTAGGGTGCCTACCATGTGGGTATCTCTCTGCTATGCTCTTCAGAGCACCAACCATGTAGGCATATGCCTGCTGACTTTCCAGGGCTCCACCATGTGAACAATTCTACTTACTAAAACACTTGTTCCTCTCATTCTAATAGAACCTTCCCCATTTACAAAAGCCTCTTCCAGTGTATCTTCAGCTCTTTGCTCTTCTGCCTGCTCTAACCATGTATCTCTTCCCTTCTACTGGATAAGTGCTACCATGCTGCCCCCTGACTATTAGTACTATCAGTACAAAAGCCACAGAAGGCTCCTCTAACTTTGCTGGGCCCCAGTAATAGATAGATGCCTTTCCTCCGTGATTCAGGATATTTCTTTCACATTCTGATTGGGCATGGCTGGTTTGGAATTCTTGTTACCACACTTCCCAACTTCTACTCTCCTCACAGAGGATTCTATGGACAACTCCTCCCATCCATCCCCCTACTCTACTGCTCTCACTCTTTGACCATGGGCTCTACCCATTCAAAACCTAACCTGCTCAAGTTTCAATGCACTTTCAGACTTAGCAATGTCTTTAAGCATCACACCTTATTTTTTTTATTGCAACACAGCCTGTTCACAGCACAAACTTGAATTTTTTAAAAGAATTTCTAAAAAAAAAAAAACTATTAACAATTGTCAAAGCCTTGATGATGTAGTTTTAGTAAATAAAAGACTGGGTTCAGGCTCTCTGGTTGAGGGAAGTAAAAGAATGAGAAGGGAGAAGGCAAAAAGAATGAAAAGGAAGAAGGAAAAAATTAAAAGGAGAAGGTGAAAGGATGATAAGGAAGAAGGAAAAAGACTGAGAAGAAGGAAGAAGACTGATGAGAATCGTTGGGCAGAGAGAGCACTTGACCTGATGGCAGCATCCACTCCTGACTCCATGTCATTATTGAATCAGTACCACTCTCCTTCCTCCTCATGCTGAGGCTGGACCTTGTCATATCTCATCAGGTATCCAGCCAGCTACCAGGTACTACCTATGAATCAACCCTGGCTCTACAATTATTCTAAACCCAGCTCTGCCCTTAGTGGTCCTGCAAAAATTAGGGACCTTGATTTGCTAACTGCTGAAAGGGAGGCAACAGCTTCTTCCTCAAAGAAGAAGGCTGCTACTGTATAGCCAATCTGGCTAGGTGGAAGAAAGGATTACATGTTGGGGGATGTTTTTGTGCACTGTGTATTTGAATGCTGATTTCTGTACCAGAGGTCTGGTTGGAGTCTTGATTTTGATATTGTCATTATTATGAAGCATTTCCTGACTTAGTATTTTGTAAAACATTGTTCTTCATCATTTTCTGATTGGTCACTACAGAGCTGATCTGAGCAGGAGATAATAAGGCAAGACTTAATAGAAATAGAAAGCAGAGCACCTGTGTAAATAGATTTTAATAAACTCTATTAATTATTAATATGACCTGGCCAGTCCTCCAACAATTGAGGCTGAGTCCTCTGGGTTATTTAATCAACTCTTCTGCTCTCTAGACTGGTAATTCCCAGCGACACATCCCAAATACTTGCTGTTTGAATCTCGCACAGGTTACTTCTGCTCTAGCATCTGTCCTAGGAGATTGGACATTTCACTCAGGCATGTGTTCCTGGTCCATCATGTCTAATGGAGACTACAGGCTTAAATTTGTCAAAACCTACTATATTTAGGGTTTTTCAACGCTTCAATCTCCCTTCTAGCCCACCAACCAGAGATAGGGATAAAAGGAAAAAGAAGGTTAATAGGAAAAGAGTGATATGAACTGTTTAGAAGTAGTTCCTTGGTGCTTTCCACTCTTTATTGTCAGGATATCAGCAGTCCAGTTCAATAGCAAATGCCAAACTCAAATCAGTAGTGGCAGCATGATGCAGTAGAAATCAGCTGGAATACCACAAGAAGTTCTTAGACACATATTTTTATACAATGTGAAGACCAATGACGAAAAGTAAAGACCAACAAAGCATTGCACAGCAAAGCAATGCAAAAGCCTTCTCTCACTGTCTGTGGGGTTCTATTTATGTTATCTCTAAACATCATGTGCCCTCTCAAGTGTCTATTTTTGGCAAAATATCACATGCCCTCTCTCAAGACAGCTTTAAGAAAAACATTATGTGACACAGCCGAGTTATTAAAAGAAAAACGAAATTTGCACTTCAGGAGACTCCCTGTTCTCTCTGTCTTCCTTCTTTACTTCCTTTCTTCTTCTCTGCTGTGTTCCCTATATACAAAACCAGCCCGGTAACTGAAACTCTGCCTTTTTCTATTCTCTACAGTAATTTTCTGTAGCCATTTTTACTTAACCAATAGCTTTAAATTGGAGAACATGGTTTATTTATATAGCATCACTTGGTGTATGTGAGGTTTTGCTCATCAGGAGTAACCAGATCTTGGTGGCCAATGTTTGACATTTGAATACATAGCAGCACCAGGCCAACCCCCAACATTTCCCCCTTTTTGTTTAAATAAAAGGCTCTTTCTCTTACAATAATAAATGACATACAGTAAGAACAATTATTAAACAACTGTAAAAACTATGAGGCAGGAATTACATTAGACATCCAGTCTGTATTTGGCAACTTTGGATAAAGTTTTCTATTATCTATCAGTGTTTTGTACCTAAACCACTTTCTATCATAACTTGTATTATGAACCTAAAATATTTTCCTAAACTAAAAAAATGTTTAAATCATAAATAACTTAAGCTTATTTGTGAGACTATAATTATCTAGACTTCAATAACATCAGAGACCTGAGAAGGAATAAGTGTTACCTGAATATGCAGGAAGTGCAGGCAAGCAGATTTCAAAGCTATAGAAATAACAGTGAATGCTGGCTGCTTGAAAGTCCCCAAGAATTTTGCTAAAACTATGGAGCATCTATCTTCTGTCTTCTGGCCCAAAATATTGGACATATTTGTGTGGAGCAAAATTATGAAGTGGTAGCTTATCTTGTTCTTGCAAAGCTTAGCAATTGACTTTCCTCAGTCCCTGTTTGTCCATTTCAGCCAAATAAAAAATGGCTACAGATAATTACTAAGGAGAATAGGAAGAGGCAGACTTTCAGTTACTGGACTGGGGTTTGCAGGTAGGGACCACAGGGGAGAAGGAGAAACATTCTCTCTGCTGTTGAAGCAAGGGCAGGTTTTATCCAGTGGTAGCTTGCCACATTTGAAGAAACTCCATAGGGAGTTGGGTTTTTGTTTTGTTTGTTTGTTTGTTTTATTTTTATCATCTTCTTTGAAGTACAAATGGGGTACCAGCAGGAATAGACCTGTCTCATTTTCCAAAACAGGCTTAAATTAATAAAACATACTAAGATTGTATTTTGTTATGCTAGTATAGATCTTTTTATACTGATGCAAAAATTAAGGTTATTTTTGTTACAACATCTTTAAATGCCATATTCTGCAAGTCTCTGAGGTTTTTGAAGATCATCTATCAATCTATAGTGTATCTGAATAGGCAAACTAATTTGTTTCTTGCTACTTACTATCAACTCAACCTTAGAAACAAGTTTGTGATAAAGTAGTTCTGCTCTCTAACTTGACCATGAGTTTGATTAACTATTAATTTGTACTACTTAATTATCCTAAATAATTTGTTATAGCAGCTTTTAGAAGGACTAGAACTTCACAATATATTACTGAGAACCATCTAAGTACAATACCTCAAGTAAAAACTGAACACGTGTATACATAGTATGTGTAACAAAAATAATATTAAGTTTTATATTAATATACAAAGATCTATACCAATATAACAAAATATAACCTTAATATGTGTCAATATATAAAGATCCATACCATGTAAGAATATATGTATAATCCATGTAAGATTATAGGCAATAAAATGTTCTTTGTTTAAGAGTAGATACAACAATCTACCCTCTTTTGTATTATTCTTATATTACTATATCTCTTCATTTTCTTTTCAACCTTTCTCTTTACCTAAGAAAGAAAGAAGGATATAGAAAAGAAAAGGAGATAAATCCTGAGAATAGCCTCCTATACTTTGTCTTATCCATGATCAATACTACTTAATAACTTGTAACCAACCCTTTTATGATGACAAGCATCCTTCACCCAATAGAACAACAAAAACTTACCCACCTCACCTTAAGTGAATGGGATGTTGTCCTTTTAAATTTGCTTCCTCTTAATTTGGGGAATAGTACTTCTTTGGGTGGGGGACAAGAAGAATGGGAAAGTACTTAGTCTTAAGAAAGTTAACTGTCTAGTCTCTGTATGCTGAGAAAGTTCTGGTTTAAGTGAAATCCCAACTGGATCAGTCTATAAGGCTAGATGAATTGAGGTCATCTGGGGTCCTCAACTTTCTTTAAAGCTGTTTTAAAAGAAGTCTTTTAAGGAAACAGCATTGAGCAGTCTAAGGTTGGATCAGGCAGCTCAGCATCCAGTAACATACTTCCTCAAGCAAGGTTCCACCTTTTAAAAATCCTACCACCTCCCTAGCTGTGCCATCAAACCAAGGCCATGTGTTGAAATACATGAGTCTTTAGGGGATAGTTCTCATTCAAACTAGTTTTTAGAGAGCTTTTGAGGCCTGGCAATGTGTCACTATGTCCTCAGTTTCTCTCTTTTGGAATGGGAATGTAAAATTATATGCCAATGTATGCCAGAAGCATGTAATTTGCCCCTTTTATTTTGCAGACTTTCATGGTTAAGACATTGCCTTGAAACTCAGAAGAGATTTGGGCTTTTGAACAGTCTTGAGACTATGAAAGACTATACTGACATTTAAATTTGGGCTAAATACACTTTTTACCATAATGTAGCCATATGCCTCTTGGGGTCAGGGTTGTTACCTGAGGGTGGACTTTGAGAGTGCTAACCTGGCCCACCCCCAGTTCACTTTGTGCTTTGTGTGTTGCTGTTGAAGATGTGGTCTCTTAGCTTTCTGCTTTAGACACCTTCTGCCATGCCTTCTCTGACATTACAGATTCTCCCTCTGGAACCTTAAAATACAAATAAAACTCTTTCTAAAAAATTGTTTTTGGACTTGATGTTTTATCACAACAACATAAAAGTAACTGCTGAAATTAGTATATAAACTAGATATACAATAAAATATTTAGTAAAATAAATCATGGAAAGATTTATTTTAAAACAAGTTCTTGGTATACATGTAGTTTTATAATTTATTAAAGACAAAAGCAACTATGTATACTAATGAAGTGAATATGTATAATTTACATGACTAATTAAATCTTGACTAAACATTGTTACTGTTAAGCATATTACCCTTCATAAATATGTAGTATAGAAAAAGAAGTACATTTAGAAATACTTTCAAAATTAGTGGAAGGTCTGTCCTAATTCCCAGCCCCCAATTAACTAAATTTTAAAGTCAAACTCGTCAGCAAATCAAAAAACAATTTTAAAAATTAAATGTTCCATTGCAACACAATCCCATCAATCCCATGATATACCAAACTGATACTTCCATGTAGAGGAATGACAGTAAGAAAATACTAAAAATATTGTGTTCAAATTAACTTATTATTTTTGTATATGAACAGAAAACTTTGTATATGCAGTAAAAGCAGTACAGTTTCACATCCAGACTGAAGTGTTTCAGTCAGCATGTGTTGGTGTTACATGATGTGACAACATGCACCATGGGAAAAAGGTGTCTGCAGAATCAAAGTCAAGTCACTGGTCAGGTCACATGATGCAATGTGGCTGAAACACCTTTGATCCATTATGCATTTGATGTTGAATTAACTGTAATTTGTATATTCAGAAACTTTTGGCTATCACCAAATGTTTTAATGAACTCCACCTTCAGTCATATAACCCTATGTTGGCTGTGACCTGGAGTTTAAAAAGATGGAGTCTAAGGCAATAAAACTCATGGACCATATGATGCTCAAGAGGAAGAAAGACCAAAGAATGGACACTTCAGTCCTACTTAGAAAGGGGAATAAATTAATCAAGGAAAGTAGAAGGTAGGAGGGACTTGAGAGGAAGAGAAGAGGGGGAGGGGAAAAAGAGGGCAGAATCAGGTATGGAAGGAGATGGAGGAGATGTACAGAGGGTCAGGAAATTGAACAGAGGTGTGTAGCAATAGGGGATGAGGAACTGGGCATAGATCCAGAAAATGCCAGATGCCAGGAAAGCAAGAACCTCCAGGACCCAACATGGATGGCATTAGCTCAAATACCCCACAAAAGGAAGGGAGAACCTGTCAAGGACCATATCCATAGGCTAGGCATGGCCCCCCTGGTTGAGGAATAGGGTCACCCTCCCATCTCCAAAATTTTAACCCAGAATTACTCCTGTCTAAAGGAAATTCAGGGACAAAGAGTAGAGCAGAGAATGAAGGAAAGGTCACCAGAGATAGCCCACCTTGGATCTATCCCACATGTAGTCATCAAACCCAGACACTATTGCTGATGCCAAGAAGTACTTACTGACAGGAACCTGATACAGCTGTCTTCTGAGAGGCTCTGCCAGATCCTGACCAATACAGATGTGGATGCTCACAGCCAACCATCAGACTAAGCACAAGGACCCCAATGGAGGAGTTAGAGGAAGGACTGAAGGAGTTGAAGGGGCCTTATCTGGCATTAAGGGGAGGAGAGGCCCTTGGTACTATGAAGGCTTGATGCTCCAGTGTAGAGGCATGCTAGGGCAGTGAGGCAGGAGAGGGTGGTGGGGGGAGCATTTCATAGAAGCAAGGGTAAGTGGGGATGGGATAGGGGGTTTGCAGAGAGGAAACTGGAAAATGAGATAACATTTGGAATATAAATAAATAAAATATCCAATTAAACATTTAAAAAAATAAAAAAAATAAGAAAAAGAAAAATAAATAAAAAATTTTAAAAAAGAGTAAGAGAATAAAAAAGAGAAAAAAAAATAAATCCAATAGAAGAAACTTATTTAATATGTTAAAAAGACATGGTATTCAACTGATGTCTAATGAGTTATCATTACACACAACACACACACACACACACACACACACACAGTACCAGACAGGAAACTAAATTGCAAAAAACCTTCTAACATACTAAGCAAATCTTTTGATGGGCCCTTTGCTTGGTCCTTTTGACTGCAGCAGACACCTAGCTGGTCTGCTCCCATGAAGACACCTATCCTGGGACATCCTAGAGGAGCCACTGCACTCAGAGCAGCTAGTAAGAACCCTTTCCCACTACCCTATGACCCAGAGCTACAACTGAGAGCTTGGAGCATCAGACCATCCACCAAACCCTG